>JAZKJV010010287.1:0-55000 GCA_037367405.1 Ottelia alismoides
TGTAAAATATTTAACGGATATTGTTATAGTTAATGAAAAATTGAATGGAAGTTAAACACATGGTTATAGGTGTAAGAGATAAGCAGTGCTCAAGGTCCTAGGTGTAATTCGTGATTGTAGAGAGTTTCTGGGGCAATTACGAAATTACTCAAGGTTACTGGTGTAAATATCCCTATAATAGTTATGTATAAGTATATGTATTTCATCTATGCATTTATATATACTATTTTATCTTTGTGTTTACTCTATGGTTTTATTCTATTCTAAATATGCACATATATTGTAAATAAATATTTACAAAATTATAACATTATAAAAATAATAAGGAATAAATAAAATGAATAGTTTATTCATGTATACTAGACAAATAGGGGTACAAACCTAACTTTCACACCGTAATTCTAAATTAAATGAACCACCTTCATTAAATACCTTATTGAAAGTTATATAAATTAAAGATGATTATGATACATTTTGAGTTTTTATTGAGGAGATATGTGTCGAGGATGTTTGGATTTTGGCGTTTTATTCCGAGTATAAAAAGTACATTGTATATTTTTTGTATGCAATCAACTTTGTATCTTTCTATATATTATTATCTACAACTTTCATGTACAAAGTGTCTTCATTTGAGTTATAAACAACAGAAAAAAATAAGTCCCAAAAAACTTATTAATGAATAAATGAATGGGAATTTATTGTATTTTGGCCCTTACCTCCCCTACTTTATTCCTTGTCGACCCAGTCATCACGATGCTTAAATCTTGGGGTTTAGGGTCATAAAATACCACATAAAATACCTTGATATTTTATTCTTTTTTCTTTTCTTTTCTTTATTATATAATTTTGCCATTAAAAATTGTATTTTATATACAATTAATGGAATAATCAATGAATGTTAATTTACAAAATTATGTTATTTAATGCATTAACTAGGTCTTTTAAGGACAAAATGATAGAGTAAAGGTGATGAAATGGAGATTCATCAGGTGTTCACCAACAACTCTAGTTGTTTGGTGATAGTCTCGAGCTTGTCCAAGCACTTCATCCTTTGCTCGATACCGACGATCTTTTCTAGGTCATGTGACCTCTTTTCAATGATATCTCCTTTCGACATGTGACTCCCGATGATGCTCAAGTCTGAATTGTCATACATGTCTACTTCATGTGTGTCCTCCATATTGACATTCTTGTGGAGTACCTGTTGTGGTGGCTAAATATGAAAGCAATGAGATGAGGATAAAGCAACCTATCCCTCGATGATCTCCTCAATGATCTTCCATACTACATCCTCATCCTTTTTGAAATGGGATCCTCCGCAGTAGGCGTCAACCATACATTGATTAGACTTTGTCAAACCCCAAAGGAATGTTAAACCAAGATGGTCCTTAAGATGTCATGGTGGGGGAATTTCTCAATCATATCACTAAACCTCTCCTAAGTATCATAAAAGGATTATTGAGGTCCCTTAGAGATGTTATTGATCTTCAACTGCATGAGATTTAGATAGCCTAGAGGATAATACTTGTGCAAGAAGGCTGACTTCAAATCCACCCAGGTCCTCACCACCTTCCCCATATGATTGATCCAGTACAATGATTTGCCTTGTAGGCTGGATGGGAAGGTTGTCATCTTGACTATGCCCATGGGATATTGGGGTAGTACGTCGTGCAATAGATATGACCGAACTGCCACAGATGGATGTATGACTCCTCATTTGAATTCCCATGTAATATGTAGAGGAGCGAAAGGAGCGACAATTTTAGATTGAAGTGTTCGTGGACCAATGGGATTTGGATCCACTCATTGATGCAATCGGTCCAAGGTTATAGGTCTGCTTCGAGGTGGGCTTGGGCCGACCTCTCCTTGCTTCGTCCTCGCCTCCGTGAGGTCCATCTACAGAGTTATCATCATAATCACCCCACCATGGAGGTTATCATCACCTCCTCTTTGGTTGTTCTCCTCTTCCCTCTGACCTCTCCTCAGGTCATTCAACATTTCTTGAAAGGTGACCTGGGCGAGAGCTTGATCGGTCATCTGTTGTTGTATGGCCTTGATGGAGGCCAAAAGCTGATTGTTAACCTCATTCTAGTTCGTACCTTACTTCGTAGTCTTCTTAGTGTTGGGAAGTTGCGGTCCCTTTGCTCTACCTGTGGGAGCCATATCTGAATCTAACTGTAAAGGAACTGTATCCAGATTGGGGTCAAAGCCTACAATGGGAAATACACCCGGATCCAATCTGCATGCAGGCACCAGATAGAGAAAATAACTCAAAATTAGGGGCAATTCCCAATCTTATTAGGGATGGAGTGATATATGGATTAAAACCAATCCCCATCCAAAAGGGTCACAACTTTGGAGGAGAGTTTTCCCGATTTGTTAGAGGAAGAAGAAGCAGGGAGTCTTGAGGACATTTCACGATGTCTGAACCATGAGCTCGGGACTTGCCCTAAAATATTGGAGATGCCGAACTCGAGGAGTCGATTTGGGTGTTGACAAAGTCCCTACTAAGCCATCTTGGAGTCGACATCTTGAAGGAATAAGAAGATCGATTTGGATGAAGGATACAACGATGAACAAAAAATAAAGAGAATATAGAATAATAAAAGGCTCAGAATGAGCAAGGGTCAAAAGGAAGTATGAAAGAAGTGACAAAAAATGTGCAAGTGTGGGACTTTGATCTTTGGACCTAATTCTAAGCAAACAAACACCAAACAAAATTGGGTTTACCAATATAACACATGTGAAGCAGTAAGCATTCAACTATTTTTATCTTTTCAGTTTTAAAGTTGTAATTTAGGCAAAAATTATAACTAGTCCTTATCGGTTGGCCCTAGAGGAGAGCGTAAGCTAACAGGAAAGTATCCCCATACTTGTTCCACCTCCTTTTGTATCTTTTGATTTACAAATTTTGAGTCCTAAATACCGGTCCTAGGTGGCTACTAAGCTATAGAAAAGATAGAGGAAGCCGATAGGTGAAACCACAACTTCCCCCACAAACGAGGTACTCAAACGCATACTAATGAGACAGACACACCCATGAGGATGTGGGCTTAGGCTCAATACTTTAGATAAAGTCGGATGCTCCACACAAGGCAGGAACTCGTTGTCGACAAGGCCCAACTTAGTCGCGTACGATAGAAGCGCCAATACTTCGCCGGTCCTAGGTGGTAGTTGAGGCAGCCACATATAAGGTTTTTGGCTCTATTCCTTAAGGATCGTGGCTCGCTCAGTCTGGAATGTACCTGAATAAAATTAGGGTTTTATGAACCCCAAACAATGTTGTTTGTTATGGCATTTAACTAGTTCAAAGTTCAATTAGAAGCCCCTTGTTTCAATTTTTGATTTTCACTTTTTTGAGTATTTTTTAATGAAAAAGCAGCTAACGATTTTTTTGGATTTTCTTTTTACCCTAGGTACTCAAAATCAGAGGGAGAGATCGATAAAGCAACACAAGGAGACACTAAGATGGAAATATCACCTTTTTACCTAAATGATGAATACTCATATAGAAGACTTACAATTCTTGCCAACGATCTCCATGCGGGATGCAAGGCAAAAATTTATAAACCTAATCCATTTGCACGATATGCAATGAAAGAAATCGTCCTAAGCATGAATTGATATTAATGTGAAGAATCAAATGCTAAATACTAGAAGAGAAACCTAAGAGTATGATCTTGGAGGTTCCTTAGTGCCCGCTACAACGGGTCTTGTAAGCGTTATATAGAGACCTCTCACAGTACGTAGTTTCAAGTCCAAGTATTCAACAATTAATTTTTGATCTAAGTCTAAACGTAGAAGTGATAGGTGCATGCAATAATTAGGTGTTTGGCCTTAGATTACCGAGCAAGCAATCCTAAAAATGCTAAGGGCTCATTCCACAAAACAAATGAAAATAAGCGGAAAGAACAAAACATGAAAAACAAAGAAATAAAGAAAAATGAAGGCGATGAAAATGCAGAAAATATGGTGAGCCTCCAAGTGAACAAATACTCGGAAATTGGGCTCGCATGTTCAAGTATAAGTCCACTCTATTATTACAAATTAACAGTGCAAAATAAAAGTCACTCTTCCTCATAAAATAAAAGAAAATTAACTATGCTAAGAGCCTCTCTCTCATCGTTTCTCTCTCATAGTGGCTGGCTAGTGGAATAGGCACTCTCCACATAGCTCGAGTGCTCCAACCACCTAAGCGGTCACCGTCGCCTCGATGTCCCTTGCACGAAAAATACAAGATAAGCGATTAGTACAATTAAACATTTATATCAAAATAAAGAAAAATAACGTCAGAAAAAAATGAAGGTAAAATAACACCCAAAATCCATCCTGCGCATTGCTCCCCATCAACGGTGTTACAAGGGGAGAATATAGTGTCGCTGAGGCGATGATGAATCCACATTTCATCATCTTTATTCTATCATTTTGGCACCAAAAAAACCTAGCAAATGCCTGTAAATAGCATTAAAATCATCATCTTAGCATTTATGCATGTGCATCTAAATAGTGTATAAAATGCTGTAATTAAAGCCAAAATTATAGAATAAATAAAGAAAAGAAAAAGAATAAAACATTGTAAATATTTTATGACCCGAAACCCCGAGACCTAGGCATCTTGATGAATAGGTCGACAAGGAATAAAGTAGGGGGAGATAAGGGCCAAATACCTATATTTATTAATTCATTCTTTCTTCATTTTGGTACCTATTTTTGGTTCCACTTTTCATACATCAAATAAAGAAACTTCGTACATGAAAGTTGTAGATAATTTTATCAAGAAAAATATAAATTGATTTCACAGAAAAATAATGTACAGATAAAAAGTTATGGTCTGAATAAAAATCCAGAATCCCAACTTCCCAGACCCGTATCTCATAATGAAAACTCCAAATACAACATACTCACCTTTAATTGTATATAGAAGAAAATAAGCTATTTAATGGCGGTGGTTTCGCATTTGGCGGAGCTACGGTTTGAAAGTTGACTTCTGGACCCTCATTGTACAGTGCACCGATTAAAATATTCAATTTATTATTTATTTATTATTTTTATATTTTTATATTTTTTTTATAATGTTGTAAATATATTTATAATAATTATGTACATTAGAAGTGGAATAAAAACCAAAATAAAAATAAAAATAAAATACTTGTATATAGAACAATACTCATATGCATACCTATGTAACATACTCTTATAATTTATTAAATAAACAAAATAAATCAGAAAAATAAAATAAAAATATATTTGTGTATACAAAAGTGTCCTACAAATTTAGAAAATACTAAATACAAATAATAAAATTAAAATACCTAAATAAAAATAAAATACTAAAATAATTAGGTAATATACCTATATAGGGCTATAAAAGCAACTTGTAAAAATATAATTCATAAAAATAAACAAAAATCGGAATAAAATACTACATAAAAAAATTAAATATTTTTTATTTTATACCCAAAAATTAATTCGGCTTATTTCTATTTTTAAATGAATTAATAAAACATTTTTTTAATCTTTTCCCTGGTTGGTCCACTCCAACCAGGAGCTCCCGACTGTTGACCGGCGGGTCAACAGTCCTTCCCCCAATCACTGTAGCACCGCGCGGCCCTCGTTTTCTCCCCGCTTTGGCGGATTTTCGAGGCTTTTCCTTGCGTCCTTTGCCGCCGTTTCCTTCATGGAAGTTGTGCCCCTTCGATCCATCTCCATCGCCGCTATGCCAGATCTCTTCAGATCTTCTCCCTCCGCCCGTGACACCTCCTCGAAGTCACGCCCTCACCACTCTTCAAATATGAACCCCTCACTTCCTTCCCCGGGTTGAGTCCCCTTGGTCCACCCCTCTCCGCCTCTCCAGTGCTCCGAGCATCGCTGGAGGTGACAGCTCCACCGCACGCTCTTCAGCCAAGGCGAACGAGGTCGAGGGGGCCTCCACCACCTCCGCCAATCTCCGGCGTCGAGGTTCGCTTCTTCCTCTGGCTCCGGCCATTGAGGGCTTCTCCCCGCTAATTTCTTTCAAGCATTCTATTCCTGCTAACTTTAGGATTAAAATCCCCAAAAAAACTTTCGATCTCCATCCACTCAATCGCTCGATCCCCCACTTTGGCCGGGAGCGCACCTCCGGCCATTCGCCGCCACCTCGTTGCACGCATCTCCACGACCATCCAAGGGTCCAGGCAGTTTGCCCTGGGCCCCTTGACTCGTTTTGCAGGTCAACGCGCATTTGAAGACGCCTGGAGCTCGAGTTTTGAGCTCGCCGGAGCCAGCGAAGCCTCACGGCTCCGCCAGCCACCAGCGAGCACCTCGGTCATCGCCGAGGCTTGTTGACGACTCCAGGAGGTAGACGAAGACCTAAGGAGGCCGCAGCCCAAATTTGAAGCCCAAACGCCGTCGGAGCCGGGCGGAGGAGCTCGAGGAACTTCGCCCAGTCGGAGCTCCTCCGCGTTCTTCCAACCGCCTTCACCACCGTTCGATCAAGGGCGCCCCCTCCAGATCAAGCAGTAGCTGTTGGATTGCACCACGCCTCAGCCGTCAGATCGTCTTCGAGCGTTCTATTCTCAGCCGTGCATCCACGAAGCGCCATCGCCGTCCGATCGACGACACGTGTTTAAGTGAAGACCCGCAGCCGTTCGATCCGCGCGCCGAGGGTATTTTGCACCTTCACCCTCGCGCCTTTTGTATTTATAGTTTAATATTTAAACTTTTGTCTGTAGTGTAATTTTATTGTAGTATTTGCAAAAAGACCCTCAAGCTTTTAGCATTTGCGTCTAGGTCCCTCGCCACGTCACCTCACGTGACCAGTTCACGTGAGGTGTGGGCATTTTGCAAGGGTACCCTCGGTATTTAGTGTATTTAGTTTTAGTCCCAAGATTTTGTATTACAGTGTAAACCTTTGGGATATTTTGCATCGACCCCCCTGGAGTTTTAAATATTGCATTTTAGTCCCTGCCAGGTGCGTGCGAGTCACGCGCCTTGGTGGGGAATTTACATCGGTACCCAGGCGGGCCTTGTAATTGTCTTTTGGTGCTTTAAATTGAATATCTAGTGTAATATTTCATGGAAAATTTCATGTGTGCCCCTGGATGTTGTCTAAATTGCAGAAATACCCCTGTGAGGATTGTTTAATGTTTGGATGCTTGTTGTTATTATTTATATTATCATCTTAAGTCCAAAAATTCCACAAAAATAGGGTTTAGTTTCTGGACATGTGTACTTTCACGTTATCGTTTTAGTTTTTGATTTTATTTTATTTTCATATTTATTAAAAATCAAAAACAAGCTTTTTCTCTACTATATAGCTTAGAAAATGCCAAAAAATATTAAACCATCTCTAAAAATTCCAAAAAGATTCCCTAGTGTCTATTTTATCCTATTTTAGTGTCAGTCCAAAAATCACTAAAAATCTCAAAAGAAAAACACTAAAAATTTAAAAACACTCAAAAATTCCATAAAAATATATAAAATCAAGGAAAACTCTAAAAAATACAAACTCAGGTTCTGTGTGTTCCTTATTTTGTTACTTTTATTTGAAAAATAGTGTGAAAAATTTTGAGTACTGGCTGCCATTTTAAAATCTCATTTTACTCACATCCAGCCCTTGTTTCACTGTTTTGACTTATTGCAGTAATTAAAAATACCAAAAACACCTTGAAAAATCCCCAAAAATCACAAAAACAGTAGAAAATCATAAAAATCTCAAAAACAATTTATTTCTGAATTTTTGGTAATTTTTACTTAGTTTTATAAATATTTTACCTTGTCTTTCATTACATTGTCTTTGCTTTCCAATATTGAAAAAAAGAAAAAAAATATATAAAATATAAAAGTATAAAAATCAGAAAATTAAAAATCAAAATAAAAAAAATTAAAAAATAAAAAACCCACAAAAACTTCATTGATTGCTTGCTTAGTGTAGACATATCACACACACCCTTGTGCACTCTTTTGTGAATTACCCTGTTTGCTCCCTGTGTTCGAACTCTCTGCATACTTGTCACTATACACCATTTGTGCAGAGTTAAAAATAAATTTTAACTCCACATTATTTCTAATTTATTGATCTTTAGTGTGGGTTAATTGTTGACTTTAGTCCAGATTTCATTGTGAGTCGTCACAGCGACGGTTGTCTCCGCCTTGTGTGAGACACCATTTTAGACTCCGTGAATTTTGGCTAAATCAGGCGAGCACTCAAGAAATCCAAAATCAACAACAATTAACCCACAATAGATCAAGCAAATCAAGCAAAACAGTGGAGTTCAAATTTATTTTATCTCTACAAAATATATGTATCGGGCAAGTAGTGTAGAGTGTCGAACACATGGAGCAAGGGGATTAGACAACAAAAATTGGCAAAAAGTCGACGATTGTTTTAATTATTTTTATGAAGTTTTTTATTTCTAGTGAGTTTTAATTATTTAACTTTTGGAATTTTTATGTGTTTTAAATTTTCTTTTTTATATTTTCCAATTTTAGTTTTCTTTTTTAGGTATAAGCGAAGTAGTATAATGTATAGATATTATATAGATGATAAAAAATATAAAATAAAAATAAAATCAAGAAAATAACCTAACATAAAGTCCTTTCTTTAAGGGTATTAATATTAAAAATAATTTTTATATTTTTATCATTATAATAATATTAATAATAAATAAGTAAATATAACTATATAAATAGATGTAGCCGTTTAAAATTTATATAATACCTATAACCTTCAGAATTGGGGAATTTAAACATCTTTTTTATTTTTTCCTTTTTTTGGTATTTTTCTAAGAATTATGCATATTTTTTATTTTAAATTGAGTAAAAATGTCAAAACAGTGACTTATGTTAATAAGTTGAATTGTTTTATATTACAAAAACAAGTAAATATGAAAACAATTACAAAACTAATTTTAATCTATGGTAAATATAACAAATAAAATTAAAAAAAATGGAAAATGATATTTTTGGAATTTTTAAATGATTTTTTATAATTTTTATAGTGTTAAAAGGGTTTTGTTTTTTTGTTTTTTCTTTTTTAGTGATTTTTGGCCTGTAGCAACACATGCACTAATAAATAATATATAATTTTTTGGAATTTTTAAAAAGGTTTTTACAATTTTTATGTTTTTAATGCAAACAAGAAAAAATATAATGTTTTTGAATTTTTAAAATTAGGAAAATAGTTTTAAATATCCCGAGAAAATTATATGTGGTTTAATATAGTCTAAGGTATTTAAAATAAATTTTCCAATAACTTTTGGAGGCCAAATGTATTTTTAACAAATAAGTAACTAGAAAATAAAAATCATGCAATAGCAAGGTTCTATACGTAATTTCTCAAAAATATTTATTAATTCTCGAACCTCTGAAAGAAATCTAGAGCCAAATGCATAAAATACCATGAATAAATAATTCAATCCACACTGGCAGGGGTATTTTTGAAATGGATAAGAAGCGACATGTCCTTTTTGCAATTTAACCAAAGAGTTCGATATTGGATTTGATATTTAATCGGTAAAAAGAAAGACAGAAACCCAAGGGGTCCCAATGTAAAAAGCCAACCCCATCACGCGTACGACCATGTGAGGTGATGTGCCGAGGGACATGTATGAAATATTGGAAGTACATGGTCCTTACTATAACTTTCACAAAAATAAATACTGTAGATGAAAGTTTTTGTACTAAAAATAAAATACAAAAAGTATGGGGTATATAACAAAATTACCCTCGCTAAGCGATCTGACAACTCTGGTCTTCCACTTATCCACGTGTCGACCGCGGATGCCCTGATACCCGCTTCGACGATGCATGAATGTGATCAGACCTAAGGCGTAATATGACAATACATAGTGCTCACGATCGGACGATGACAATCAAAATTGGAGCTCCAATGCTGATCTAATGGCAGCTGCTTCGCACGAAGAACAGGGAAGAACTGTGCCACCTCCGAGCTTCGATCCTTCGATTCTTCCTCCTCCAAGCTCCTCTATTGTTGCACCCATGCTCAATCACTTCCTGGAGGTGATCTTCCACTTTGGATGCCTCAAATGAGTTTGTGGCTCATCAAAGGAGCCCCGGAGGTCGATGATGCATGATGTTTTCAGGACCCACGAAGGGTATGAAAAGCTTGAAAATGTAATGGCAAAGGATCCTAGCCTTTATTCATGAAGGATGATGGTCTGGTGAGTGGGATGATGTGCTCTGATGAAGGGAGGAGGATGGAGCATGGATCCACTAATCTGGAGTAGATTAGGGATGCGTAGGTGGTCGGGGAGATGGAGAAACGAACGAGGAAGGAGATGAATGCGGAGTGAAGGTCGGAATTGGGGATTCCCAAGAGAGGATAGTGGCCAGATCTCTGAGCTCCGACATAGTTTTCGATTTTCCAAGATTTAAAGTAAATTTGAAGAATCTAGCCATTGATCTATGCTTCGGTTATCCTAAGGAATAGAAAACTGCAAGAAAATAAGGCTCACATGCTTGGAGAAGCTGGGATTGGAGCTCATAGCAGAGATGGTCAGGTCCTTCCTCTCTCACTGAATCACTGGAGAGCCTTGTGTTATCACCAGGAGCTTCAATCTTATCCAGGGATAGGGTTTGGATGGCGGAAGAGAGATCAAAGTCAAAATGATGCGAGGTGTATATGTACAGGTCGTGGTTCAAGAGCGGATTCTACCTGAGGTGATGATCCACTGATCGATGTTTCATGTGCACGTGGAGGAGAAAAGCTCGAGGGGCAAAAGTCAAGAAGGAATCAAGGCCAAATGGTGAAAGTATCTCAGGGAATAAATCAAGGAAGTCAATGGTGTAGGACTGCTAGGCGTAGACATAGGGGGCGGAGAATTAGCTAAGTCCAACTCAGACCGCCCTCCTATTGATCCCCGTAGGGGAGCTACATGACAAAATATACTGAAAAATCATTACTAATTCAAAAAAATAAACGATTTCATTGATTTAAGGTTAAAACATAAAAAAATATTTTTTATATAATGTAATATTTTATGGTATTTTTTATTTATTTATACAAGTGTGATTATTACAGGTTACTTTTTACAAGTATAAACATAGGTATATTTATTTATATATTATGTATTTTTTTATTTTGTATTTTAGATTTTATTATTTTAGATTTATATAATATATATTTATTTATTTATTTACAACTTATTTACATTCATATAGATATATTTTTATTTTGTTTTTCTTAAGTAACTTGTGTATTTATTATATAGGTATGTATATGTATGATCCATTTATGTACCTTTGTTTACTTATTTATTTTATTATTTTTTAATGGTTTTATTTTATTTTAATCATGTACACATATTGTAAATAATATTACATGATTATAAAAATATAAAATTGTAAAAAATATAAAGAGTAAATAAAATGAATACTTTATTCAGGTATAATGTAAAATAGGGGTCCAAAACCTAACTTTTGCATCTTAACTCCAAATAGATTGAAACCACATTTATTAAATAATAATTAAAAGATGTATACAATTAAAGGTCTTTTTGGTGAATTTTGAGTTTATATGGAGAATACAAATGTTTTTGAAGTTTAGATTTTGGATTTTTATTTTGAGTGTATGAAGCACATTGTGTAATGTTTTTGCATGAAATCATTTTTTTATATTTTTATCTACAACTTTTATGTACAAGGTTTATTGATTTTAGGTATAAATGATAAAGAATAAATGGGTCCCAAATTAAACTTATGGATGAATTGAAAATTAGGCTTTGTTGTTTTTATTATCCCTTATATTCTAATTCATGGTCTAGGGAAGGAGTCTTATCGTCGAGTATTTATTTGTTTGGTGGAGAAGAGGATGAGCAATACTTTTGTCAAGGCAAGGAGAGACTCGTAGGCGAAGACGAGATTTGAGGACATGAATTTTGAGGAGATGAAGAGGTACGTACCAACATGATGCATGGAGGAAGGGTATTGTATTACCTCCTGATGAACGGGATTTATCGGGGGTCTAAATATGCCCCACACAAGGCGGGGGCAAAGTCGTTGTGGCGACCCTCAATAAACCCCAATCAGTCAACAATCAACCCACAATAGATAAATCAAGCAATGGAAATCAAAGTGTGGAGTTAAAATTTATTATAACTCTACAATGAATGTGTATAGTGCAAGCAAGTAGAGTGTCAAACATAGGAAGCAAAAAGGATAGATCAAGCAATCAGTGCACAAGAAATGAATGTGATCAAGTGCCAACAAGTGTGCTAATTTTGTGGGTTTTTAATATATATATATATTAAGTTTTGATTTTATAATTTGATTTTTAATTTACTGATTTTGTATTTTCTTTTTATATTTTTATATTTTTTCTTTTCATAATGCTAGAAAACTATGTAGGATATATATACAAGAGAGAAGAGAGAGGAATAAATAGTTAAAAACCTTTAAAATACTGGAAATGAAATTTTTTTAGGCTTTTTGTATTTTTCTAATGTTTTTGTGATTTTTGTAATTTTTTCCTAGTTTTTTTGGTATTTTTAAAGTTAAAAATACTAACAACAGTGCACAAAATTGAAGGCTGAAACTAAAATGAGGATTAAAAATATCAAACATAGTCCAAAATTCCTCAAACTAATTTTACAATAAAGATAATCAAACGTAGAAAATTTAGAGACAAAAATACCATTTTTAGGATTTTGTGGATTTTTTAAATATTTTTATGAAGATTTTTTGGGTTTTCTATTTTTAGTAGTTTTCTATTGAAATTTTTAGTGTTTTTGGTCTGAAGTTAAAGCACACGAAAGCAAAAAAATACATTTTTTTGGAATTTTTCAAAAAACTTTTTATAATTTTTATGTATTTTTTAATGCATACAATACTGAAAATGCATGTTTTTGAATTTTTATAAATATTAAAATGCAAAAAAATACAAAAAATATAATGTGGAAGCACAATGTAACATGAGCTTATGTTAAGTTTTGGTGATTTTTCGAATTTTATAGATGCATGAAATAAATAGAGACAACAAAGAGAAACTACACCACTAGCAAGGGCATAAATGTAAATATCCAAAACATCTGGGCCAAAGTGCAATTTTCCACAAAATATATTACTAATAAACAACGTTCCGGGACCAGATACGAATTTCAAGACCCGTAGGGGTACAAGCGCAAAAACTCCAGAGTCTCGTGCGCAAGGCACGTGATTGGCAGAGGTTGTTCTATGAATAAATAAAACTGGGGGTTTACTCGCAAACTTTACCAAAAATATTACACGTTATAAAACATTCTATGGACTTAATAGAAATACAATAAAAACCAGGGACTCTTGTGTAAAATTCCTACACCCCACGTGCACGAGTCACGTGAGGTGACGTGGACAGGGGCCTAAGTGTAAATATGAGAAAGCAGAGGTTTTTTTGCAAGATGTCCAAAATAAATATAACTACAGAGGAATGATTATATACTACTACAGAAATACGAAAACGCCCGGGGAGTAGAGTGCAAAATACCTAAGGTTGGTGCGGATCGAACGGTGGATGGCTTGCCACTTGCCATGTGTCGCTCCTGAGACAACCGATGACTATTCTCGTGGGGACGACTGAGATTAGATCCTGCGATGAGGATCAACGGCTGTGACGCATCAGGATAGGACGACACCTGCTAGATCTGGAAGTCTGCCCTGGATCGAACGATGAAGGAAGCCCCAGGATGAACAGGGAAGAACTGGAGCTCGGGCTTCCCTCGATCGCTCGAATCACACTGCTCTATCGACGGGATGCTCCATGGTCAATCCCAAAAGCTTCCTAGAGAGTTCCTCGAGCGGCCGACGGCGTCAAAATGGCGTCGAGACCGTCTGTGGGCCGCCGAGGCGTCGGGGAAGAAGTGTGGCTCCAGGTACCTCAAGCTTCAACAAAAATCGACTCTAGATGGGGCCTTCTGGCTCCTGACCCTACAAATAAAGCTCCAATGAACAAAGAAAGGGCTCGGGGCATTGATTGGCTAGGTAGAGTGGCTGGTGGAGGTGAAGTCGAGGCTCGCCGGAGCAACTCTGTTGAGGGGGGGTGATATGGAGATCTGATGGATGAAACACAATCTAGCGAACGGGGATTTGATGCTACGGGTCTGGAGAACGAACGGAGCGAAGAAACTAATGCAAAAAGGAGCCTCGAAGGTGAATGTCACCTAAGGAAGAACCTCTACGTCGGTGCCCGACGGAGGTGGATGGAACACCTCAGAAGTCGCCTCCTCGATCGACCTGAAAGTGTCAGGAAGGAGTTGTCACCTCCTTTAATCGGTTGAACGCCAGAGGAAGAGAGGAAGTTGGTTCAAGAGGGTTTGATTTGAAAATCGGAGATCTATATGAATGGTTGACGACTGGGCGAGGAAGATCGAGGTGGATTGACGAAATCGATGATTCACAGCCCAAGGAAGACCCTCGGCGTGAATCACCAATATCCAAGGAAGAAAAGTGAAGAAAAGAGTTACGTAAAATGGTGAAAGATGGCTCCTCGAAAAATCCGAGATACCAAGTCAAAAACCATGTCTGACTTGGGTACAAACCTCGGTCAAAGAGTTGACCGAGGTCAACCAGCGGAAGCTCCTGATTGGTCCACGTGGACCAACCAGAAAATTTCTTGGCAAAAATATTTCAAAAATCATTTTAAAGAGCAAATGAATTTATTATTTTTAGGGTATTAAATAAAAATATTTATTATTTTGTAAAGTATTTTATTACGATTTTTATTTATTTTTTTGAGATGTAAAAAATGCAAGTAGCCTTTTATGGCCTATATAGGTATATATATCTATATATTTTAATATTTTTTTTATTTTGTACATTTTATTTTATTAATTTTATTTATAATTTTATAAAATTTTAACTTATTTTTATAAACGTAAATATATTTTTATTTTATTTTTCTGATGTATTATGTATAATCAAATAAATAGAAGTATAATTCACATAGGTATAGTTATAGGTATTATACCTAGATATTTTATACAAATATTTTATTTTTGAGTTTTATTTTTGTTTTTTTCTAATTTTGTATACATATATATTATAAATAATATTTACAAAATTATAAAAATATAAAAGTATAAAAATAATGGGTAATAGATAAAATGAATATTTTAATCGGTAGAAGTATACAAGAGGGGTCCAAAACTCAACTTTCAAACCATAACTCCGAAAAATACGAAACCACCTCCATTAAATAGATTATTGAAAATTATATACAATTAAAATGATTTTGATACATTTTGACTTTTTATTTGAGAGATACATGTCTGTGAAGTTGGGATTTTAGATACTTATTTAGATGATAACTTTTTATCTGTACATTATTTTTGCATGAAATCAATTTTGTATTTTTTTATTTAATTATCTACGACTTCTATGAACAAAGTTTTTTTATTTTAAGTATAAAAATTGGAACCAAAAATATGTCCCAAAATGAATAAAGACTTAATTAAATAAAAGGTTATTTTGGCCCTTATCTCCCCCTACTTTATTCCTTGTCGACCTATTCATCTAGATGCCTAGATCGTAGGGTTTCGGGTCATAAAATATTTACACTATTTTATTCCTTTTCTTTTCTTTTCTTTATTCCATAATTTTGGCTTTAAAAACCGCATTTTATACACTATTTACATACACATGCATGAATGCTAAAATGAATGAATTAAGGATATTTACCTGCATTTGCTAGGGTATTTGAGGCCAAAATGATAGAATAAAGATGATGAAATGGAGGTTCATCATCCCCCTATACTTGCCTTTGCTAGTCCCTAGCAAACACTTATGCAATAAGTGCAGAAAAAGAAAAGAAAAAGAAGAAAGATGGATTAATTTAATGATGAAACTTGTCCTCACAAAATCATACTTTGGAGCTTAACTCAGACCTTTGGAATTTTAGTGCAGGCAGAACCTTGATGAGAACCGGACTTGAAATCCAACAACCTTAAAGAATCCCTCAACTCTACTCAAGTCTCCTCAATAGCCAGGTCAGAAATATTTCAACTCGTACGTAAACCCTTACGACTAGGAATCTGACTCGTACAATGTAAGTGATTGGGGCTCTCCCCAACTGAAATGACAAAGATACTGATCTCCAATATGACAACCCAATGATTCCCCAATCCAACAACTCATTCCTCAAGGAGCGGGGTATTCCCTTCTAAGTTCAAGTGGCAACCAGCTCAAGAGGAGTGGGTAAGAGAAGAATGGACGGTAGCCAGTGCAGCCACCTATCCTGGGATGCAAGACCAATGTAGTCAAGTTATCCATCTGCAGCCTCTCATGTTTTGACTTTGAAGCTCAAGCTTGCGTATTTGACTATACACATATGTACATTCCAGCATGCACATTTTTATTTTTTGTACAGGCCTGTCCACTTTTTTGAAGTTTTTAATTTTTGCATTTTTTGAATACTATATAGAGCAACATTTACATAGGGATTTTTTTCCTCTTGAGCTAGTAGACTATCCCTCTTTTGAAGCTTTATTGCAACCCATAATCTCCTGTCCTCAAAACTCATCATCACCGGATGGGTTGGGGTGCACTTCCCACCCTAGAGGAGGACAAGTATTTCCACATGTGTGTGTCTCATACTGGAAAATCCAACCCCCTCACCACTCCAACTGAGTTGAGCCAAGTGAAAGGTGATGGTGTCCAAGTTAGGTCATTATGAACAAGAGCCGTGGGTGTGCTCCAAAATACTCTACTTAGGCAGTCAAGAATCCATTAAATGAAGTCTCGTGATCCTCAAATAATTAAGTCATCTAGACCCGAAGTACCTCTATTCTAGCTCTTATAAGGTTCCTGTTATTAGATAGATTTAAGGTCTAACCAAACTCTAATCTTCGGATTTTATTTAGACTCGTTCAATTATCAAACTCAATCCAAAAAATGTGAACGCTATGCAAATGCCATGCATAAAATCTTTTTGTGACGCAATTTTCAAAGATTTTGAACTTTTTTATTTTTGAAAAGATGATGCATAAGAATTTTTAGGTTTTTCAAGAAGGTTTTTCAAATGTTTTTGGTATTTTAATTTTTCAAATGTTTTTGGGATTTTTTTTTGAAAATAAAAGATTTTGGCCAAAAAACTAGGTACAAATTTTTACACGGGGATGCATCTTATATTTACAAGAAGTAGATTCTAAGAATTTACAAGAGTAAGTGATCAATTTTATAAGTATATATACAAAGAATTTTAGGTGAGATGTATGTATTCCTCAAACTTATTCGACAAAGGTTTTTTAAACAATTTTGAAAACTATAGTCCAAAATAATCTTTACAAACATTTTTACAAACATGTACACACATTTGAAAATTGTTTTGCAAAGGTTTTTCAAATAGTATATATAGAGTTTTCGAACATTTTTGCAACCAATTTTTCAAACCATTTGCAAATCATTTTTCAAACATTTTATTTCACACAAAGAAAATAATTTTACAATCAAAATATTTTACAAAGGTTGAAAACATGTAACAAAATATTTTCAAAATAGTTTTCAAAAGATTTTTCACAAAGATTTTCAAACTATTTTTTATACATTTTGCAAAAAATATTTTCACCTGATTTATTAACCAGTAAATACAAAAAGAATTTGAGGAATAATTACATCTTTTTATTAAGTATTTTTAACGAATTTAATTGTATTAATTGGCCATAATTATTAAGAAAATATGAAAGTACGAGTTATGGCTAAAGTATATACGTGGTGTATACAACCCCCTATACTTAGCTTAAGCTATGTCCTCATAGATCGGAGAGAAAAGAGAAGACATAAGTCGTACTGAGTATAGAAACATCTAAAGAATAAATGAATAATAGATGAAGGAATGAACGAATGAGAAGTTGACTGTCCCCCCTATACTTAGGATAAAATAATCCTAAGTATAGCAGACTGTACACAAAGCAGGGAGAGTCAAGGGTGGGAATGAACAGATCGTACTTAGACTGTCTCCCCCTATGCTTAGGGTAAGATATCCTTAAGTATAGACAAGAAGAGGAGACAGTAGAGATGATCAAAGAATAGAATCGACTCGGGGTGCACACTCCCTATACTTAGGAAAAAGTATGTCCTAAATATAGAAGACTAACAAAAAGGGGAGATACCTTTCTGATAGATAAAGAAGATAGAAAAGGAAAAGAAGAAAAGAGAATAACAGATCATAGCTCAGTGTGTGCACCCCCCCTATACTTAGGACAAAGTGCATCCTAAGTATAGCAAAATTATAAGATGACAATGGGGTGGCAGACATAACGGATGAAAGAATGAATGACATGGACAAATGGATCTGTACAGTGGAAGATGGAAGTGATACCATGTATGAAATGCAGGTGATGTGAGTCAAAGAGCACATCTCATACCAAATGAATAGGGGCAACGTCAATGGTCGGTGGATCATGATCTAGATATAGTTTCAGGCATTGACCGTTGACTCGAAAGATAGAGGAAGATGACAACTCGGATATATCAATACTGCAATTATCATGTACCTTTCTGACCACATATGGACCTTTTCACTTACTCTGTAATTACTCCGGAAATAATTTCAGCCTAGAATCAAATAACCATACTCGCCGATCAGGCTCAAACTGTTTGAGGTTGATATAAGAATCGTGCCTTGTCTTCACTTTTTCCTTGTATTGTAGGCTACTCAAAACGGTTGTATCTCTCAATTCCTCCAGGGCTGCCAACTCTGCTTTCCTCTGTTCTCCCATACTCTCGAGATCCAATAATAACTCTATAAATACCCATAGTGACTTGTGCTTGATCTCAACTAGAAAATGGCACAACTTGTCATAGACGAGACGAAAGGGAGATGTTCCTAATGGTGTCTTGAAGGAAGTCCGATAGACCCACAAGACCGAGTCCAAAAGTTGTGACCAATCCTTTCAGTCTGGGCGGACTACCTTCTGTAAAATAGTCTTGATCTCCCTGTTCGATACTTCAGCAAGACCATTAGTCTGAGGGTGATATGGAGTGGCAACACGATGGTCAATGCTGAACTCATTTGCAAAGGCCCTTACCTTGTCGTTAATAAAGTGAGACCCCCCATCTGAAATCAGAACTCTAGGTACCCCGAACCGTGAAATGATATTTTTCCTCAAAAATCGAAACACAATCTTAGCATCTGTGGCTCGGGCGGGGATGGCCTCAACCCAATGACTCACATAATCCACAACGAGCAGAATGTACTTAAATCCCTGACTCTTAGGAAATGGGCCCATGAAATCAATCTCACATGCATCAAAAACCTCAAAAAAGTGAATGAGCTACATGGGCATCATGTCTCTCTGTCCGCAAGTACCCATCTTATGATAGACATAACACCTCTTCACGAATTCATTAGAATCCTTGAAGAGAGCAGGCCACCAAAGGCCGGATTGGAGCACCTTATGTGTTGTCCATCTCCCAGAATGATGTCCTCCTGCCCCAAGCTTGTGGCAGTAGGTGAGGATGCAATGCTTCTCTTCTTGAGTAATGCACCTCCTCCAGATACTATCCCCTCCATCATGATAAAGGACAGGATCCTCCCAATGGTATGACTTGGCCTTTGCAATGAAGCTCTCAAGTCGCTGTCTGGGCCAACCCTGTGGAACCGTCTTGGAAACAAGATAGTTCACAATGTCGGCGTACCATGGAAGCGAGGCGATGGCAAGGACCGCCTCATCTGGAAATGTCTCAGTGATATGTGCCATGGGCTCAGATTCCTCAAGGTTCTCTAAGCGGGAGAGGTGATACGCCACCACATTCTTAACTCAAGGCTTATCCTTAATCTCAATATCAAACTCCTGGAGCAGAAGGATCCATCTGGTAAGGTAAGCTTTGGCATCCTTCTTTGCCATGAGGTATCGGATGGCGGTGTGATCTGTATATATAGTCACTCTAGATCCCAGAATATATGATCGGTACTTATTCAAAGCAAAGACTACGACTAGCATCTCTTTCTCAGTCACAGTGTAATTCCGTTGAGCGGCATCCAAAGTTTGGATAGCGTAGTGAATGGCATACGGCAATCCATCCCTCCTTTGTCCAAGCACAACCCCTACGGCAAAATCAGAAGTATCCGTCATGATCTCGAATGGAAGAGACCAATCGGGTGGCTGAAGGACAGGAGCCGTGACAACCATATTCATGAGAGTCTCAAAAGACACAAGACACTTATCATCGACAATGCACTCGATGTCTTTCATCAACAAGTTAGTAAGTGGTCGGGAAATACGACTGAAGTCCCGAATGAACCGTCGGTAGAAACCGACATGCCCCAGAAAAGACTGCAGCTGTCGCAGATTGGACGGTGGATTGAGTTTTCTAATGATATCCACCTTGGCTAGATCAACCTCCGTGCCCCTGTTGGAGATGATATGACCAAGGACCATCTCCTGAGTCACCATGAAGTGACTCTTCTACCAAGATAAGACAAGGTTGACCTCTATGCAGCGTTGAAGCACATGATCTAGGCAGTTAAGACAAGCATCAAACCCATCGCCATAGACCGAGAAGTCATCCATGAAGACCTCTAAACAGTCACCCACCATGTCTGAGAAGATGGATAATATGCACCTTTGGAATGTTGCTGGGGCATTACATAGACCAAAGGGCATCCGTCAGAAAGAATATGTCCCAAATGGACAAATGAACGTCGTTTTGTCCTGGTCTTCGGGCGCAATGGCCACTTGATTATAACAGGAGTACCTGTCAAGAAAACAGTAATGACTCTTCCTAGCTAGGCTCTTGACTGAACAATGAATGGCAGTGGGAAATGATCCTTCTTGGTGGCCTGATTCAATCGTTTGTAGTCCACACAGACCCTCCAAGAAGTGGGTACTCGAGTAGCTATCTCCTCTCCAGACTCGCTCACAACTGTAGTGATACCCATCTTCTTGGGTACCACATGTAATGGACTAACCCACTTGGAGTCGGATATGGGGTAGATAAAATCAACGCTCCACCATTTAGATATTTCTTTCATGACCACATCTCAAAGATTCGGGTTCAGCCGTCACTAGAACTCACGCGAGGGCTTAGCATCCTCTTCGAGGTAAATATGGTGGGAACACAAAGCCGGACTAATCCCTTGGAGATCAGCTATACTCCATCCAATCGCCTTGTGGTTTCTTTCAAGAACCTCCATCAAACGAGATTCTTGTTCTCCAGTCAAATCTGCTGTGATAATGACTGGGTGCATATCTGGCTCACCCGCAAGGAATCTGTACTTCAGCGACTGCGACAAAGGCTTCAGTTCTGGACAACTGGGAGCTGGCAAATCTGGCTTCTGATATGTCTGTGTGAAGCCTACCAAATCTGCATGTGAGAATCTCGCTGTGCATGAAAATCTGACGAAGGGAACCCTGCTAGAATATTTGTGAACTGTGCTAGCTCGCTCTCCGTCCTGGTTGTCGACTCAGAAGGAATCACACATGACAAGTAATCATCAAAATCATCCCAATCAATGTTTGAGTCCGAGGGATCCGAATCAGAAGAACACAAACGGAACTCTACTTCACCACTCATCCCGCAACTGTCAGCCTCTAAAGTGTCCTCTGCCAGGGGTGTGCTCTCCAAGCTCTCAACTGCCATAAGCTGTAAGCATGCTGAATCTGCAGGCAAGGAAAGGGCTTGTGCTACAGGATCTGTCCAAATAGCTTCATCATCAATCATCACAAAGTCGTACTCCTAGTGGACGTCTCGCTCAGCCTCTGTTATCTGCTCTATGTCACTAAGATGCTTTGAGCAGGCTGAATCTCTCGCTCTGGTCTCGTCAATCGTCTTTATTTGTATACTTTCACCCTCTACACGAAAGTACACCTTCCCACTATCATGGTCGGTCACCGCCTTGGCAGTGGCTAAGAATGGGCGTCCGAGTATGATGGGGGTATCTATTACCGACTCAGGGATCTCCATGTCCAATAAAACAAAGTCCACGGGGAATTTCAGGCCCTGAATGGCAATGACCACATCTCTCAACAACCCCTTCGGCCTCTTAATCGATCGATCAACAAACTGAAGGACTGTCCTGCTCCGATGAAGAGGGCCAAACTTGAATCAGTCAAGCAAGGCTACCGGAAGGAGGTTTATAGAAGAGCAGGTGTCTAATAGAGTATGATCAAATCGCTGCTCCTGAATCTCGCATCTGACATAGGGAGCTCCTACATCAAGTCTCTTGGCTGGTAATCGGTTTGGAATGGCAAAGCATGTGGCACAGGTGAGCACATGGATATCTCCTCTGTGGTTCCTCCACTTCCTGCGTACGGTGGTCTTCTCTCTCAAGTTCTTATGGAAGAGGGGGATATGCTCAAGTAGCTCTTGTAGAGTCAGCTGAATCTGAAATCAGTCAATCATGTGCTGGCTGAACTCTGACTGTTGTGCCTTTTTGGGATTTTCTCTTTTATTTCCCTTCGCTAAGCGGAGTGCTTGACAGAAGGAGACGGTTGGGCCCTCCTCAGATGGAGGGTTAGGACAAGGTTCTTGTGCCTGTGAAGGAATGGATTCCATACAAATACCATCACGCAACACATATGGACCTTGAGAAGAAGAAGAAACCTTCACTTTATTCATCTTTTTTATCTTTTTATTGTTACCACAGTCCTGAGATACAAAAGGTCATAACACAACAAAGGGGAATACAATGTGAGTAGAAGTGCTGGCCTCAGTACCACCCACGACATCTGACTTCGCAGCATCAGCACCACGCTCTGCCTCAACATCAAAAATGGTGACATCAACGCCGCCCTCTGCATCTGGATCATCAAGCAAAATGGTGGCCTCAGCACCATCGCCTGTATTTGGAGTCACGACGGCCTCAATACCATCCTTTGGATCTCTCTCCTTGGTCGCATCAGCACCACTGTCATCAACATCCTTAGCGGCATCAGCATCGCTACTCTCCTCATCTGGCGCTCCTGGTTCCTCGTGTGGTTGTCGCTCAGATGAGGCGCCCCCGGCTGTCATCCTACCGCTCCTAGTAGTCACGAAATCAGCATCATACATAAAATAAGACATGTCATTCAAAAAGTCACTAGGAGTGGTATCCTCTATAGACTGTACATGCTCAGATTTCCTCTTTAAACTGTTCGGATTAGGCTCGATCTGTGCAGGTATAGCGGCTTTACCCTTGATAATCTCCCTTATCTCCTGCCGGAACTCATCCATTTCCTGCCGGAAGAATTCCTACTGTTCAGAAAGCAAGCGGGCGAGGTCGTCAAGCGCTGGGTTCTCGAAGGCAGGAGCCTGAGAACCGGAAGTGTTCCCATGCTGGGAGTGAGGCTGCTGCTGCTGTGAATAGTTTGGGGGAGGATGGGAGTACTGCTAGTAAGGTTGTTGACGTTGCCTCCACTGCTGCCCTAGATAAGAGGGACGAGGACCTTGCTGGTACTACGGCTGGGAGTGATAGGGTTGCTGCTGCTGCTGGCTGCTGATGAACGTGAAATCTGCCTCTTTAATAGCGATGAATTGTAGTATAGGAGGCGAATTTCTGTCGATCAAAAACCACAAAATTTTAATGTTGTGGAATATTTTTACTTATCAAGTCTACCAAGGTCGAACACAGGGAATGATGACTCTTAGTTGGGTGGTCTTAAATCAAATTAATTAATTAAAATATACTTTTATTAATTTCTGTGTTGAGAAAATATACAATGCAATGAAGAAGATGCTATGCAAAGAAAATAAACATAAACACTAATTCGACTGAGGATCTGTGATTTTTCACAATTTAAATCATAAATTAATAAGTCAATTAATCCTTAAAATCACATCACAGATCGAAAGAAATTATGTCCAGAAATAATTATCAAAATAACTTCAGAAGCAGGCAGAAGGAAAATAGTTCTGAGAGACAATCTTGGAAACTACTGGGATTAGACAAATGATTCTAATGATAAATCATTATTTTCAAATCAAATCTGTAATAAAATTGATCCTGTAAAAGAATGAGAGAACAAAATATCTATCCTTCATAAGAACACCCATGCGGAATCAATTTATCCATGAGAATATAATATGTCAAAATTTAGCCTGCAAGAGTCAACAGAGTACATCAAATAATAATTATCATTAACATCATCAGATCTATCCATAAACTATGCTAAGTGGTAGAGCATGAAAAGAGCTTCAAAATGACATATTCTATGCTAAAAAACGGAGTTCGTATGAGAAAGATATGCTAAAATGAAATTGCAGGGACTAAAATGTAAAAAAATAAAGTTTTTCTTTCAAATAGGTCCCTGGAGGGGCTTATCTGTAATTAATAAAAGTTGTAGGGGCCCCTTTGCAATTTACCCCTAGCGGGGTTACATTTGTAATTTCTGGAACATCCGGGGGCTTCAATGCAATTTTCCCCCAAAGCACATGCCTCACACGTTCTTCAGGAGGCTTGGAGGCAGACCGGAGGTTCGGGCTGCCCAGGGCTGAGGCTCGGGCGCCGAACCGGAGGCTCGGGCGCTGAACACGAGGCTCAAGTCCCGAGGCTGAGGCTTGGATGGCGGCGTTAAGGCTCAGACGGCCAGGCAAGAGCTCGGGCGCCCGCGCTTACGTGACAAGCTGATGTCGCTTTGGGGACCCAAGCCTCGAGGCTGGGGCCGAGGCTCGAGTAAGGGGGTGTGGCGACTCCTGAGCCGTTGGATCAAGAGCTTATGCCTGATCCAACGGCGGTTGTAATTGATGACGCGGTCAGGTGCGGAGGCGGAGGCCATGCAGCACGCGAGGCGATGGACGAGCGGGCAGCTGCTTGGCGATCAATGAGGCGGAGGGGCTCAGCCGTCGTGGCAGGCGGAGGGGGCGAGGGACCGGCCGGGCGAGCGGAGGAGCGGAGGTGATGGGTCAGCTGCGAGCTGCGGAGGGGTGGGGTAGCGTCGTGTCCCTGCCAAAAGTCAAGAACAAAGGGCGGAGCTTTGAGCTTGGGTGGTTGATGAGAAAGGTATCTCCAGAGGTAGATTGTGTGGAGGGAGAAAGAGAGGGCAAAAACGCAACTGCTCCGGGAGTCTTTGCTTCAATCGACACGGCGAAGGACGTCGAGAGGCTTCGCAGCTCTGAGGGTGGAACTGCAACAAGGCTATCACACCTTGGATCACGCCACGAAGGGAGCTGCAACTGTCACCAACAAAGATGGAGGAAGGGCGGATGAGGGCTGTTGCGGGGCAGTGGTGGTGCTTTATAGGTGCGAGGGAATGGTCGGCTTCGTAACGGCCGGAGAAGGGAGGCGGCGCGACGGTTACATGCAGAGCATGGGCTGAGAACAACTGAGTAGGGCGTGGAGGGGGCGTCAATGGCTAGAGGGAAGGTGGGGTCACATGCTGGGTACGTGACCCAACGGTCTGGAGAGAGGAAGTGGGGGTGCCACGTGGCACGCCCAGGAGCAGTCACATGGCACCCCCAAAAAAATTCAAACTTAAAGAGATATAATAATGAAAAAGAAATAAGAGGAGACATCGGATCGAAAAATTTCCTTTAGAAAGTTGTTCGTCTCGATGAGATATACAACTTTCATGAAGGATCCGAGAGCAAAAGAGGTCACATGTGCGAAGTGGTATTTTTGGTGGTTTTCCATGTGTATAGAAAACCGACTTTTTGGTGTTTTGTAATTTTTTGGTGGTTTTAGAGAGGATAAAAATCTAGAAAAAATACGATAAAATACAAGAGAAATAATTACACACTAATCTAAATTTTTAGTTGTTAATAAATGAGAAAATAGGAAAATAAATTAGAAGTGAGAAACACAATTTTTGTACAGACTCACAACGGACACTTGGACTCAGTCAGTTTCTTTGATTTCACTATTAATCTGGATTTTGATTTTTTTTGTCACTTAATAAAACTTTCATTAAAGAACACAAATGAAAAAGAAATAAAATTAAAAGGGTTAATTATGTACATAAAAACTGAGGTCAAAAGTAACAAAAAGTCAAAATGCGCAAAAGAGGCCTAAAACTCAACTTTCACATGTGAGCTCCGAATTTTACGAAATTGGTCTTGATTTGAAGGTATTTGAAAATGGAGTACTTTGAAAGTGAGTAGACCAAAATTGGACAGTGTATGAGGAAGATATGCTCGTTTTAGTCCGTCAGATGTGAAATTAGACTTTGGAATTATTTGACACTTATTAGAGTTAGTATTTTTTATATGCTCCCACGCTAACTTCTCAATATCCACACAATGGAGGTGGTTCGAGGTCAATCGGAGCTAGGATGATTTAACTAAAAATATGAGAAGTTAGCGGCCTTCTGGGCTAATTTACACGGGATTTTTAATGCAATTATGCATGATGAAATGCAAATATTATTTACACATGTATATATGCTAATGATGCTTTATTAATGATTAAATTCATGTGAATGTTGGGAAACATATCCTAAATGATCAATTTTAGCATGATGAATACCAGATTCATCATTCCCCTATACTTAAACCATGCTCGTCCCCGAGCATCAATGAATGAATGACTTAGTTGAATACAATCGTGATTGTGCATGTGAATTTTCAAGGCTCAATACTTAGAGGACCCTTAATTTAAGTGATCCTAAAATTCTGGGCTCAACCATGCTTTAATCAAAAGGAATCCAACTTCTCTAATTTTCAGACTCTCGGTTTGTACATATAATATAAGGATATGGTTTTTAGCGTACTACATTCATGAGAGTCAAGTCAGGTCATCACCCAAAGTTCCAATCCAAGAACTCTCCTCCAGACCTAATCCTCAACACTAGGGAATAAATCTATTCTTGCTTCAATCAACCGTCTCTTTAGTTCGTCAGACTTGAAATATGGGTGGACAGCCAGATGATGGAGGGCATATAATTGTGTCTATTTTTCTCTCCCTCACATTGGAACAAGGTGCCTCTCGAGTGCCTTATTACTCAACACAAGTATATTTTTATTTTGTTGTTCAATGTGTCCGTCAAGAGAATTTGAAGTCGTCTGCACTTGTTTTTCTGGGAGTGCACCAGGGTATGTCTCTTTTGAGTATCTAAGATACCTTCGACACCCAGACATGTGTCTCTTACGATGTAGAGCCCTTTTTGTGGTGTCAACCCGACTCCTTGGTCCTAATTAGCGCTTAGTCCAAGTGGACACTTTGAAAATGTTTGGGAGCGCTCGCCATTGGTGGAAGCTCATTTGGAATTTGACTTTGGATGATAGAGCTTTTCTTTGACATTTCATTTTCTTTTCTTTTGTTGGCTAGCTCCACTGCTTTTACCAAAAGTTGGCGCACACTGATCAACAATTTTCATTAAGTTCAACACACCCTGGTAGTTAGGTCAATATCAAAAAGATAACATATGAACTTGTTCACATACTGGCTAGGATTTTTCTAACACTCAGGTTTTCTGAAGCCTTCATTAACTTTATTCCATCCTCGAATATCATTAAATCTGGTCTAAACTCAAATCTCTAGTCCCAGTTCCTCAAGTGATAACTCAACTCATCTTATCAATCATGCAGTTATGAAAGTGATTTGTGTTGATCATATTCTTTTTGAAGGTAGAGATAAAGAGTGCAATATAGCGCTTAAATCTTACAAACTAGGGAAGTGTGGATAATTAAGTTCAACTCTAATGACTAAGGATGGTTAACTCAGAATCTCAAGATCTCAGAAATCAAGTGTCCTAAAAAATCCTCAAGCCTTGAGTGATAGTGAATGTGTCAGGAATATATCAACCAAGGAATGCATGAAATGCTTAATGAAATGCAAGACCATGAGTGATGATTTTTTTCTTATGCAAAAAGTTTTCCCTTCTTTTGTTTTTTTGTTTTGTTTTTTTTATATTTTTTTTGAAAAACAGGTATATAAACACTATTTGTACCCATCCCTGATGTTAGATAAAAACAATTAAAGTATGATCTATGGATAAAGTAGGTAAAATATATACAAACACACCCCCCTATACCTAGCGTGTGCTATGTCCTCATGGCACAAAGTGAAATGTAAACATAGCTCATACTAAGTATAGATGGATTAAAAACAAAAGAAGATAAGTGTTGTATAAACAATGGTACCGGTCCTCCTATACTTAGGCTCAGGTCAGCCTAAGTATAATCAGATAATTACAGATGGGGAACCGGGTAGATTCGCGGATGTACAAGATCAGGGAGATTTGCGACGGACCTTCTTGCGGGAGTGTGGAGGGAGATAATATGGAGATGTGGAGGGCGATGAAGACCAGCCATCGTCGGAGTCGTCCTCAAGAGAATAGTAGTCGTATGCAGAGGATCTCCAACTTTTGTCGATCAGAGGTAAGTGCCCTTGGATCAGAATTGTACCTATTGCACTTATCTGATGAACCACATCAGGACCGGACGAGGACTCTTAAGAAATCACTTGGTGTCTAAGGTAAAGGTGACTTTCTTGGTCGATTTGTTTCCTTGGGAAGTATTGGGAGGAAGTTGGACAGTCTTCATCTCCCTGTCTTGAGTAACCGATGTGGCATTTGTGAGTTCGTCATCAGATGAATCCCCGTAAAAGTCGACAAATTCTTGAAGGGTAATGTGCTGCTTCGGTCGAGGGAGATTGTTCCTGGTGATTTTGTGATTTATGGCTGGGGGTGTTGATGTCACTTCCTGATGATCGTGAATTTTGGTGACATCTGATGTTTCTGGAGTCGGTTCCTTATATCTTTCAAGTATGTCATGAATTATTACCGACTTAAATATTGGACCACTCAAATAATCATGACGATCCTCAATAATATGATCCAATTCTTCATAAGCTCCAAAATCTTGCTTTCTCCTAGGAGCAGTGATAAGGTGGTGAGAATCCAATGTTTGTCCAACAATCAGTCTTTTAGGTGACTCTCATAGGGTTTGTATCTATGTGTCATGCGGAGATGTCTGATAATTTGAAATATTTATCTCTTGATCATAACTGTCGGTTGCAAGTTGGTTTTCCTCAGAGCAGGTTGTGTCATTGGGGGTTTGTTCATTGTGGTCCGAGTTCATGAACTGGATTTCTTGAGTCTTAAAATCGACGATCGCCTTAGCGGAGGCTAAGAATGGCTTTCCTAAACTGATAGGAGACTCAGACAACCTTCCGGGATGCTCAAAGTCAAGGACGATAAAGTCCACTTTATGTTCTTTACCTCGAAAATTTATGACGATAGAAACGATCTCCCACGGTCTTTTAGTAGATCGATCGGGTAATTGAACGATCACCCTAATCTTTTAGAGTTGTCCGAATTTAAGTTGATTAAAGACGGACTTCGGGAGGATGTTTAAAGTAGAGTCATAGTCTAACCGAACATGAGTGAATAAGGTATCCTCAATTTCACATGTGATCCGAGTCAACCGTTTGACTTTGTGGCTTATGATTTTATGATTCATGACCAAAGAACTAGCCATAGATACGACATGATATTCAGTTCTTGATCGTTTCTTGCCCGTCTTTTTGGGGTTTAGTCGACTTTTCACAAATCTCTGAAGATCGGGCACATATTCTATGGCTTTGATCAATGGAAGCTCTAAGATCAGACTCTTGCAAAATATTTCCATTTCATAGTTATCCAATATGTTTGAATTTTCATAATTTTCAGTTTTTTTATTATTTTCTTTGATATGGCCAGTAGGGGGTCAGAGGTCAATGGTTGTGTCTGATTGTGAGTCACATGATAATCCAGTGGTTCGCAAGGTGGTGGCCTCACTTTTTATGAACTCTGCATAGACTGGATGAGATCATATATTCTCTTAGTTAAAGTGTCTGCTCTATTATTAATTCGAGCAATCGCATCCTCAAACATCTCATGACTAGTGATTGAATAATCATTCTCCACGTGTTGTGATTCTAGCATGTAACCTCGAGTAGAGTATTGATTGTTCATAAACATTATGGTATGTTCATGAGTTATATTTCATTGACTTTGATTTTCACGTGGATAGTGGAAGGAAAATTTATTGTACTCAAGAGGATAGTCATCCTGAGTAGGGGATGGGATGGTATAAGAATCTGTGGGCTCATAGTAACCGGAAATTGTGTCCTATTGTTAATATTGGTCACTCTTTTGTCCATCCTCAGTTCTGGTCTCTCACTCATGTCCATAAGATTTTCAGAATGTAAGAGAGGGCAACTCCAAGAAAAAGTGTGGTCATAGGGTGGGATGTATGGGGTCCAATCCCCTAGATAAGAGATGGGCGTGCATGGTCAACCATAGGGGAGGAAGTTTGCAGAAGGGATCGACCTTAAAAGGTGAAAGATAATACCTTGAAAAATCTGCGAAAGCGGACAAAAAATGCACTTCAGATGAGGAACAGGCTGGGGTCAGAGAGTTGACCGCAGGTCAACTCTCCAGCCCCTCTAGTTGGTCCACGTGGACCAACCAGGAAAAACCTGAAAAAATGATTTCAAAATTCATTTTAAAATAGTAAATAATTTTATTATTTTTTTGTTATTTAATAAAAAGTATTTGTTATTTTATGAATTATTTTATTATTAATTTTAATTATTTTTATGAGGTATATTTTTACAAGTTTACTTTTATACCCTTTGTAGGTATAATATCTATATATTTTATTCTTTTTATTTTTATTTTGTAATTTAATTTATTTAATTTTGTTTATTATTTTATAAAACTATAAAATGCTTTTATATACATAAATATATTTTTATTTTAATTTTCTGATGTAGTTAATAAAATATAAGTACAATTTATATAGGCATAAGTATAGGTAGTATACCTATGTATCAAATATACAAGTATTTTTATTTTGTATTTTATTTAGGTTTTTATTCTGATTTTAATGTACATAATTATTATAAGTAATATTTACATAATTATAAAAATATAAAATACAAAAATAATGTATAAATAATAAATTGAATATTTTAATTTGTACAAGTATACAACAAGGGTTCAAAACTCAACTTTCAAACCGTAACTCCGAAAAATACGAAACCACTTCATTGAATAGATTATTTTATTCTATATACAATTAAAGGTGAGTTTGGTGCATTTCAAGTTTTTATTTTCAAGATACGGGTCTGGGAAGTTGGAGTTTTGGAATCTTATTCAGACCATAACTTTTTATCTGTATATTATTTTTTAGTGAAATCAATTTTGTATTTTTATTTATGAAATTATCTACATCTTTCATGTAAAAAGTTTCTTTATTTGAGGTATAAAAAGTAGAACCAAAAATAGGTCCCAAAATGAGTAAAGAATAGAGGAATGTGTATTGTATTTGACCCTTATCTCCCCCTACTTCATTCCTTGTCGACCTATTCATCAAGATGCCTAGGTCTCGGGATTTTAGGTCATAAAATATTTACAATATTTTATTCTTTTTTCTTTTCTTTTATTTATTCTATAATTTTGTCTTTAATTACAGTATTTTATACACTATTCACATGCACATGCACGAATGCTAAGATGATGGATTTAATGCTATTTACACGCATTTACTAGGGTTTTTGATGTAAAAATGATAGAATAAAGATGATGAAATGTGGCTTCATCAGGAACTTGATATGAAGATCAGGTTCTCCTGAGGAGTGTGAGAAGAAGGATATCGGGGCAAGGTCGTGGAGATCGGGAAAGAAGACCACTGTGCCGACATCTTCTCAAGAGGGATGGAATGATCAGCGAACCACGATTTGCTTGAGATTGCAAGGTCTTTGACGCACACAAATCAAACACAAAACAAACACGTTGATTCACCCACTCAGCACTGGTGAAGGTACGTTAGGGTTCGGCCGCTTATCTTTTCAGTTTTAATTTTATGACAAAACAATCTTGAAAATTAAGCAGAGCCGTTAGGTGCCGAAATATTTTACAAAGTCTGTCTTGAGTTCATACAACTAGTTGCACCTACTTTCAGCCAGTATAGGTGTAAGTACGGACCGTTTAAACGGCTACCCGTGTTACTTGAGGACGGAGCCTTCTGCGGTGTCCTCTAAACCACCTGCTCTACTAAGGGAAGTCGGACCGTGAAACGGCTACTCGAGACCCTCATTGAAAAGTAGCTAATTGTTTTTAAAATCAGTAGTATAATTGAAACCTTTCGGTTTTGGCTCTATCCTAAGGTGTGCGTTCTAGTCCTTAAAAATAACGAGTGGGTTTCTCTCTACCAGACACTGGTTAATTTTATGTTAGTTTTATTGTAGTTTCCTTGATTAGCAGTCCCACTTTAAAATTGAGTTTATCATTGAAATTATGTGAGCACAAAAATTCACGCTTAACGAGCAATCCCAATTCCTTTAAATCCTATATTGTAAAATTTGAGAAAGGGGAATCAGAAAAGCCAATGAAAACATAAGAGAAAGACTTACAGTGAATCCTCGTGTTCTTCATGCGGGATGCAAGACAAGGAATTTAAAAATTATACTAAATGATAAGCACATATGAAAAACATCTTAAGCAGTAGTTCTATTAGCGGGAAGAATTGATTTCAAAATTTGGACCCTATTGAACGATCTATAGTGTGTATAGTTAGTGAAAGTGTGACCTAAGAATTACAAGCACAATCAATGATAGACAAGCAAGCATATATGCTCTTAAGTCCTACGCCACTCAAGTCAGGTCCCAACCACACAGAAGGGGATGAAACAAACCCGACGCAACACATAAGTGTTCAGTCTAAATTATTACAAGAGTTCATAGCGAGGGACCCTGAGAATCGTGCATAAATTTAAACCTAGACTGAGCTCTCTCTCACAAAAATCAAAATTCAATCCTTCGTCCTTGCATATCACTGATTAAATCCCAAAATTTCGCTCCTAGTAGTCTGTGAAGAGAGAATTTGCAGTTAGTATCCGACATAAGAGAGAGATGTAGAATAAAATGTAGAAAAATGACATAAAAATTAATTTTACAAAAATTAATTACAAAAATGATTTAAAACCCTAAAAATTTGTCGTTCTCCGGTAATAGCGCCATTTGATGAACGTGAAATCTGCCTCTTTAATAGTAATGAATTGTAGTATAAGAGGCGAATTTCGGTCGATTAAAAACTACAAACTTTGAATGTTGTGGAATATTTTCACTTGGAAAGTTTGCCAAGGTCGAACACAGGGAACAATGATTCTTAGTTGTGTGGTCTTAAATCAAATTAAATAATTAATTAATACTTGATTAATTTCTGTGTTGAGAAAATATACAATGCAACGAAGAAGATGTTATGCAAAGAAAATAAACAGAAACACTAATTTGGCTCAGGATCTGTGTTTTTTCACAATTTAAATCATAAATTAATAAATCAATAAATCCTCAAAATCATATCACATATCGAAAGAAATTATGTTCAGAAATAATTATCAAAATAACTTCAGAAGCAGGCAGAAGGAAAATAGTTCTGAGAGACAATCCTGTAAATTACTGGGATTATACAAATGATTCTAATAATAAATCATTATTTTCTAATTGAAGCCTCAATAAAATTGATCCTATAAAAGAATGATAGAACAAAATATCTATCCTTCATAAGAACACCCCTGCAGAATCAATTTATCCATGAGAATACAATATGTCAAAATTCAGCCAGCAAGAGTCAACAGAGTTCCTCAAATAATAATTATCATTATCATCTTCAGATCTGTCCATAAACTATGCTAAGTAGTAGAGAATGAAAAGATCTTCAAAATGACATATTATATGCTAAAAACGGAGTTCGTATGAGAAAGATATGCTAAAATAAAATTGCAGGGACTAAAATATAAATAAAATAAAGTTTTTCTTTCAAAAAGTACCTAGAGGGGCTTATCTATAATTTATAAAAGTTGGAGGGGCCCTTTTGCAATTTACCCCTCACAGGGGTATATTTGTAATTTCTACAACGTCTGGGGGCTTCGATGCAATTTTCCCCCAAAGCGCTACCAGAGGTTCGGGCGGCCCGGGGCTGAGCCCCGGGCGCCGAACCGGACGCTCGGGTGCCGAACTAGAGGCTCGAGTCCCGAGGCTGAGGCTTGGATGGTGGCGCTGAGGCTCGGACGGCAAGGCTCAAGCTCGGACGCCCGAGCCTACGTGGGAAGCTGATGTCGCTTCGGGGACCTGAGCCTCGAGGCTGGGGCCGAGGCTCGGGTAGGGGGCGTGGCAGCTCCTGAGCCATTTTATCAAGGGCTTATGCCCGATCCAACGACGACTGTAATTGATGGCGCGGTCGGGGGCAGAGGCCATGGAGCGCGCGAGGCGATGGGCGAGCGGGCGGCTGCTGGGCGATCAACGGGGCAGAGGGGCTCAGCCGCCGTGGTAGGCCGAGGCGGCGAGGGACCGGTCGGGCGAGCGAAGGAGCAGAGGTGGTGGGCCGGCTGCGAGTTGAAGAGGGCGGAGTAGTGTCGTGTCCCTGCAAAGGGTCAAGAACAAAGGGCGGAGCTTTGAGCTTTGGTGGTTGATGAGAAAGGTATCGCCAGAGGCGGAGTGTGTGGATGGGGGTAAAGAGGGGCAAAAATGTCACTGCTCCGGGAGTCTTTACTCTAATCGACACAACGGAGGACGTCGAGAGGCTTCGCAGCTCTGAGGATGGAACTATAACAAGGCTATCACGCCTTGGATCACGCCGCAAAGGGAGTAGATGTTGTCACTGGCAAAGCTGAAGGAAGGGCGGATGAGGGCTGTTGCGAGGCGGTGGTGGTGATTTATAGGTGCGAGGGAATGGCCGGCTTCGTAACGACCGGAGAAGGGAGCCAACGCGACGGTTACATGCAGAGCACGGGCCGAGAACGGCTGAGCGGAGCGCGGAGGGGGCATGAACGGCTAGAGGGAAGGTGGGGTCACGTGCTGGGCACGTGACCCGCCGGTCTGGAGAGAGGAAGTGGGGGGCCACGTGGCACGCCCAAGAGCTGCCACGTGGCGCCCCAAAAAATTTCAAACTTAAAGAGATATAAAAATGTAAAATTAATAAGAGGAGACATCGGATCGAGAAATTTCCTTCACGAAAGTTGTTCGTCTCGCTGAGATCTACAACTTTCATGAAGTATCCGGGAGCAAAAGAGGTCACATGTGTGAAGTGGTATTTTTTGTGGTTTTCCATGTGTATAGAAAATTGGTTTTTTGGAGTTTTGTAATTTTTTTGGTAGTTTTCAAGAGAATAAAAATCTATAAAAAAATACGACAAAATACAAGAGAATTAATTACACACTAATCTAATTTTTAGAAAAATAAATTAGAAGTGAGAAACACATAATTTTTGTACAGACTCACAACGGATACTTGGACTCAGTCAGTTTCTTTGATTTCAATTTTAATCTGGATTTGGATTTTTTGTGTCTCTTAATAAAACTTTCATCAAAGAACATAAATGAAAAAGAAATAAATTTAAAAGGGTTAAATATGTACATAAAAACTGAGTTCAAAAATAGCAAAAAGTCAAAATGCGCAAAAGAGGCTAAAAACCCAACTTTCACATGTGAGCTTCGAATTTTCCGAAATTGGTCTTGATTTGAAGGTATTTTCATGCTCTACCACTTAGCATAGCTTGTGAACAGATCTGAGATTGTTATTGATACTTATCATTTGAGGGTCTCTGTTGACATATGCAGGCTGAGTTTGACATATTTGTGCCTTATTAAGATATACATGATTTATTTTGCAGATTTTTAATTACGACAATGATGGAATTGAAATAATATCAGAGGACTTAATTTTTGCAGGGGTTAAATCAAGGAGATTGATTAGATTTATTGACTTGTGGATATTGACATAAACGTTTCTTGAGAATAAAATTAGAAATATTTTGGAGATAAATTCATTGCAGGATTATTCATAAATTTATCTGGATTTTCACTTGCATCTGGATTAAATTGATTATATTTGTTTTTTGAGAAATCTTATTTGACCTGTGATCAGTTTTTGAGGATTAACTGATGAATTTCTTTTAGGATTGATTTTTATCACAGATCCTACGCTGAATAGTTCCCTCTGTTTAATTTCTTCATGTAGCATCTCGTCATTGCATTGTATATTTTCTCAACCCAGAAATTAATCAAGCATTAATTAATTATTTAATTTGATTTAAGATCACATAACTAAGAATCACCGTTCCCTGTGTTCGACCTTGGTAGACTTGCCAAGTAAAAATATTCCACAACATTCAAAGATTGTGTTTTTTGACGAACTGAATTTGCCTCCTATACTACGACAATTTTAAATTATTAAAGAGGTAAATTTGATGTTCATCAAATGACGTTCATCAATTGAAAATGGAGTACTTGAAAAGTGAGTAGACCAAAATTGGACACTGTATGAGGAAGATATGCTTGTTTTAGTCCGTCAGATGTGAAATTAGACTTTGGAATTATTTGGCACTTATTGGAGTCAGTAATTGTTTTGTATTTTTATTTAATAATGTTATTAATATCTACACAATGGAGGTTGTTTGGGGTCAATCAGAGTTAGGATGAATTAATTAAAAATATGAGAAGTTAGCGGCTTTTTGGGCTAATTTACACTTGGGATTTTTAATGCAATTATGTATGATGAAATGCAAATATTATTTACATATGTATGTATGCTAATGATGCTTTATTTGATTAAATGCATGTGAATGTTGGGGAACATAGCTTAAATGACCAATTTTAGCATGATGAATACCTGATTCATCAGCTGCTCTAACTGCCTTGAGCGAGAGGCTGCTATTGGGAGGAGGTGCCTCTGGTGGTCCAACGGAATTCGGGATGATCATGATGGATCCCAGCCTGCTAAGGGTACCGGTCGTACCATATCCCATTGACTTCCATCAATGTCTCCTACTGAAGGATGGTGGATGTAGAATTGCTAGTGGTTGATCCAGCTGGTAAATCACCATCTCAGTCTCCTGAGATGGTGGCTGCGATGGATAATATTGTAGCTACTGGACCGGCTCTGCCTGGATGTGGTGAACCTGGCAATGTATGGTAGAGGGTTGGGTGGAGCTGCTACTGTTGGGATCAGCACGTGATCTGGGGGGTTGCGTGAACATCTGTGCCTCTTAAATACACAAGATCTGTGTCTTCAAGTCACTCATGGTCTTCGTCAACTGGTCCATCTTGGCCAGCCCCATACTCTGCTTCTTCTCGAGGATCTCGATGCGATCCAACTTCTTGTTGATTATCCTCATGTCGGTTGCGGCAGATTTGGCTTGAGTTGTTGCTACTGACGGAGTGTGGGGACCGGCATCGATGCGAGCGATTTGCTGATATGATCCTGTCCCTTGGGGGCCTTCTGCTGTGTGTAGACTCGGGCGTGGGCCATGATTGTAGAGTTCTCTGCCATCCCTTCATAGATGACCAAAACGTCATCTTCTCCCTTGGAAAAATATGACCCACCACAAGAGGCATTCACAAGCCCTTGCAGCTCCAGTGTCATCCCACAAAAGAAACTCTGAACCAAGTTGGGCTTTGATATGTCATGATGTGGACAACGGTCAATGAGCTCTCTAAAGCGATCCCAAGCCTCGTGAAACTGCTCATTCAGGATCATAGTAAAGTTGTTGATTATCGCTCGAGCTGCGTTGGTCCGGCCGAGAGGGTAATACTTATTCAAGTATGCGGTCCGAAGCTGCTCCCAAGTTGTGACAAACCTCCCAAGATGGTTCAGCCAGTAGGTTGCTCGGTCAACTAATGAGAACGAGAAGGCAATCATCTTTATTATGTCCTCGTCCACCAATCTGTCATGGACAGTGCTGCAAATCATCTCAGACTCCTGCAGATGGAGATGAGGCTCCTCGGTGGCAAGCTCATGGAACTTGGGCAACAACTGGATTGTCTGGGGACGAAGCTCAAAATTCCCAACAATGGGAGCAAGCTGAATCCATCAGTGAGTGAGGGTTGCAGCTGGGTTGTGCAACTGTCTCATGGTCGTCGGTGGTGGCCTCTCCAGTTACGGGTCTTCTTCTGCTCCACCTCCTCCTTCAGCTCTGTCTTCAGGTATCTCTCCACCGCCCTCAGATCTGTCTTCATGGTCTGCTTGCATCTGTGCTAGCTCTCTCATAATGCCGTCCATGAAGGCTCCTTGAACTCTGATCTGTCTCTGCATTGTCTCCAGGGAAGCTAGCAATGAATTATTGATGGCAGTCTGATCAAATATATAAGAAGGTTGTCCCTGCTCATCTGGACGTCCCTCATTGTTGGCCATGTTTTTGGTCTCTACAAAGGCAAAGGTACCCATCTCAGGTGCCGTCAAATGTGAAATCTCTGTTGCACTATCTTCTAAAACCATAAGACTAATAGAAGAAGGGTGATCAAGGGAGAACATGGTGGATGTGAACTCAGGCTCGGAGAGCAGGTCTAAACTCCCCGAAGCTGACCAAGATGAAAGGGAGGAGTGCTCGATAGTGGTGCCACCAGGCGTGGCCTAAGGGATCTCCTTCCCATCATCGTGATCTTGAGAAAAAGGGCGGATGAGATCTGGAATGCAACCAAGATGATCAATCAAACCCCCAATTCACCTACGCAACTCTTGAGCTGATGACCGTGAAGGTTCGGTCTTTTATCTTGTCAAATTTTATTAAGGTGATCAATCAATCTATCAAAGCAATTAAGCAAGCTATTGGGAACCCAACTCTCCTAGTCGACTGTCCCAATCCCAAATGAGATCTTTCCAGAACAGTAGGAATTGCGGACCGTTTACCGGCTACCCGATCAACTCCCTCTGCTAAGGACGTTGCGGTCCACTTTACCAGTTACTGGAGAGATCCTCACTGGAGAATGACTCACCAAGACCAGTAGTCAACTAATATTTTGGGCATGGCTCTAGCCTAGTGTGCGGGTCACTCTCTTGCTGCAGATAAATCAAACAAGGAGGGGTTACTCTCCCAAGACAAAATTTTTGGTGGGGTGAGTTTTATGGTCAAGTTTGCATTAGCAGTCCCAATTTTATTTGGCTATCACTTTTTAGTTATTTTTCTGGATGAAAGCAACGCCTAACGAATTTTCCGATTTCCTTGGTTATTTTGAGTCCAATAAAACAGGGGAGGATATCGGAAAAACCGATGCGTGATCAAACACTATGATGCATGCAAAGATAGAAATGTGTACCTTGCTCCAGCACTCTACATGCAGGGTGATCCACGCATAAATTAAAACACAGAAAATAAACTACCTATATGATGCACGAGGAAATCGTCCCTAGATGAGCAACTTCTATTAATCGTAAAGCACAAGTAGCTATGACTAGGAAGAGAGATCGGAGTCTGGTCTTGGAAGATGATCGGTGTCCACCACAATGGATCCTGCATGCGTTGTATACGATCCCTCCTGGCACGTGATCTCTAGTCCCAATCAATAGCCTTTTCAATTGATTTTTAGCTAAGTCCCATTACGATCTATAGGTACACGCAAGATATTAAGTGTTGGGCCTTAGCTTATTTATGTCACAATCAATAAAAAACTCCTAAATCCAGGGGTTAAATCCGCGTGAAACAAGCAGGTAATAAAATCGGCAAAAACCATGAAAAAGCCACGAAAAACTGATGAGGCCCCTAAGGGAACAATCCATCGGGCACTGGACCTCATGAAGTGCTGAAGTGTCCAGTAAGTCCTATTTAAGTTACAAATTAAGAGTCACTCTCTCACTTGAATTACACAAATACATGCAAGAAAGTAAATGGAGCTAATCTACAAAATCTCTCTAAATCGCCTTCGTGCAGGGATAGCATGCCGAAGCTGGCTTCACGTGGGTGCGTAGGTGCCAAGAGAAACGCGCCTCCCTCAATTTGTGGTACATCGCACAAAGTCAACAAAGAGGAGGGATTAGATAACTCAAACAATATATATCAAAAATAGATAAGACAAAAAAAGCAGGCAAATAATCGCAACCAATCACAAAGAAATGATCTATACACTGTTGCTCCCGGCAACGATGCCATTTGATGAACGAGATTTATCGGGGGTCTAAATATGCCCCACACAAGGCAGGGGCAAAGTCATTGTGGCGACCCTCAATAAACCCCATTCAATCAACAATCAACCCACAACAGATAAATCAAGCAATGAAAATCAAAGTGTGGATTTAAAATTTATTATAACTCTACAATGAATGCGTATAGTGCAAGCAAGGAGATTGTCGAACACACGAAGTAAAAAGGATAGATATGGCAATCAGTGCACAAGAAATGAATGTGATCAAGTGCCAACAAGTGTGCTAATTTTTGTGGGTTTTTAATTTATATATATTATTCAATTTTTGATTTTATAATTTTATATTTTATATTTTAATTTACTGATTTTGTATTTTCTTTTTATATTTTTATATTTTTTCTTTTAATAATACCAGAAAACATTGTAGGATATATATACAAGAGAGAAGAGAGAGGAATAAATAGTTAAAAACCTTCAACATACTGAAAATGAGATATTTTTTTGGCTTTTGTATTTTTCTAATATTTTTGTGATTTTTCTAAATTTTTCCTAATTTTTTTGGTATTTTTCAAGTCAAAAATACTAACAACGGTGCACAAAATTGAAGGTTGAAACTAAAATGAGGATTAAAAATATCAAACAGAGTCCAAATATCCTCAAACTAATTTTACAGTAAAGATAATCAAATAGAGAAAATTTAGAGACAAAATTTACATTTTTAGGATTTTTTGTGGAATTTTTAAAATTTTTATAAAGGTTTTTAAGGTTTTCTAATTTTTAATAGTTTCCTTTTGAAATATTTAGTGGTTTTTGATCTAAAGTCAAAACACACGAAAAAAAACAAAATACAATTTTTTGGAATTTTTCCAAAATGTTTTGTAATTTTTATGTATTTTCTAATGTAAACGGTACTGAAAATGCATGTTATTGAATTTTTATAAATATTAAAATACAAAAAAATGCAAAAAAAAATATAGCATGAAAGCACAATGCAACAAAAGCTTATGCTAATTTTTTGGTGATTTTTCGAATTTTATAGATGCGTGAAATAAATAGAGACAAAAAAGAAAAACTACACTACTAGCAAGGGCATAAATGTAAATATCCAAAACATCAGGATCGAAACACTTTTTTCACAAAATATATAACTAATAAACAACGTTCCAGGACCAAATACAAATTTCAAGACCCGCAGGGGTACAAGCGCAAAAAACTCCAAAGTCTCGTGCACAAGGCCCGTGATTGACAGGGGTTATTCTGTGAAAAACTAAAACCTAGGGGTCTACTCGCAAACTTTACCAAAAATATTACACATTATAAAACATCATATGGACTTAATAGAAATACAATAAAAACCAGGGACTCCCGTGCAAAATTCCCACACCCCACATGCACGAGTCATGTGAGGTGACGTAGACAGGGGCCTAAGTGTAAATATGAGAAAGCCAGGGGTGCTTTTGCAAGATGTCCAAAATAAATATAATTGCAGAGGAATGATTACATACTACTACAGAAATACGAAAATGCCCGGGGAGTAGAGTGCGAAATACCTAGGGTCGGCGGCGATCGAAAGGTGGATGACTCGTCACTTGCCACGTGTCGCTCCTGAGACAGCTGATGACTATTCGCGCGGGGACGGCTGGGATTAGATCCTACGACGAGGATCAATGGCTGTGACGCATCAGGATTGGACGACACCTGCTAGATCTGGAAGTCTGCCCCAGATCGAACGACACAGGAAGCCCCAAGATGAACAGGGAAGAACTGGAGATCGGGCTTCCCTCGATCGCTCGGATCACGCTGCTCCATCGACTGGATGCTCCATGGCCGGTCCCAAAAGCTTCCTAGAGAGTTCCTCGAGCGGCCGGCAGCGTCAAAATGATGGGGAGACCTCTGGTGGGCCGCCAAGGCGTCGGGGAAGAAGTGCGGCTCCAGGTACCTCAAGCTTCAACAAAAATCGGCTCCAGATGGGGCCTTCTGGATCCTGACCCTGCAAATAAAGCTCCAATGAACAAAGAAAGGGCTCGGGGCGTTGATTGGCTAGGTAGAGTGGCTGGTGGAGGCGAAGTCGAGGCTCTCCGGAGCAGCTCCGACCGGGGGGGAGGGAGGGGGTGATATGGAGATTTGATGGATGAAACGCGATCTAGTGAATGGGGATTTGTTGCTATGGGTCCGGCGAACGAACAAAGCAAAGAAAATAATGCGAAAAGGAGCCTCGAAGGTGAATGTCATCTGAGGAAAAACCTCTATGTCGGTGCCCGATGGAGGTGGATGGAACGCCTCTTAAGCTGCCTCCTCGAGCGACCTGAAAGCGTCAGGAAGGATCTGTCACCTCCTTCAATCGGTTGAACGCCAGAGGAAGAGAGGAAGTTGATCCAAGAGGTTCAATTTGAAAATGAAAATCGAAGGTCTATATGAATGGTTGACGATCGAGCGAGGAAGATCGAGGTGGATTGACGAAATCGATGATTCACAGCCCAAGGAAGACCCTCGGCGTGAATCACCAATATCCAAGGAAGAAAAGTAAAGAAAAGAGTTACGCGAAATGGTGAAAAGATGGCTCCTGGAAAAATCCGAGAAACCAAGTCAAAAACAATGTCTGACAAGGGTACATACCTCGATCAGAGAGTTGACCGAGGTCAATCAGCGGAAGCTCCTGGTTGGTCCACATGGACCAAACCAGAAAATTCCGTGGCAAAAATATTTCAAAAATCATTTCAAAATAGCAAATGAATTTATTATTTTTAGGGTATTAAATAAAAAAATATTTATTATTTCGTAAAGTATTTTATTATGATTTTTATTTATTTTTCTGACTTGTAAAAAATGCAAGTTGCCTCTTATGGCCTATATAGGTATATGTATCCATATATTTTAATATTTTATTTTTATTTTGTACATTTAATTTTATTAATTTTGTTTATCATTTTATAAATTTATAACTTATTTTTATAAACGTAAATATATTTTTATTTTATTTTTTTGATGTATTATGTATAATTAAATAAATATAAGTATAATTGACATAGGTATAGTTATTGGTAATATACCTAGATATTTTATACAAATATTTTATTTTTGAGTTTTTATTTATGTTTTTATTCCACTTTTAGTATACATATATATTATAAATAATATTTACAAAATTATAAAAATATAAAAGTAAAAAAAATAATGGATAATAAATAAAGTGAATATTTTAATCGGTAGAAGTATATAAGAGGGGTCCAAAACTCAACTTTCAAACCGTAACTCCAAAAAATACAAAACCACCTCCATTAAAAAAATTATTGAATTTATATACTATTAAAGTTGATTTTGATACATTTCGAGGTTTAATTTGAGAGATACAGGTCTGTGAAGTTGAGATTTTGAAAACTTATTTAGATCATAAGTTTTAATCTGTACATTATTTTTGCATGAAATCAATTTTGTATTTTTCTTTATTTAATTATCTACAAATTTCACGAACAAATTTTCTTTGTTTTAATTTTAAAAAGTGGAACCAAAAATATATCCTAAAGTGAATAAAGACTGAATTAAATAAAATGTTATTTTGGCCCCTATATCCCCCTACTTCATTCCTTGTCGACCTATTCATCTAGATGCCTAGGTCTCGAGGTTTTGGGTCATAAAATATTTACAATATTTTCTTTTTTTTTTCTTTATTCTATAATTTAGGCTTTAAAAACTGCATTTTATACACTTTTACATACACATGCATGAATGCTAAAATGCATGAATTAAGGATATTTACATGCATTTGCTAGGTAATTTGAGGCCAAAATGATAGAATAAAGATGATGAAATAGAGGTTCATAAACTCCATAGTTTATAATGTAATTTTTAAAAGGGATTTTTACCTGGAAGACCCTATAATCTTTATCAATTACCTTTATGACCTTTGAAACATCGTAATTCCTCCCTCAACGTGTAAACTTGCTCTGTTTTACCCCACAAATCCTAATGTTAAATTGATACATCTAGAATTAACTTCCTTGGGTTAAAAAGGAGTAATCTAACCAATCCACGATCGGACGGCTAGAATTAAGCAAGAGAAGAAAAAAAGTCATCCCTCTTACATCTTCCCCTCCCACGAATCTCGACCTGACGGGAGGAGGTGCGGGGCCGGCGTGGGCGGCGTTCCACTTGGGGCTTAGCAGAGGCGGGGGGTGCTGGGTTGGGTGGGTCTTCGACCAGGGGCTGCAAAGCCACGGTGGCAGGAGAGGGCTTCGCAGGGGCGGGGGGGAGGGGGGGCTGGGTTGGGTGGTCTTCGCAGGGGCAAGGAGAGGGCTTCGCAGAGGCAGGGGGAGCTTGCAGGCGCAGGGGGTGTTCTGATGGGGAGGTGGAGAGGCGAGGGGTGCTGAGGACGATGGGGAGGCGAAGGGGCAGGGGGAGCTCGCGGGGTGGAGGGGGGGTGTTCCGATGGGGAGGTGGAGGGGCGGGGGATGCTGGGGACGATGGGGAGGTGGAGGAGCCAGGGAGGTTGGGTTCCGCAGGGTCGGGGGAGCTCGCGGGGTGTACGGGGCGGGCGGTGAGCTGGGGTGGGGGGTGATGAATACCCATTCATCACTCTTTATTCTTATATTTTAGCTACAAAAACCTTTGCAAATACATGTAGATGTATGTAAATACAAATAATTAGCAAAAGCATGCATTTTGTAAAAAAACCTATAATTAGCATGTTTTTGTGCAAAAATAAAAGAATAAAGATGAAAAAGAAAAAGAGGGAAATATTTAGAATAAATATTGAGCAACCTAACCCAAGGGAGGGCTCAGCATGGGCCTGACCGCATAAAAGCCAAAGCAGAGGGAGATAGGAGCTCATGTGTATAGATTTTTGTAAATAAATAAAATTATATTTTCCTCACCCAAAAATATGCTTGTACATATTTTGTATATGTTTAGGAATTATTAAAAACAAAATAAAAATTTAAAAATCAAAATTCAAAAATGCCCTTTCACCATGTACATAAACCATGCTCCCTTATTTATTTAACCTTATAAATAAATAAAATTATTTTCTAAACTTTTTGTAAATATTCTATGTTACATATTGTAAATACATAAAATAACAAGAAACAAAACAAAAATCAAATAAAAATTACAAAATTAAAAATACAAAAATACATTGTATACATACCATGTATATAAATGTATATAACTATTTATTCCACCCATGTATATAAGTGATAAAAATAAAATAAAAATATCCTTTTATTCCTCATTTTATTCTAAAAATAAATAAAATATAAAATAGGAATAAAATTGTATAAAAATAATAATAAAAAAAATCAAAAATAAAAAGCCTACATATTGTATATATCCCTATATAATGTACATACCTTATTCTTATTTCCAAAAATTAATTAAAAATCACCAAAAAATAGAAAAAAATTAAAAGAAAAATATTTCATGTTGAAAGTTTTTGCTGAATCGACCATTTGCTGCCTCATTTTTTGAATTTCAAATCTTATCCATGTGGCAGCACCTCACTGGTCCACGGGGAATGTTGACCCCGGTCAACTCCCCCCGCGGACCATCTTCTCCCACGGATCTTGCGCCCGACCCGACTTCTCCTATTTTTCTGCGCTCGATCCGATCGCCTCCTCCGCAAACCCCGGGTCCTATCGATTCCTCGTACATCCGACATGACCGCCGGGGCATCCACATTGGGATCCGTGCTTCCTGCAGCCCTACCCGACCAGCCTAGTCGGGTCTGCACGCGTATATAGTCCGAGCTCCGCCCCCGTTTTCACGCATCTTTGGCTCTCCACTCTCACTCCCGTGACCTCCATCGCATCCAGTGAGGTGACAGCTCCCGTTTGCCGGTGTTGTAGCGAGGAGGAGGTGGCCGGACCACTGATCCGGCAGCTTTGCGCCGCCGTGCTCCGCCGCGTGCAGGAGCTCGAGCCTCAGGCAGTGACACCCTTCGAGGCGACGACCAGGAGCTAGCTAAGCTCCAGCACAGTCTTCCGCATCACCCAGGTAGCCTTTTAGCTCGCCCATTTCGCTTAATTTTTGGTTTCCCCCAATTAGTATCTCCGACGTATTCCGTTGATTCCGGCTACATCGTGCATCATTTCGATCATCGGGACACACCATCACCTTCGCCATCCTTCGACGCACCTTCTACGCCCATTCGTTCCACCCAGCTCGCCCCGGAGCTGGGGTTCGAGCTCCACCATCTTCCGCTCGTCGGAGCTCGCTCGCCCCGACCCATCGTTCACCCTCACGCCGCTTCATCGGGTCGAGGCACTTTGCCCTCGACCCGCGAAGCTTCTGGTTCATTTTGTAGGTCAAGAGGAGGCCATCTGAGGCCCCCTCACTTCCAGGCCAGGAGCTCGACTCCGTCGACCTCGCCGGAGCCCCTCCAGGGCTCGGCTGGGCCATCGGAGGACTTCACCAGCTGCGGGACTCCACCGCGGATCTGTTCCGATAACCAGAGGCAGCTGAGGAGGACTACTGCACGCGCACAAGGCCGGCGAAGCTCGCCGGCTGAGTGTTCTTCCAGTATCCTCCACCACCGTCCGATCGTCCCCCGCTCCAGTTTCAATCGTCACCGTCCATCCTTCGAGGAGCAGATACCGTTGATCGATTCGAGGGTAGATCCGGACCGTTGGAGCAGAGAGAGGGAACCACCAGCACCTGCCAGCCGTTTGATCATCCACGTGGCCCCCTCTGCGCCGTCGATCAGGCCCACGTGCGAAGGAGAAAGGGGCGCCACTCACCAGGACCGTCCGATCATCTACGTGGCGCTCATCCAGCCGTCGGCGTAATAAGGGGTAATTTACCTTAGACCCCCTCGTAGTTTAAGTTTTCAGTCCTAGTCCTGTAAATATTTTAGTCATGTTATTTACGTAGGGTAAATTGCACATTGGACCTCGTGCTCTTCGATATTTGCATTTATACCCCTGTTTGTGTGAGCCACGTGCTTCGTCACGTGTACTTTTGGTTTATTTGCAGTATTAGTCATGTAGTTCTGGTTGGTTACGAATGAATGAATACTTTCTGGTATTTGCACTTATGCCCCTGTGAGCATTCTATTTGAACATGTGCGTGTTTTAGTGGGTTAATTGCATAACCATCCCTGGACTTTTTGGTACGAGTTACCAAAAGGTCCTAGGACTTGGTTTTTATTACCAGAAGGTCCCTGAGTGCCCCAGGCACGCGCCACGCGCGTGACTTGCTGGGAAAATTGCACCGAGACCCCCAGAGCTTCGGGTATTTGCACTTTGGTCCCTGTGCACAGTGCCCCCTTTTGGATTTTGAATAAAATATCAAATCACCTCCAAATCCAACGAAAATTTGACATATGGCTCCTGCCATTGTGTAGGATTTTTGTAGATTTTTGAGGACATTTTTGATCTTGTTTGCTATTTTTAAAAATTCAAAAACATCTATTTTTGGCACTGTTTCACTTGAAAAATCACAAAAAAAATATAAAAACACCCCCAAAAATTCTATAAAAATTAGTTACTGTTCTTTGTGTGTTGTTTGATTTTCTAGCCAATTTTGGCTATTTTTCATTGAGTAAAAACCCTAAAAATCTAAAAACACCTAAAAACTCATAAAAATCATATTAAATAATCTAAAAATCCAAAAATAATAATTTTGGTGCTCAAATTTTCCTTATTTTCTCTAGAATACAGGAAAATTACCTCCAGGGCCATCTGAGATCCTTAAATATTTTATTTTTGGGTTTTGGGCCCTGGTGGACAGTACCTTATCTTTTTAGTACTGTTTGATTTTTAGAAAATAAAATACACTTTATAAAAATCCCAAAAATTCACCAAAAACACTTAAAAACCTAGAAAACATAAAAATAATTTTTCTTGAATTTTTGCTTGATTTTTGGTGTGTTAAATAAATTCCTCAAGTGTGCTTGTTTATACTTTCTTTTATTTTCTTCACTTTTAAAAATCCAAAAAAATATAAAAATCATTAAAAACCACTAAAAATATTTTGTCTTTATTTTATTTCATTTCGACTACTTCGTAGGCCTCTGTCCAACCCGTGCTCCTTGTGTTCGACCCTGTGAGCTATACCAGGTTAATCCCATAGCTAGGACCGCATTTCGTGTTTTGATCTCTGATTTATTTCGCGGTTCGACATTTTTCTTGATTGAGTGACTCTGAGTGATAGAGGTCGCAACGACCTATTAGTACCTTTACCTCGTTCGCTCGGGTCGATCATCAGGGGCGTGTCCGAGCAGGGTCGGTGGATCGCCGACCGAGGGGTTTGCTTCGAGCAGGGGAGGCTAAGCAGGGGTAGGGAGTGGCACCTATAGTAAATTCGATAGATAAAATGGGTATCATGTAGAAGAAGATGACAGAATCAAGTTAGTTTTAACAACTCAATGGATGACAGTTAACCACATGGTCTACCGGGTAAAGATTAACAAGTTTACAGGGGTGAGGGAGGAATTACGATGTTTCAAAGGTCGTAGAGGTAATTAACAAAGATTATAGGGTCTGCCGAGTAAAAATCCCTTTTTAAAATAACTAATATTCATAACATATTTGTTGCAGGTGGGTTGGTTTTTATGAATGTATTCATGGCAGATGCTGAGTTTGGAGGGAGAGCAATTATGGGAAGGACAAACCACCAAAAATAAAGGATCAAATCGATTAGTGGCTTCAAAAGCCACAATCAGATTAGAGCGGAGCTAGTAATTTATTTTAAACACTAACTTATTATAGTTCTATTTTGTTATTATTTTTTATATTTATTTTCCAAGCAACTAGGTTGGAAAGAGAACCCTCATTTTAAGAGTTGTGGTCTAGGTCCCACATGAGTGGGAAAGAGGAAGAGTCTCAATGGTCCACTCTTGAAAAAGGAGATTTATTAGTTAGTTTTTATTTATAATTATTTTGAAAGATATATTATAATTAATTCTTCTCTTTTTTTAGGATCGTTATTTGGCATTATCTGTAGAAAGTGGGGTGGGGATTCTAATAGAGAACAACTAACATTTGATAAAGCATTTTGGAAATATGTATACGTAAATGTTATTTTAATATATTCATTTTTTAAGTATATATGCATATTAAACGATCAAAATTTTAATAGGTGTTGGAAGAGAGGGATGTTGTGGCGAACATGAAGCAGACGCTTGGTGGTTTTCCTTCATACTATGCGGAGGAACATCATCATTTCTATTCAACATATGGTCAGCCATCGTATTCACAACCATAGTCATCACAACCATCATCGCAGATACAGCCCCAGATGGAGATGATGGTAGAGCAAGTGACAAAGCTCTGAGAAGATTTGACAGCGTACATATAAGTATTCTCCTTAGAATGAGTAATACTTTCATATTTTATATCATCAAATGCATATCATATATCTATATTTATATCTTCTATAATATAGATCACAAGAGCATGCATCTCAATATAAGGGGATTGAATCAGATGACGAGGAGGAGAAGAATGACACAATATGTGGTACATGTGCACTTTGAAGATATATATATATATATATATATATATATATAGAGAGAGAGAGAGAGAGAGAGAGGGGCGATCCTGTGAGAGCCAAAATTGGTGAGAGCATGAGAGGAGTGATTCTGGACCACAAGATTCAGCCAGAAGAGAGAAGACCAGGAGTGAGAAGACAGAATCTTGTGGTCCAGAATCACTCCTCTCATGCTCTCACCAATTTTGGCTCTCACAGGATCGCCCCTCTCTCTCTATATATATATGAGGTAAATGGGGCTGCCCCTAGGGAGTAGCCAACTTGGCTACTCCCACCCCTATTTTTCCCTCATTTTTTTTATTTTTTTGGAAAATAAAAATTTGTATATTCATCATTATATCCCTCTCACATTCTATTAAAATCTCATCAGAAACAGAGACTCCTACAGCCTCCATCCAAACATGGTCGATTTAAAAAATCCTACGACCGTTAAAAAAATGACGTCTGGATGGAGGGCTTAGGAGTCTCTGTTTCTGACGAAATTTTAATAGAATGTGGGAGGGATATAATGATGAATATACAATTTTTTATTTTCCAAAAAAATGAGGGGAAAATAGGGGTGGCAGTAGCCAAGTTGGCTACTCCATGGGGGCAGCCCCATTTTATCCTATATATATATATATATATTGGTAAAATGTGTATGCCCCCTAGGGGGAGCTAACTTAGCTCCCCCGCCCCTTTTTCAAAATTTTTTTATTTTTTTTTTGAAATCTAAAACCGTGTAAATTCATTATTAAATTCCTATATTATGTCATTAAAATTTCACGCGAAACAGAGACTCCTACGACCTCCATCCAAACGGGGTCGATTTAAAAAATCCTGTTACCGTTAAAAAAATGACTGTCTGGATGGAGGCCGTTGGAATCTCTGTTTCAAACAAAATTTTAATGACACAATATAGGAACATAGTGATGAATATTCATGGAAGAAATTTTCAAAAAAAATTAAAAATATGGAGAAAATGGGGCGGGAGTAGCTAAGTTAGCTCCCCCTGGGGCAGACCCATTTTACCCTATATATATATATATATATATATATATATATATATATATATATGGGTAAAATGGGGCTGCCCCCAGGGAGTAACCAACTTGGCTACTCCCACCCCTATTTTTCCCTCATTTTTTCATTTCTTTAGAAAATAAAAATTTGTATATTCATCATTATATCCCTCTAACATTCTATTAAAATTTCGTCTCTCTCTCTCTATATATATATATAGGGAAAAATGGGGTGCCCCCTAGGGGTAGCCAAGATGGCTGCCCCACCCAATTTTTTGGCATTTTTTTATTTTTTTTGGAAAAATAAAACCATGTATATTCATCTCTATATCCCTCCTACATACCATTCGAATTTCGTCAGAAACAGAGACTCATACGGCCTCCATCTATATGTCATTTTTTAACGGGTGCAGGATTTTTTAAATCGACCATGTCTGGATAGAGGCCGTAGGAGTCTCTGTTTCTGACGAAATTCGAATGGTATATAGGAGGGATATAGGGATGAATATACATGGTTTTATTTTTCCAAAAAATGAAAAAAATTGCCAAAAAATGGGGTGGGGGCAGTCATGTTGGCTACCCCCAGGGGGCAGCCCCATCAACCCCATATATATATATATATATATATATATATATATATATATATATATATATATATATATATATATGGGAAAAAGGAATATGCTCCTTGGGTGTAGCTAACTTACATGCTCCCACCTCTTTTCCCCTGTATTTTTTTTATTTTTCCTGAAATGAAACCTATTGGAATTTAGATCACAATATGTCACCATGATGTCATTCAAATTTCAACTTAATTCGATACTTCTATCCCCTCCATCAAGACTGTCAAATTTTAACGATATCAGAATTGTTGAAAATGACCCACTTCAGATGGAGGGCATAGGAGTCTCTGTTTCTGACGAAATTTGAATGACATATTAGAGGGATATAATGATGAATATACATATTTTTTATTTTTCAAAAAATAAAAAAATGAGGGAAAATGACGGTGGGAGTAGCCAATTGGCTACACCTAGGGTGTAGCCTCATTTAACCCTATATATATATATAGGAAAAATGGGGCTGCCTCCTGGGGGCAGCCAACATGGCTGCCCCCGCCCCATTTTTCGGCATTTTTTTTATTTTTTATTTGAAAAATAAAACCATGTATATTCATCCATATATCCCTCCTATATACCATTCGAATTTCGTCAGAAACAGAGACTCCTACGGCCTCCATCTCGATGGTGTCGATTTAAAAAAATCCTGTTACCGTTAAAAAATTACTGTCCGGATGGAGGCCGTAGGAGTCTCTGTTTCTGACGAAATTCGAATGGTATATAGGAGGGATATAGGGATGAATGTACATGGTGTTATTTTTCAAAAAAAATAAAAAAATTTGCCCAAATAAGGCGGGGGCAGTCATGTTGGCTGCCCCTAGGGGGCAGCCACATATGACCCATATATATATATATATATATATATATATATATATATATATATATAGGGTGCACTTGAATTGAGGTGGCACCTTTCCTTGATTATGAAAAGGTGTCATCTTAGGCCATGGGATGACGAATGTACGAAGGAGATTGAAACCACTATGTGGTTTTCATGCCAACTAACATTCCTAAAATGTGGGAGGGTTAAATTAATGTTAATTTAGAAAAATACACGTCATTGAACATTCTATATTTAGGTAGATGCGGATTGGTGTACAAAAATTTCCAGAAATATTTGATGGAATAAAGGTTCACATTTTGAAATAACTGTTATGAATTTACAATCGATTGACATATTTTACATTTACGTGTTATAAATTACAAAATCGTGGCTACCGATGTTTGAGAGAAAAGCCTAAATCCGGTGAAATTTTGTGTTTTATGCAGTTGTATTTTATGCATATTATGTTTCTTAAAAATACAAGGTGCTTACGTAATAAGATAATTAATTGTTTTACACATGGCAAACTTTCCTATAATGAAAGCAGAATTTGATCACTCTTTAAAAAGTTGGATACTTAATTTTTACATTATTAAAAAATCTATTCCAACGGATTTACGTTTTATTGAAATCTCAAATTTGAAATAAAATGAAATGAGAATAAAAAAATACACTATATATATTTATTTTACATATACACACACAATTTTACAAAATTGGATTATGTTTTACGATGATATTATAACAATTTGTACCTACATAATGCCAATTTGACTACTAATTTACCAACAAGTATCGTATTTTACGTAAACAATATCTATTTTACCCCAAGAGACTATATTTTAGTAATTGCTAATTCTCTTATGATATGTATATTATGTATACAATTGATGTATTTATTTTCACAGATTTTTGAAATGAGTTAGATTTACAATTGTATCCTATGAAATACAACTAAATAATTTATTTTACATAAAATGATCATATTTTACTGAGATATTATAATATTTTGTACCAACCTAAAAACAATTTGTCTATTATTTTACACTAACAAATCGTATTTTACGTAAACAAGTTATATTTTACAACATTAGAATATATTTTACCATTTACTACTAATCAACATTTTATTACTAAGTAACATTTGAAAAAATTATATAACATAATGAATAGTATATATTCGGACATTTAATTGACTTGGTATTCTTCATTTATAACTAAAGATGGAATACCGTAATTTAAATAACAAAAAAAATTGAAAACAAATCAACATTTTAATACTAAGTAATGATACTGTAGATTCTTAATTTGCACATCTTGATTATGGTATTTTCCTATAACAAATTCCTTTTATGTTCAACCACGCATTTTCATTGTATTGAAATATTTCTAATTTAGATGCCCATTAATATTTCTGCATGGAATTACATAACCAAAAAAACTGAACAATACCTTTTTTTAATCATTGTTATTTAAATTATCCCTAAAGTTGATAAGTAAAAGAGGCATAAAGTGGAGATCAAAACTACAAATCCCAAAGGAGAATATAAACTTTCTTTCCATCCGAATTAGGGTCTTCGTCTCATATTTAGAAACGAAAAGCTATAAAATCCAAAAATGGGGGTAGTGAATGGGATCAGACCTGCAACTTCATGACGTAGAATTCTGCCCCAAGTGCTTCAGAAATGGTCGACGAGGTATTGCGAAGAACTGGGGAATGAGGGAACTAGAATAAGAAAATTGAAAAATGAGAGATCATCGTGCAGGGATAGCGGGACCGAGCGAGACTGGCCTACCGATTTGATTTGACAATTAAATACGCTAATTAATTGTTAGCATGAAAATTGAAAGAAAAAAGAATGAGAAAGATTACTTACTAAAAATGGGAAATAGAAGGGAATCAGATAGGTGGTTTTTAAAGTCTAAAAGTGGTTTCCATGAGGACCGTAGATCATAATCGAAAGGTTAAAATGAGATGTCGCACCATAATCAAGGAAAGGTGCCACCTCATTTCAAGTTTTCCCTATATATATATATATATATATATATATATATATATATATATATATATATGGGTAAAATGGGGCTGCCCCTAGGGAGTAGCCAACTTGGATACTCCCACGCCTATTTTCCCTCATTTTTTCATTTCTTTGGAAAATAAAAATTTGTATATTCATCATTATATCCCACTAACATTCTATTAAAATTTCGTCAGAAACAGAAACTCCTAGGCCCTCCATCCAAACATGGTCGATTTAAAAAATCCTGCGACCGTTAAAAAAAGGACGTCTGGATGAAGGGCCTAGGAGTCTCTATTTCTGACGAAATTTTAATAGAATGTTAGAGGGATACAGTGATGAATATACAAATTTTTATTTTCTAAAGAAATGAAAAAATGAGGGGAAAATAGGGGTTGGAGTAGCCAAGTTGGCTACTCCATGGGGGCAGCCCATTTAACCATATATATATATATATATATATATATATATATATATATATATATATATATATATATAGGAAAAAATGGGGCTGCCCCCGCCCCATTTTTCGGCGTTTTTTTTTATTTTTATTTTGAAAAATAAAACCATGTATATTCATCCATATATCCCTCCTACATGCCATTCGAATTTCGTCAGAAACAGAGACTCCTACGGCTTCCATCTCGATGGTATCGATTTAAAAAAATCCTGTTACCGTTAAAAAATTACTGTCCGGATGGAGTCCGTAGGAGTCTCTGTTTCTGACGAAATTCGAATGGTATATAGGAGGGATATAGGGATGAATGTAAATGGTGTTATTTTTCAAAAAAATAAAAAATTTTGCCCAAATAAGGCGGGGGCAGCCATGTTGGCTGCCCCTAGGGGGCAGCCACATATGACCCATATATGTATGTATGTATGTATGTATGTATGTATATGTATATATATATATATATATAGAGAGAGAGAGAGAGATATAGAGAGAGAGATTAATGGGGCTGCCCCCAGGGAGTAGCCAACTTGGCTACTCCCACCCCTATTTTCCCCCATTTTTTCATTTCTTTGATAAAATAAAAATTTGTATATTCATCAATATATCCCTCTAACATTCTCTTAAAATTTCGTCAGAAACAGAGACTCCTAGACCCTCCATCCAGACATCCTTTTTTTTAACGTTCGCAGGATTTTTTAAATCCACCCTGTTTGGATGGAGGCCGTAGGAGTCTCTGTTTATGACGAAATTTTAATAGAATGTCAAAGAGATATAACGATGAATTTACAAATTTTTATTTTCCAAAGAAATGAAAAAATGAGGGAAAATAGGGGTGGGAGTAGCCAAGTTGGCTACTCCCTGGGGGCAGCCCCATTTTACC
>JAZKJV010010287.1:60000-198335 GCA_037367405.1 Ottelia alismoides
TTGATCGGGATACGTGTTGCAGCATAGCAAATACCATGTTCAAGGATCAGGCCCACCATGATTAATCACATCTTTAATTTATATAATTGTTGAGAAATATGAAGCGGAAGCGGAAATAATAAACACAGCATAAATCTCAAGAAAGATGAACATCAAAGAACAAAGATTTTAACGTGGAACCCTACTCCGTGAGGAGTGGGATGAAATTACGGGAGAAGCCTTCAAAGGGGCATATGCTTCTATTGCTTTTCTCAATGGATACATGAGGTATGGGGCTCCTTATATAGCCTCTACAGAGCCTCCAAGTCCCAGCACTGGACAATGTGGGACTAAACACTGGATGGGGTAAATTGATCTTCTCCAGGATCCATTTACCCTACTACAACTCAATAGGCGCACATAACAAATACTCTAACACTCCCCCTCAAGCTGGAGCATGCAATGCTCATCTTGGACAAACAGAAAGAAACTCAACCCACGTTATATGACACTACGAACAATATCAACCCAACGCGCACAATTGTTGGTGTCGAGGACGTTGCTTCTCATGTCGTGCAGGTGAGGAGGACGAACGGGCTGAAGTGTGAGTCTGCTGAATCTCCTCGTTGGAGAGCATGTGCTCTGAACTACGCCTGTCAGAGTCACTGCAATTGAAAATGAGTCTCCTCGTCGGAGTACTTTGGCCTAACACAATAACGTGGGCAACTGCTCCATCTCTGAAAGGAGTCGAACTGAATAAGGAGCCGTGGATGTGCAATCCTCGTCAGAGTCCACGGTCGCTGAAGAATGGAGTCTGAAAGAAGTCTCCTCGTCGTAGAACCAGGTGTCTCCCATTTGGCACGGAGAATGGTATACTGCTCTCTTGTCCCTATGATATCATATGAAAACCCTTGCCAACATGGCATATGGAATGGTCCTCTACTCTGGAGTCCCTATGTCTCACATGAAAACTATGACCGGATAAAATAAGAAGGAAAGACGGGGACCTCTACAAAAGATGGCAAATATGTTCTCATCTGAAAATGACCGCAAACTCGTGCGTGTCTGAAAATGAGTCTCTCTGGAGAACTTGAAAATGAACCTCTCATCATGGAGTGCCTCGAACTTGGACTCTAACCAATCTGTCGAGTCTGAACAACTGCGCATCACATCTGTGGACTTGGAATCTTAGCGTCGACTCTGAATCTTGCGCATGAAGAATCTTCATCTGAAAATTATAGAGTATGAACACATGTGACTCTACACCATGTTCTTTCTCCCATACTTGTCGGAAAATGAACATCGACAAAGTTGGGAGAAGACAATGACGAGGGAAAAATAAAGCATGAAACTTGCAGCTTGTTATCATTTTTTATAAGCCGTCCAAACACATTTTTTAAGCCATTCGAATTTTTTTTCTCGGCTTTCCTCTTTGTTTCACATTTTTTTTCTTTTGAAAATGCATAGACTTTTTAAAATGTATACATCTTCTTTTTTTTCAAAAATTTTTTGTATGTGAAGGATATAGAGAAATCCTCAAGCGCATCACGGAAGCGTGATCGTCGTATCGAATACGACGAAGAACGACTAGTCGTACTAGTTGTTCGGTGCAGCGGAATTTAAAATTTTTTAAACCGATGAAACCACATGATCCGAGAACCATTCTCAAATCGTTTCATCTATAACCACATCAAGTATAATGCAATACCTCTTGAAGCATGGTTGATCAAGTCTCTACGAAAAGAGACATCCTGTCTCAAGTCCGATCGTCGGAGTAACGGCTTGCGAGCGCGGAGATGAGTCGCGGTGTCCTCGCAATCCAAGTTGATCCAAGCGCGGTTGCTCCTGATCTCGTCGCACGAGATCAAACATCTCCTTCGTGAGTGAAGCACTCCAAGAAGATAAAGAACCGTAGAGAGTCGAAGCGGCAGCACGATGGCGCGGCGTCGACGATTCTCTCCACCAAGGTGGACGACCATCAAGAAGAGAGGGAGAGAGGGCTGTCGTGTAAGAGAAAGAGAGAGAGTTTGTGCTACAATAGCATGTGTAAAGAGAGAGCCAAGTATGCCTCTCTATTTATAGGGTTTTGGGATCCATGGATCTCAATCCATGGGACACATAAAATCAATGGATGAGATTGATTTATGTTTATCCAATGGCTAAGATTGTTGTTATCAAAGACAACAAATTTAGGTTAAAATATATTTGACAAAATCAAATATAATTTATTCCTAAATCAACCGAACAAATAAGGAGAGAAGACACATGGAGATTTCATCTCCATGTGCCTTCCAAGTGGGCGCACACCCATTCCATATAGGAATGGTGTGTCGTCCATGAGATTGCATGGAGATTGCAATCTCATGGAAATCCATGAGATTGCATATCTCCATGAAATCTCTCTTATTTATTTGCAACAAATTTATTTGGGTTTTATTCTTCAAAAATAATTCACAATTATCTTTGAGAATATTGCAATCTTGCAATGGAAAAATTGTGAATCATATTCACAACCCAAAACAACATGTAATTCATATTGTTAATTAATTACACAATGTGCATCCAATACACATCAAAATTAATCAACACATAAATTATAATTAACTCTTTCTAATACATTATAAATCATATTTATAATATATTATGAATAATTGGATATTTCTATCCACATTATTCTTATCTAAAATAATTAAATCACATTTAATCATATTGGACAACTTCTCATACATCATGATAATTAAATCACATTTAATTATCAAATTCTCTTTGCTTAGATCTTATGGAATTGTTCTTAAACCATTTAAGAACAATGCTATTTCTCCTCAGATACTTGGAGATAAGGACATGGCGATTGTATTGTTCCACGTATAGTGACTTGGATGTTGAGATCATATCTCAAATCCAGATCCTATGGACCTCCCACTGATGCTTGATCAAATCAAGACCGTAGACTTAATCTTCTCATTGCATCTGAATCTCATTCAGATCAATGTCCAGTTCATGGACTAAGATTAGGTCACTTCTCTAATGAGAGGAGTCACTAAAATCCAAACATGTTTCATCACTCCCTCGGAATGGAAGCGTCATGGTTATACAATCGTATATGATCAAATCACCCTTCAAGTATTCCCAATACCTGCACATCCTACATACTGGAAGACTCATGATCATCCTGAAGATAAAGATCACTTTTACACTGTCATCTTCAGGGTTAGATCACTAAGTTTCTCAATCTTGGTCATTTGGGATTTGGTATAGATCATATGCTTTCACAAAGCATATATCTTACCTTCAAATTCATGTCATGCTTCCAAAGCATGACGACCATGCATGGAATTTGTTTAGTCCCAATACCTCATGAGTGAGCTCATGTCTCCCGGTTCACAGGTGAACCTGTATGATCCCTTTGAGAGATCGTATTACTCATATGTCCTTACATGCACACCAGCTCGCCGGTATATAGACCTTGATTAGGTCATCAACCTATTGGTCTGCCAAATGTACATACTCAGACATATAGCAATACATCTGTCTCTAGTCAGAGGATGCATGCCTATGTTGTGACAGTATTCAACGTATGTCTTTGGTTATCTCGATCTCGTCAAGTCAACCCATTGACTTAACTAACCTGACACCTCTGAATCACTATTCCCATGCAGAGGACCTGCATCAAGAGGTCAGTCAGATATCAGTCATATGAGATAGGATTGCCATCTCCTACTCAGACTGGAGATCATCACTTAATGATCATTTGATGATGCTTGATGAGTCCTCTATCTAACTCCTTAGATATTCATCCAAGCATCAGCCTCTATGATCCATCCAATGAATCAACAGCTGTATGATCATCAAGTTGGCCATGGTACATAAACCTTATTGTACAGAGGGACCCTATAGTGCATTCATTCATTAATCTCAGAAAGGGAGTGAAAAATAATCAATAACTTTCATTGATAATTTATTCATTACAATAACATTTATTGTAGAAATGGTTCGCCCGGGGCTCACATTGCTAACAATCTCCCACTAGCCCTCAGAACCATTCAGGTACAATCTTTAAACCCATACTCATTACATGCTGGTCGAAAACCTTCTGTGTCAGAGGTGGATACCATGTCTTAAGGGTAGGAATCCTTTCTTAGAACTATCCATACGGAATCGTTCAAGAATCTTCTTAATGTATCCATGTTGTGAGAATCCCAAAATCCTCTTTTCTCGGGTTCTGAACAGCTTCAGGCCTAAGATATAAGAGGCTTCTCCAAGATCTTTCATCTCAAAGGTATGGGACAGCCAAATCTTTACACTGGTCATCATCCCTGTATCATTCCCAATGATAAGGATGTCATCTACATAAAGCACGATGAACACAATGGCGCTCCCACTAAGCTTCTTGTATACAAAAGGTTCATCAGGATTCTACACAAAATCATAACTCTTTATGGTTTCGTCAAATCTGATATTCCAACTACGAGAAGCTTGCTTGAGCCCATAGATGGATTTCTTTACCTTGCATACTTTACCATCCTCTGTCATGAAGCCCTTGGGCTGCTCCATGTAGATATCCTCCTCGAGGTATCCATTGAGGAAAGTCGTCTTGACGTCCATCTGCCAGATGTCGTAGTCAAGATATGCAGCTATAGCTAGCAATGTTCGGATGGATTTAAGCATAGCCACAAAAAAGAATGTCTCATCGTAGTCGATGCCTTCTCTCTGTGTGTAGCCCTTGGCTACGAGCCGTGCCTTGAAAGTCTCTACTTTCCCATCAGATCCCCTCTTTCTCTTGAAGATCCATTTACACCCAATGGGTTTTACCCCTTTAGGTGGATCCTCTAGGGTCCATACACCATTCTTATGCATGGAGTCAATTTCTGACTTCATTGCTAGCATCCATCTATCCATATCTTGATCCGTGAGTGCTTCATCAAATGAAGTAGGATCAATGTCAGTTTCACCTGACACATGGAATCCATACCTTTCAGGTGGTGCAACCATCCTCGAACTCCTTCGAAGAGGTATGGGTGTTTCATCTTTATTTATCTCTTCCGTTTCTGGTCTAGGAAGCTCAGAATCCTCAGGGGATTCAAAGAATTCCTCTACTTCATTATTGTCTTGACCTTTAAGGAAATCATTCTCCAGAAACTTCACATCTCTAGAAACAAAAACCTTTTGGGTCTCAGGGTCATAAAGTTGGTATCCAATACCATCTTTAACATACCCAATGAAGTAGCACTCACGAGAGCGAGATTCTAGCTTACTTGCGTCCACGTTCTTCGCATAGACCAAGCAACCCCAAACCCTCAAGTGATTAACACTAGGTTTGGTTCCATACCATAGCTCATGAGGAGTCTTAGGTACGGATTTGCTAGGAATCTTATTCAGGATATATATTGCAGTCTCTACTGCATATCCCCAGAAACTAAGAGGTAAATTTGCTTTATTCATCATTGATCGGACCATGTCCATGATGGTCCTGTTGCGTCTTTCAGCAACACCATTTAGTTGGGGAGTTCCAGGAGGAGTGAGATTGGAAACAATTCCATTCTCCTTAAGATATTCCTTGAATTCATCTGACAGGTACTCGCCACCTCGATCAGATCGAATCCGTTTAATCTTCCTATCGGTTTGGTTCTCAACCAAAGCCTTGAATTCTTTGAACTTTTCAAAGGTTTCAGACTTATGACGTAGTAGGAAGATAAACCCGTATCGCGAATGGTCATCGATAAACGTCAAATAATATCGGTATCCATTTCGAGTCGTGGTATTGAAGGGACCACATACATCGGTATGTATTAGGTCAATAATACCTTCGCATCTTGTAACCTTGTTACGGAAAGGCGTCCTAGTCATTTTACCCTGTATGCAATGTTTGCAAGTGGGCAGAGGTTGAACCTGCAGAAAATCTAGAGGTCCATCCTTTATCAATCTATTGATCTTATCAACAGATAAATGACCAAGCTTTTGATGCCATATCTCATTTGAGATATTTTTATCCTCTCTGGATCTTTTAGGGTTTTTATTAGTGGTTGTCACATTCATAATACATTTATCAATGCACAATTCATAGAGTCCAGTAGAAGTCAAAACACCATCCGCAATATATTTATCATAACGACTTATGACTAATTTATTACAGAAAAGGAAAGAATATCCGCTTCTAACAAGCTTAGATACAGATATCAAGTTCCTTCTGACTTCGGGTACATAAAGACATTCTTTAAGTATAAGGACTCTTCCACTAGATAATGATAGTCTACAAGTCCCGACGGCTACTGCTGCAACACTTGCATCAGATCTCATCTGGATGACTATCTCCCCTTCCTCAAGATTCCTAGTTTCCTGAAACAAATGCAACAAATTGCATCATGAACAGAAGCACCAGAATCTACAACCCAACTTCCTTCTCGTCCGACGAGAAAGCTAGTTGAAATGATGAAAGTAGATTTCATACCTGCTGGGGCTTTACCTTTGTCTGTGGACTTCAGGTAATCTGGGCAGTTACGCTTCCAGTGCCCCTGCTTCTTGCAGTGATGACAGACGTCGGTTTTCTTGGACGCCATGAGAGTGGATGCATTGGAAGAAGAGGCAACACTTTGTCCCTTCTTCTTTCTCTTCTGGGCCGGGCCCTTCCGAGAACCATGCTTCCGACCGCGCTTCCTTTTGACTTGTGCAACCATTGCACTGCCACTGGGACCATCCTTCTTCATCACGTCCTCTGCGGACTTTAATGCAGCAAGGAGAGCAGCACTTGTCAATTCCAACTTGTTCATGTGGAATGACACTACAAAGTTATTAAAAGACTTGGGCAATGACAGCAGAATGAAATCAGCTTGCATGTCTGCATCCATCGTTGCCCCAAGAGTCTCCAGCTCCGACAGGTACCCAAACATTTTGAGTACATGTTCACGGACCGAAGTCCCTTCCTGCATTCTACAGCGAATGAGGTCTTTCATAACATTGTACCGCTGAGTGCGGTTAATGTCACCAAACATATCCTTAAGATTCTGCATTATTATCTGACAGGTATTCATCTCCACATGTTGCTTCTGCAGAACATTGGAGAGAGAACCTAGGATATAGCACCTAGCCAAGACATAATCTTCATCATACTTGTCATTAAATGCTTTTTCTTCCTTGGACTTAGGGTTCTCATGCTTGTCCTCGGATAGCACATAACTTATGCGCTCAGCAGAGAGAACAAGCTCCAAATTTCGGATCCAATCCGAGTAATTTGGGCCGGTCAATTGGTTGACCTCTAGAAGCCTACTAAGTGGGTTCAAAGACTTCATTTTCTGAAATTAAGAATGCACTATATTAGAATATACAAATACATATTCAAATTTATGATATTTGATTAAGGTATTTTAAATCAAATTATTCTTGCATTGTCGACTTTGAAAGTTCATTCCCTTAATCACTTTCAAAGTAAGAGATATATTACCGCTATATCTCTATCAAGAATTGGGATCTCCTCTTTATCATTGTCACATCCCAATAATATGAGAATCTGTGACTCCAATAAAGAAAAGCAGGAACACATTCCAATTTGCAAGTCCAACTTGCAATTTCCCAATTCGGTCTTTAACACCCGAGCCCACCACCCTAAGGCGATGTTGACCCGTTGTTAATTGAACCAACCGTCAACAGGAATAGTACTCGCTATGCGCAATCCAATATCGCCCCAATAATATGAGGATCCGATATTGGGGTCACTACGCATACGGCCTTACTCTTTCGAGAAGCAAAGAGTCCGATCCAGATGCGCTTGCACACAGGAGTTGTCACTTCGGACAGGCGTCTCCCACATGCAATCCCTGGCGACGAAATTCTTCGCCTTGACGGGAGACCATGGATGTCACTTATGTGATCCTCCACCTCATATTCAAATTTTAATTAATTATCGTGAATCACATTCACATAATTAATTCTTCTAAGGGAATTAATAACTCTAATCATATTAGAGTATTTCAATTGGACATAATCAATTTAATCATATTAAATTAATTATCAATCTAATTCAATCAATCAAACTTGATTATATTACTTGAATACATATATGGTAATATCTCAAAATACGTATTAATTCGAATTTTAATAATTAGAAAAATACATCTTAATCCCTCGGACATTATCCCGGCCCTACCCGCTGTCATGTCCAGTACCGACGAGAGTGGGACGGACCACATACGTTGCAACCCGCAACCCCAATGCTCTCCGACTAGGCACCACATCCGCCTCGGGAAAAGATAATGTCAAATTGATTAATTTGTACTTGAGATGATCATCGGGTTTTCAACCGAAATTGTAACATATAGTAATAATCAAAACATTTTTAATTATAAGGAAATTTGCTAGACAAATTCCCAAATCCTATTCAAGCATCAAGTTTGAAAGATTGTGGTTTCCAATTATGATTTAGATCACATCTTAATCAATTAATTGGTTGGGTCCAAGTCAATTAGGCAAATAATCATGTTTCAATATTTCACAAATATTTTTCAAGATTATTTCACGAAATTAACAATTAATTTCACTAATTGACAATCACTTGGTTCTAGATTAGGAATGCAATTTCAGTAAAGACCCCTATTCACTAAAATTGGCATATCTCAATCAATTTAAATCAAAATTAAGCAAACTCAATTTTCATAGATTTCTAACTTGATTTACAATAGAACCTAAGTGGATTTGCACGCATTTCGAGGCAGATGATAACAGTAATTAACTCTTTAATCATGTTAAAATCTACTGTTCCTGCAACAGTGCATACATGTCCATTAAAACAACCATAACTAGAGCATACGAAATCCGATTTACGCAAACTCAGTTTCTATGGTTTCCTTATTTAATGGGGAACAAAATCCAAGTATTAAATTCGTATTTAAACAATTTAAACAGTACCGAATTTATTTACTAAACAGATCTGCGAAATCAAATGCGATGAAAACTTTCGCGACCTAAACGAACCCAAGTCGTCCTCGGTTTTTCGAATCATATTCGAAACCGTCGACCTAAGGCTCTGATACTACATGAAGGATATGGAGAAATCCTCAAGCGCATCACCGAAGCGTGATCGTCGTATCGAATACGACGAAGAACGACTAGTCGTACTAGTTCTTCGGTGCAACGGAATTTAAAATTTTTTAAACCGATGAAACCACATGATCCGAGAACCATTCTCAAATCGTTTCATCTATAACCACAGCAAGTATAATGCAATACCTCTTGAAGCGTGGTTGATCAAGTCTCTACGAAAAGAGACCTCCTGTCTCAAGTCCGATCGTCGGAGTAACAGCTTGCGAGCGCGGAGATGAGTCGCGGTGTCCTCGCAATCCAAGTTGATCCAAGCGCGGTTGCTCCTGATCTCGTCGCACGAGATCAAACGTCTCCTTCGTGAGTGAAGCACTACAAGAAGACAAAGAACCGTAGAGAGTCGAAGCGGCAGCACGATGGCGCGGCGTCGACGATTCTCTCCTCCAAGGTGGACGGCCACCAAGAAGAGAGGGAGAGAGAGGGCTGTCGTGTAAGAGAAAGAGAGAGAGAGTTTGTGCTACAATAGCATGTGTAAAGAGAGAGCCAAGTATGCCTCTCTATTTATAGGGTTTTGGGATCCATGGATCTCAATCCATGGGACACATAAAATTAATGGATGAGATTGATTTATGTTTATCCAATGGCTAAGATTGTTGTTGTCAAAGACAACAAATTTAGATTAAAATATATTTGACAAAATCAAATATAATTCATTCCTAAATCAACCCAACAAATAAGGAGAGAAGACACATGGAGATTTCATCTCCATGTGCCTTCCAAGTGGGCCCACACCCATTCCATATAGGAATGGTGTGCCGTCCATGAGATTGCATGGAGATTGCAATCTCATGGAAATCCATGAGATTGCATATCTCCATGAAATCTCTCTTATTTATTTGCAACAAATTTATTTGGGTTTTATTCTTCAAAAATAATTCACAATTATCTTTGAGAATATTGCAATCTTGCCATGGAAAAATTGTGAATCATATTCACAACCCAAAACAACATGTAATTCATATTGTTAGTTAATTACACAATGTGCATCCAATACACATCATAATTAATCAACACATATAAATTATAATTAACTCTCTCTAATACATTATAAATCATATTTATAATATATTATGAATAATTGGATATTTCTATACACATTATTCTTATCCAAAATAATTAAATCACATTTAATCATATTGGACAACTTCTCATACATCATGATAATTAAATCACATTTAATTATCAAATTCCCTTTGCTTAGATCTTATGGAATTGTTCTTAAACCATTTAAGAACAATGCTATTTCTCCTCAGATACTTGGAGATAAAGACAGGGCGATTGTATTGTTCCACGTATAGTGACTTGGATGTTGAGATCATATCTCAAATCCAGATCCTATAAACCTCCCACTGATGCTTGATCAAATCAAGACCGTAGACTTAATCTTCTCATTGCATCTGAATCTCATTCAGATCAATGTCCAGTTCGTGGACTAAGATTAGGTCACTTCTCTAATGAGAGGAGTCACTAAAATCCAAACGTGTTTCATCACTCCCTCGGAATGGACACTACGGGAAAACTGGTTTTTAGTAACAGATGAAAGCATCATTTTAAAAAAAATGACGTAAATGATGAATTATTTGCAACATTTCAAATAAATGTCCGGTTAGACATGTTATTTGTAACATTTAATCACTAACGTCACACTTGATTGTGATATTTGCAACATTTGATAATAAATGTAATAATTAGGTAACATATTTGCAACGCTTAGATACTAATGTTACATATAGAAATAAATGTGACATTTAAACCAAATGTTACAAACAAATATTTGGCGGAATAAAGCCCGCCCACTTTTCAACCCTAAAAATCCAACGAAACCCTTTCCCCCTCCCCTCCCAATTTCTTTACCCGACCACCCTAAACACATCCACGCCCCTCTCCCCCAGCCCACCCTCGACGGCGGCTCCATCACCCGTAGCCCCTCGCCGCCCTTCCATCTGGGTCATCGTCAACACCACCGCGCGCCTCCGCCTGTCCGTCCCACCTCGCCCCTCGCCGCCCTCCCTCCCTGCAGTATCGCGTGCCTCCGTCAACAGCGCTCGCCCGTCGCTGCCCTTTCCTCCTCCACAACGCTCGCCCTTCGTTCCCTCCTCTGCCGTTGCACAATCTTTGTGGTAATAGTTCCCCTCCCTTACTTTTTTATTTCCCATTGCAATGGCCGTCATTTGTTGCTAACCCTGTGCATATCTCCAAAATTACAATGGCCGTCATTGGGTCCAAAATTACCCTCTGTCATTTGTTGCTAACCCTGTGCATATCTCCAAAATTACAATTTCCCATTGCAATGGCCGTCATTGGGTACCCGTCTATTAATTTCCTGACATTGTGCACTATCTCCAAAATTACATCAGGAAAAAGAAGAGCTATACATCCATTCCAATTATTTGATTGGACAGGATCGTCTTATCGATAAAAAAATTTATAGAGGCAAGTCTGTAGTTTATGTGGATCTATATCCAGGATTCCAGAGTGTAGTTGCATTTGAAGGAGTTAAGATGCACGAATATGTCCGCGGTATCGATATCTTCCTTCATTATCACCTGATAAAGAGAACAGAAACAGAAACAGAAACTGTTTAGCCTGTGAAAACATTGCATACATGGGAAAAAAGAGGGCTTTTATTGAAAAAATATCATAGATTATTCTGAAGTGTTTTTGTTGGACTGCTTGAGTTTACTCATGCATGATTGACCTCTCTTGACATTTATTCCTATTCGAGCAATATCTGCCCATGTCCTCTGTAATTCTTATACCATACCAGCAATGGAGAGAGTGCTATTTTTCTTATGATCATAATTTTTTTTGCGTTTTTTCTCATAGGAACATGTGTAACTACATATATATACCCATACAAAGTTGTAATTACATATATACCCTTTTGTCACTGTATAGAATCATGAAGAGGATAGCTTTGTTGAGCCCTTGTGGGTATACTCTTGTGTGCCATTTTTTATATAGCCCCACCAACGAATAATGTGACTAAACAGTGAATATTGTAATTGGATCTTGTAGAGTTCCAAATACCCATCTAAACACATGTTGTAACCCTTCGTCTCAAGTTGGAACTGAAAAAGTTGTATCTTGTTACCAAAGAAAGCACTCAATGTATCTTTAGTCATTACATCTTCTAAGGAGCTGGAGGAAGCCCACACAAAGTAGTATTTGCTTGGAGGAGATCCATATCTGGAGTGGATGTTAGGTGAACATGTTCGGTTGAAGGTAGATGGAGTGGAGTGTTGATGTTGATTCAATCAATTAATATGTTGCAATAGTTTGAGATAATGGCAAGCAATAGCTAATAACAAGAGCTCCATTCAAAGTGATCGGTTTGGCATTGATATTCTTTGAATAGCTCGAGCAATCTATACCAATCATCTGGGAAGTAGTATCGGGTGATAACTCATTTCCATATAAATATCAGCTATTATACATGTTAGAAATTTGTTGTCTATTTGAGATCTTTTCGTTGATAACTCATTTCCATATAATACTTTTTGTTGATTTTGGTTGGTTGCTTGCTATTATAGGATCTACGAAATGGATAAGTCATGGATGCACATGAGATTTGCGGATATCAATGAATACAATAGAGGGGTAAAGCGGTTTCTTGAATGGGCTTTTCATGAGGATAGATTCTCTTATAGAGTTGGAATCGATGGAGAGGAAATTTTATGTCCTTGCGTAAAGTGTAAGAATACTCATTCTTACACACAAGAAGTTGTCTACGATCATCTAATCTGCGAAGGGTTCTGGTTACATTACGAGATTTGGAGTGCACATGGCGAGGATGTTAGAAATTTATCACATGAAGTTGTCCAAAATGATCCAATTGTGAATATGTTATGGGAGGCTCAATGTACTCCCACACATTTTTCCAATCAAGAGCCATTGGATAATGATGACAATCAGTTTTTCACAAATTTAAAAGAAGCAGAGGAGCCGATTTGTCCAGGATCTAAAGTATCTAGATTGGAGTTCTTATTAACTATTTTTAAGATGAAAGTGATGCATCATTGTACTAAGGCAATGATTGAGGAATTACTGGAATTTATCGGTAAAGTGCTGAATAATCCTGAAGGCTATCCAAGTAACTGGTATAATGCAAAAAAACGTCTTCGATCATTGGGCTTAAAATCAGAAAAAATAGATGCATGTCGTAATGATTGCATTCTATTTTGGAAAGAACATCGAGAACTCACTACTTGTCCTGAGTGTAATTTTTCAAGGTACAAAGAAAATGCAAGTGTCTCTAGTAATTCAAAGAGGAGAGCAGAGAAAGTTCTTAGATATTTTCCATTGGTCCCTAGACTACAACATCTTTTCATGTCATCTAAGACAGCTAAATGGATGTCGTGGCATAAAGAGGGTAAGCTGACAGATCCTAATGGATTAATGCGTCATCCTTCAGATTCTGAAGAGTGGATACAGTTTGATGAGAATTTTCCTAATTTTGCATTAGAATCTAGAAATATCAGGCTTGGTCTCTCAAGTGACGGCTTCAATCCATATGCAAACATGAACGTTAGTTACACAATTTGGCCAGTCGTGATTGTAACTTATAACTTACCACCATGGATGTGCATGAAGTCGTCCTTTATGATGCTCTCAATGTTAATACCAGGCCCAAAAGGACCTGGGAATGCAATAGATATATATATGCAGCCTTTGATTGATGAGTTGAAGTTGTTGTGGTACGATGGAGTGCAGACATATGATGCAAACAAAAAAGAGAAGTTCAGAATGCGTGCAATGTTATTATGGACCATTAACGATTTTCCAGCCTATGCCAATTTATCCGGGTGGAGTACCAAAGGCAAACTTGCATGTCCAGTATGTATGGATAATACACACAGTACTTGGTTGAATAATAGTGGAAAACATTGCTATTTGGGTCACCGTAGATTCCTTCCCATTAAACATAGATGGTGTAGAAGTCAATATAAGGATAAATTTAACGGAGCATCATCAGGTCCAAAATTGGACTTTGTACGTGTTTCTGGATCTGAGTTGTTGCAACAACAGGAGAGCATTCAAGGCATTCGACTAGGTCACCTTTTCAAGAAAAAATTGAGTGGTGGTTGGAGGAAACATAGTATATTTTTTCGAGAGTTACCTTACTGGAAATATTTACAGATCCGTCATAATCTTGATGTCATGCATATTGAGAGAAATGTGATGGATAACATACTTGGAATATTGGGTTTATCTGGAACTGCAAAAGATACTTTGAAATCTAGGAGGGACTTGCAACAATTAAACATAAGAAAAGAATTACAACCTGTTGAGTTGAATGATGGGAGAGTGATGTTACCTGGAGCATTGTATACATTATCCTTGGATGCACGTCAGAAGATATTGTCTTTCTTAGCTAACATCAAGGTACCAGATGGCTACTCTTCTCAACTTTCCAGATGTGTGAACATGCTGTTGGGGAACATGCTGCACAATTTCACAGTTTTTTAGGGCAGGTTGCACGTTTTCGAATTCATATTTTAACTCGTGATTTCAGAAGAGATGTTTCAGATGATGTTAAAGCTTCAATTTTGCATGACTTGGAGGTATGTTATAGATATTGGTTGTTTTTAAAAAATATAAAAATATTTTCTAACATTGGTATTATAGGGTTCATTTACATGGGAGCGTAGCCCTGAGATAGATAAACAAATATTATCACATGCAGGTGATCTACATCGTCGGTATCGATGTGAAATAAAAAAGAAGGTTAAGTATTCTTTTAAATATTTGATATTCAATATTGTATGTTAAATTTGTAAGTAATATCTTTTAGTTTTGTTCTTTCAGTATTTTGATGAGACGATACCTCTATCAGAGCTACGTAAAAGAACTCCCAAGGAGCTTGATGCAGTGACATGGAGAAAACTTGTTGATTATTGATCTTCTGAGGAGTATAAGGTAAATGCATATTTTTTAATATATTTTTAGGAAAGGTTTATGATGTTAACTTGGGTATTAATAGTTTTTTTGTAATTTAGGAGAGAACACTTAAGAACAAGAGAAGTCGTGCAATGGAAGTAAATCCAACACATCGAATGGGAAGAAAAAATACCCATCAAAAAATTGACGAGTTTGTATGTATTGTTTTAAATTTTTATTATATGTATTATGTTTCCCTTCATTTATTAATTTATCTATTCATTATGCAGAAGAAATTGAATTCTCAGGAGCCATCTCGAGTAGATACTTTTCTTTTAACTAAAAGTCGAGAGATTAAAGGCGTGAGGATGTGGACATCTGAGGTCCACCAAAAAGAACACGTAAGTAAATTTTGATACTATTTTTTCTTTTTTAAAGATCATAAAATTTTATATGATTTGTTTAGGAGGAAGAATCTTCATATGATCTTTATTGATTTGGAGAAGGCTTATGATTCCGTCCCACGAGAGATACTGTGGAGAGTTTTGGAGAAGAGACAAGTACATGTCCTATACATTAATCTTATAAAGGATATGTATGATAGGGCTTTATCTTGTGTAAGGACCCCGACGGGGAAGACTGACTATTTTGATATCAACATTGGTTTACATCAAGGTTCAGCTTTAAGTCCATTTCTTTTTACTTTGATTATGGACGAGTTGACAAGTCACATTCAGGATGAGTTACCTTGGTGTATGTTATTTGCTGATGATATTGTGCTTATTGACGAGACTAGAGATGGAGTAAATGAGAAGCTTGAGGTTTGGAGACATGCATTAGAGACTAAAGGTTTTCGTATAAGTAGGGCTAAAACGGAATATATGGAATGCACCTTTGATGGAAGCAATGGTGAAGGAATCGAGATTAAGATTGGTGACGATAACATTCAGAAGAGAGATTCTTTTAGATATCTGGGATCTATTTTGCAACATGATGGGGAAATTGATGGAGATATTACTAATAGAATAAATGCAGGCTGGCTAAAGTGGAGAGGAGCCTCCGCTGTTCTCTGTGATAAGAAAATTCCTTTAAAAATTAAAGGAAAGTTTTACAAAGCAGTCGTGAGACCTGCTATGCTTTATGGCTCTGAATGTTGGCCTGTGAACCATAGACATGTGCAGAGAATGGCTGTAGCAGAAATGAAAATGCTAAGATGGATGTGTGGACATACACGTAAAGATCGGATTCGGAATGATGCAATCAGAAAGAAAGTTGGTGTAGCTCCGATCGAGGATAAGATGCGAGAAAACCGCTTAAGATGGTTTGGTCATTTGCAAAGAAGGTCAACTGATGCACCGGTTAGGAGATGCGAGTGTTGGGATGTTGAGTCGGCTAAGAGAGGGCGAGGACGACCCAAGAAGTGTTGGAAAGAGACTATACGAAGGGATCTTAGTTTTTTGGATATAAGTCCGAGATTGACCCAAGATAGATCTGAATGGAGGCGAAAAATCCATGTAGCCGACCCTACTTAATTGTGGGAAAAGGCTTTGTTGTTGTTGTTGTTGTTGTTGTTTAGGAGGAAATGGTGACTTTAATGACTCCTCCTTGTACCGAAGATGAGAATGGAACACCTGTGATACCACTCTCTCCAGAAGAAGCATTTTTGAAAGTTAAAGGACCTGAACCTTTTGGTCGTGTTCGTTGTGGAGGTCGTGGTGCTACTCCTTCTAGATATTTTGGTGTTCAAGGTGGCTCTTCGAGTCAAGAGGTTGTCGAACTTCGTAGTAATGTGCGCAATTTGACGGAACAACTTGCTTCCATGCATAAAGGACAAGAGACTCTTATGCAACAAATGGCAGAGCAACAACAACTATTTGCAAAACAAATGGCAGATCAACAACAACAGATGACAAAGCAAATGATGGATATGATGGAGGTTCATCGTCAAGAGATGAGAGGTCTTATATCCATGACGTCAAAAGAAAAGGACATGTCTTCTCATGCAAGTGATAGTGCTCGTGAAAATGATGAATACAGTGAGGATGATGAGTATTATTCTGAAGATGCTTAGAATTAGTTTTTCTTTTTCATTGTATAAGTACTCTTGTACTACAACTTTTGGTAGTAAGTTTTATAGTGTTATTTTGGTAAGTGAAGCATTTACACTATTATGTTATCATGGTTTGTTCTATGTAATGGTAGTTGAGATTTGTCGTATTTTGTTAAGATCTTATAGTTTATTTATAATGATAATGAAATTGACGAAAGTTACCTACAACGGCCGTAAATATTGCAGGTATAATTATTGTAATAGTAAACTTGAATATATGTAGCATTTATGAAACAACTGTAACATTTTCATAATGTTACAATTTTATTACCAACAAGGCAACAAAATTGTTACAATGAAATATATATGGAACATTTATTTAACTGTTGCAATAGTATTCGTGTCAATTACTAAGTGTTGCAAAAATTGTAATAGCAACATGTTTTTTATGTTGCTATTTAATTACAACGAATACAAAAACGTTGCAAATGTTAGTTATTTGTAACGTTTGTAATAAATGTCATAAATAGCATTTGCGGCACAACCTTTAGTAACATTAAAAGCGACATACAATAAATGTTGCTTTAAAAAAATAAACGTCGCGAATAGACTTTTGCAACATTATTACGAATGTTGCAAATATAGAGTTTTCCTGTAGTGGGAAGCGTCATGGTTATACAATCGTATATGATCAAATCACCCTTCAGGTATTCCCAATACCTGCACATCCTACATACTGGAAGACTCATGATCATCCTGAAGATAAAGATCACTTTTACACTGTCATCTTCAGGGTTAGATCACTAAGTTTCTCAATCTTGGTCATTTGGGATTTGGTATAGATCATATGCTTTCACAAAGCATATATCTTACCTTCAGATTCATGTCATGCTTCCAAAGCATGACGACCATGCATGGAATTTGTTTAGTCCCAATACCTCATGAGTGAGCTCATGTCTCCCGGTTCACAGGTGAACCCGTATGATCCCTTTGAGAGATCGTATTACTCATATGTCCTTACATGCACACCAGCTCGCCGGTATATAGACCTTGATTAGGTCATCAACCTATTGGTCTGCCAAATGTACATACTCAGACATATAGCAATACATCTGTCTCTAGTCAGAGGATGCATGCCTATGTTGTGACAGTATTCAACGTATGTCTTTGGTTATCTCGATCTCGTCAAGTCAACCCATTGACTTAACTAACCTGACACCTCTGAATCACTATTCCCATGCAGAGGACCTGCATCAAGAGGTCAGTCAGATATCAGTCATATGAGATAGGATTGCCATCTCCTACTCAGACTGGAGATCATCACTTAATGATCATTTGATGATGCTTGATGAGTCCTCTATCTAACTCCTTAGATATTCATCCAAGCATCAGCCTCTATGATCCATCCAATGAATCAACAGCTGTATGATCATCAAGTTGGCCATGGTACATAAACCTTATTGTAAAGTGGGACCCTATAGTGCATTCATTCATTAATCTCAGAAAGGGAGTGAAAAATAATCAATAACTTTCATTGATAATTTATTCATTACAATAACATTTATTGTAGAAATGGTTCGCCCGAGGCTCACATTGCTATCAGTATGACCCAAAAGGGCCCATCATTTCTACTCGCTCTCCTTTTTTCGCTTTTCTCTTCCAGCCCACTTTGGACTATTTCTCTCTCCCCTCCCCCCTCTTTTTTTATCCAGCCCACCTGGGCTCTTTCCCTTCTCACTGTTTTTTTACGGGGGGGGACCCCTTTTCTTTTAACCAGATTTGTTTTACATAAACAAAGGCCATCGGGCGTAAAATAAAACTCCCCCGTTTTTTAATCATCAAACCAAGTCCTCCCTTTAGGTCCCCTTCGGTTGGGGGGTTACCCCCCACTTTGGGTGGGTAATCCCCCAAAACCTACACTTCTAACCCACTTGTAGGGCCCACTCCCTTCCCATCAAAAAAATATATATTATACCATCATATCATCTAAAAATCATAAAATACTCAACTTCTAGTCACTATTCCAAACTTCAATACAATCACATCACAACAACTACCCACTTTTTCAAATTTCAATATAATCATACAATAATAACTACCAACTTTTTCAAATTCCAATACAATCACATCACACAAACCCTCCAAACCCTTAACCCACCAACCAAACACAAACTCAAATCCGGGTTATCCACCACTGGATAACCCAGCAGCTGAACACCACCTTAGGGTTTCACTGATGGAACCCTCTTTTCTTAAGATGTCGCCGCCCCTTAGCGTTCACAGGAACCCCCTTCGAATCGCTGGTTCACAAAAGGGTGCCACCGGCCAGAAGCCTTGAATATACACTGTTCCACTGCCTGAGATTTGTTTCGCGTCCGAGGGCTAGGCCTGCGCAAGGGATGGCATCGCAGGGAACGGGAATGGAAGGTCGCGCGACTGGAGATGTCGCCGATCCGGAGGAGGTGCGCCGCCTGCTGTTGGAAGACTTGCACATGGGGAAGCCCCCCGCGCGCCTCTTGTTGCCTGGAAAGCCCTATGGGCTTTGCTGCTCGCCGTTGGAGGTGTGAGGGAAGGGCTCGCATGGGGTCAGCGTAAGGCGCAAGGATGCCATGACTGCTTGGAGCGTAAGACGTTGCTCGCCATCGCCTGCACGGTGCGCACCTGGAGATGTTGATAGAATGCCAACAGGTCGTTGATGTGGATGGCCATCTGGGGCACGCCGATCTGGGGCTGTATATCTAGGGTTAAAAAAATTCCGATGTTGCGCTTGCTTTAATCTCTGAAGCTTGGAAATCCTGCGACGATCGAATACTTGGAAAGAAATTTTCTGGAGCTCGAAGATCCTCTATTCTCTAGAGCTTGATGATAGGGTTTCAGAACTAAATCTAGATCTTTAACCATCACAAACACAATAATCTTCACGTACAAAACATCGAAATCGAATCTCGAACAAATAATGAAAATAACTCCTCGAGAATTGAAACCGCTCTAATACCATGTTGAGAAATATGAAGCGGAAATGATAAACATAGCATAAATTTCAAGAAAGATAACATCAAAGAACAAAGATTTTAACGTGGAACCGAGGAGCGAGATGAAACTACGGGAGAAGCCCTCAAAGGGGCATATGCTTCTATTGCTTTTCTCAATGGATACAGGAGGTCTAGGGCTCCTTATATTGCCTCTTCAGAGCCTTCAAGTCCCACCACTGGACAATGTGGGACTAAACATTGGATTGGGTAAATGGATCTTCTCCAGGATCCATTTACCCTACTACAACTCAATAGGTGCACATAACAAATACTCCAACAATAATATAATAAACAACATAAAGAAACATAGTTAAAAGGTTTGTGGTTGAGCTTCATAACATGATTACCATAAAAAAGCTTAACGTTCAAATTTTATAATAATTGACAATTCCTCGAGAAAAGAAGAGAGCAAAAAACTTTCCAGTAATATGTAGTGCAACAACAGTAACGTTTTGACAAATTTTAAAAATGATATATGATTAATTCAGCAAATCCAACAATGTCTACGAATTAAATTTCTATCAGTATCACACCATAAAACATTATTTACTCTCAAAATTTATAGCAGTGGTGCGATCCAGACTTCAGAACTTGAACTGATAATGGAAATTAAAATATAACTTAATTATTCTTTTATAGGATTGAAAAAAAATCAATAGAGAACAGTAGTTGCTGATGATCTTTAAGTTGTTAATTCGTATCCGGCAGGTCAAGATCTTAAAAAAATGCAAAAACCACCGGACAAGAAAATGCTACAGGAATCAAGATGTGAATAAACCAATGCAAAATATATTATTTTCGAGCTACAAAACTTGTCTTGAAAAAACAAAAGTTACGATACCAACCGATATGACTAAGAAACTAATCAAAAGCCATCACAATGATATAAATTGGAGTTAGCACCAAACCAAAAGGCAACCACCCGTTAGGACTCTTTCAATTATTCATAAGACACAAAAGGAAAGAAATGTCAAGTGTAATGTAAGGCAGATTTTATTCACACGACAGTTGTGTCATATTCTACGATCCATTACAATACGCACAGCTTCTTCCTCAAATCCAACACTGCTTTTATTGCATGGCTTCCGATTAGAGTATCACACATCAAGTTACATTTTCTAGCACATGTTGAAATATATATAACATTTTTCACACTGCTTATCGATAAATTGAAGATAAGCGTACCTCCAATTGCTTCTGAGAAATAGTGTAGCCCAAAACGTCCAGAATCCCACAATAAATCCAAGCACTATGCTCACATAAAGCCATATAGAGTCATTGGCGCCATTTTCATTGTCTGCGTCTTCATAATTCGGCGGCTGATTGCTCTCACAAGCTTCTAGGGGCTTTCCACACAGAAGATTACCCATATAGGAAGAACTCGAAAAGGTATCAAACTGCGGTCCGGATGGTATTCTTCCAGATAAATGGTTAAACGATACATTGAATCTGCTCATAAATGTCAATCTTGTTAACGACTCAGGGATATTGCCAGAGAGATTATTTCCTGATAGATCAAGAGATTCCAACTGAGATAGCATACCAAAGCTCTCGTGGATACAACCATTGAATAGATTCTGAGACAAGTTCAGATTTATTAAACCAAGAAGGCTTCCAATTGCTACAGGTATCTCTCCCGATAACCTATTTCCGGAGAGATCTATACTTTCAAAAAGTTCCAGTGTAGTACTGTACTCCCTTTCACTTCCTTTAATTGTTACTTCGATTTTCTCTGTATAAAATTCTTCACCGTTGAATCCATCACTTGCATTTCCAACCACTTTCATGGCAGTAAAGTTACCAAAAGTAGGAGGAAAAGATCCAGAGAAATTATTATTTGCCAAATCAAGGACTTGTAGAGATCTTAAATCGGACAGCTGTGGAGGGATGTTGCCGTAAAACAAGTTCGACCGTGAGCTAAGAACCTTCAGTTTTAACATGTTTTTAGCATTAATCCAACTTGGTATATTTCCGGTGAATCTGTTGTTGCCTAAATCAAGAACGGACATATCTCTGCAATTTTGCAATGATGCTGGAAGAATCCCTTCAAGGTTATTGTTGCTCAGGTGCAATGATGTAATGCCACACGAAAAATTCAAAGTTTCCTTATTTTCAGAAAAAGCTCCCAAGCAAGGTGGAAGTGGTCCAGAAAGATGGTTATTTGAAAGATCCAATATCTTTAAGTACTTACTTGTCTTGCAGAGGGCCGAAGGAACTGGACCATTTAGTTTGTTTCCTGAAAGAGACAAAATCTCAAAGAAGAATTCCTCACCGAGAATTATTGGACCTGATATTGAGTTGTTTGATAATATCAAGGATCCCAAACCGGTCGGGAAACTTGGTAAGGAGCCTTCCAACATGTTTGAATGAAGGTCGACATTTGCAATAAAGGATTGATTCGTTACAAATGTCGGAATCATGCCCTTTAGCATATTAACTGAAAGGTCTATAGAAGAAATACTCGAAGAGAAATTCCATATCCATTGAGGAAGAACGTCTGATATATCTGAATTGGACATATTTAATTTCGAAAGATTGACCTGTGTATGAAGCCATAAGGGGAACCTTGGTCCCAATTTACATGATCCCATTCCCAATGTCTCAAGTGAAAATGACGGAGTCCAAGACGGAGACAATGTAAGTTGGAACGAGTTCGAAGATAATTCCAGAACAATCAAATCAGTAAGATTGATGAAATCTTCTTCCGAAAAAATCCCATGCAGATTATTCTCACTCAAGTCTAGATGTTGTAGAAATCGGAGTTTCCAAAATGACGAAGGCATAGATCCACTCAAGTTATTCTTGGAAAGGCCCAGGTGAAAGCATGAAGTTAGATTCAGGAGCGAGAAAGGCACACGTCCACTCAATTCATTCCTGGAAAGATTCAAATACTAAATGTCTTCACAAAGTTCTTGCAAAGTGGTGGCAAATAAAACTAAATTGTTGTCACCATACTACACCACATGAGTTGTGAGGGGAGGGGTTGTGCGATAGGTTTAGACGATGTGCAATGTCCTGGGTAATTTGGCCTCTGCAAGAGGATGTCGATGCTCGACGATTGCTAGCAACATGAGAGCAAGAACTTGACCGGAGAGGCACTTGACCAATGCTTGATTGCCATTGGCTTAGAGAGAAAGAGGAGTGTGGCATCGGAGTGACATCACAAGGCATGGACAATGGATAATGGCACTGACAATGCTCCTCTAACGGGAATGTGTCATCTAGAGAGGTGATGATAGTGGCTCGAAGGCAAGCGCCCTTCGCATATGGTGGCATTGACTTCAGGAGCGGTGGTTGTGATGCCATGTCACAAGCAGTGATGCCTAGCAGAAGATATGTTCTCCTTTCCACCAAATCTGTTCTTCTTAATACACTAAGCTTGGGATTCTTCAACTTCTCCCGCATTTAGTGCCACATGTACTCTCCCTTCAAAGATAAATGGGTTGTGCCATTTAACGCCACGTTCATTCCTTCAATGGTTTAATTTGTTCTCTTTCTATTTTGACATTTCATTCAGCATTTAGTGCCACATGTACTCTCCCTTCAAAGATAAATGGATTGTATCGTTTAACACCACGTTTCCCTCCCTCCATTTCACTGTCGTCGTTTTTTTTCATATTTGAAGGTTTTTCCAGTTGGGTTTTTTCTTGTGAGGTTTTTATTCCCAGCATTTGTTTTGATATTGCATATAGGCCCCTGAGATCTTATCATATTGGTATTTTATGTGTAAAGTAAATATTTCGAATTAGTAGTATCGACATTATCGTCTTATTACGAGATAAAGCTTCTTTGATTTAATGTTTATTCTCCGTCCAAATAAGAGTTTCTTTTTTTATAGGAATATAGGGGGAAGGGACGTAACTCAGTGGTAGAGTGCTCTAACTCAGTAGTAGAGTGCCACCTTGACGTGGTGGAAGTCATCAGTTCAAGCTTGATTATCCCTAAACCCAAACCCCATGTGACTTTTTCGATTTTCTTTTGTTTAACTTGCCCCCCGTCACGATCAAACCAGAATGGAATGGATAAGAGGCTCGTGGGATTGATGTGATAGGGTCGGGATGACTATATTGTTGGGACAAACTACAAGCTAATATGAAGCGTATAGATACAAGTTTGGAATGAAAGACAAGTCCGAAACTCTACAACCATTTAAGTTTTATAGTATGTAATGATTTTAAGTTTGGTTACAGATACAATCACTATGAAAAATATATACCCACCATATTGAGGTTGTTAAGGAGTATATTTCTAAGAACCAGACAATATAATTTTTATGTCTAAATTGATTTTCAAAGAGCTTAAAATTGTAGTAACATCTTTTAATTTATACATGATATATATATATTTGCTTTATTTTACATTTACCGTGTCACATAACAAATTATCTTCTCCCTATGAATTTTCATATCGTACATAGTTAAACTATTCATTATTTGTAATATGGTATATTCTGTTTTTAAGGGAAATATATTCACTCAATATCTTCTTTATCCGAAATATTATTATTAACATTCTATTTTTTAATATTACTACAACATAAATTATTATGGTTTGCTTGACAATGATGCTTCATTTAACTATTACTGACTTTCAAACTAAAATGAAAATTAACATGATGATGTAGTTTAGATTTTCTTATTAACGTTGATTTATGCAACTTATAAATTTTTTTAATAAATATCTCTTAATATCAATTGAAATTGAGCCCTTTTTGCTCATTGTTTTTCCAATTATACTTCCTACTATCTACATGGGATTCCCCTCAACACTCTATCATATGATAACTCATTAGTGCTGGTAAAATTGAAGATTCCGACTTCTTTCCATGTTTTCCAGCATATCCTACCTATAAAAGATTCCTATCTATTATTCTTACAAACTAATTAGGTTTTCTATATGTAAAGGTTAATTTCATTTAGATATATCGTATATCTTTTGATTGCATACATGAAATTGTGTTCAAACATCTAATGATTCATTACTAGCCATAAAATTTTAAACTTATCTTCTATATTTTTTATTTTATAAATTTAGCCTTCTACAAATGAATTTTGAATTCACATTACTTTTCTGCTTTACTAATTTGTTCACCACTCACCACCCCGCTGCGAAGCACGAGTATGCAACCTAGTAATATACTAAAGATGGGTTTCTTCAACTTCTGCAATATTTACTCACACGTGTCTGCCCTCTTCACTCATAAATGGATTTCACCATTTTCTAACACGTACATTTACTCCCTGCCTTGACAATGAATCAATTCATTTTTAATGTTGCCTCCATCTATCCATTTCTAATGCCGTTAATCCCCAGCATTTACTCCCACTGTCCACCCTATTCACCTATAAAATGGGTTTCACCATTTTCAGACATGTGCATTTACTCTATGCCTTCCATCGGATGTGGTAAGTCGTTCTCCTTTCGTTTTTAGCGTTTCCTCCATATGTCCATTTTTAATGCCAGATAATTGGCATCTCTTAATAGAAGTATTAGGAATGAAAAAAATAATGTACTTCATATTTACGCAAACAAAAATATTTCAATTCAAATAATATACTTACTACCAACAAATCTTTATTATTCTTCATTTTTTTAGGTCGTTAATTGCTTTTATTAAAAATGTAGGTTTCTTTGCCTGAAAACACTCACTCTATGTTTTAATCCTACATGACATTAGTACTCTTTGATTATGTAAAAAACCCTTAGTTTTCTTCTATCATGTACACATAAACCTTACTTCAATTCTCTGTATGTGGAGTTTACTTGCAATTACGTAGATTGTGTATAATCTTATCATCTCTTGCTTAATATTTTTGCTAGAGTAAAAAAATGCCATCAAGTAGTTACCGATGAATCGTAAATATTGACACAGTTCCTTTATTCTGACTAATTGCATAAATGATATTATATTGACACATTTTCATTGCAGAAACTTGACAGGTATACATGAAAAAGATTACTTTACTATTACGTACAACCGTATTATGGAGATATGTGTAAATGTATTTTCATCTACTTCTGCGAAGAATCTTCATTCATCTATGCAGGTTATTTTATGTATGCGTACTGTTTCTCTAACATCATCTCTATTGTGTGAGTATACCAATGTAACTACCAGGGATATGCAAGATATTTTATGCAAGAAATTAAACTATAATTCAATTTATAAGTTTAAATTTCAAAATATATTTTATTTTTTAAATATTTATATGGACGGTAAAATATAAAATCATAAACTCATATAAAATATGTTAAGTTATTTTCCTAGTTCTTCCTCTCAAATTTATATTTAGATTGTACCATTTGCTTTCAATTTATTATTTTTATAGGTGGTCTATCTATATATTGTAAAATTTCAAAGATATGTAATGTCTCAAAATAATACATTACAGACCATATTTTTTTAGATAAATATTATATTAACATATATTATTTTATATGTCTAAGATAGGTCCAACTAATAGTTGTATTTTATTTTTTAAAAAAATTTAACAGAATACGGAGTGGAAGATTTCTAAAAAATTCCTTATGAAAGACTATAATAAAAAACAATAAATATATGTTTTAATTTTTATTGAGGTACACCGACTTCACATGATTGACTATACTTAATTTAAATTCATAAACTAACTATATATGATTTTTTAAGCTATTTTCTTATTTTTGCCTCTCAATTTTATATTTAGATTGAAACATTTGCTTTCAATTTATTATTTTTTTATAGGTGGTCTATCTATATATTTCAAAAAAAATCAAATATATATAATGTCTCAAAATAATAGACTACAAAGCCATATTTTAGATAAATATTATAGTAACATATGTCATTTTTGGTATCTAATATAGATCCAACTTATAGTTGTATTTTGTTTTTTTAAAAAATTTAAGAGTATGGAGTGGAAGATTTCTAAAAAATATCCTTATGAAAGAATATAATAATAAATAATATATAAATTTTAAATTTTATTGAGGTACACCTACTTCACATGATTGACTACGCTTATAAAGACATTTCGTCCAACTATATACATACACACATACTTACAAAGACATTTTGTCATACTATATATATATATATATATTAGGGTAAAAGATGAAAATTAGGTCCAAAATGTATTTCTCATTATAATTTATATACATATTTGTTATATTAATTTAAATTTTTCCTTTAAGATCATGATATATTAATAGTCATATAACTAATGCGCATTTCATAACATTAACACTTGAATAATCTACTTACGCATCTACAAAAAAATATAAGGTTTGATATTTTCTTATTTTACACGTTTTAAAAAACTGTATAATAAAAATAGATACATAACCCGTCGCGAAAACGCAGGCATGCACCCTAGTCCTATTTGAAGACGGAGTGGGCTCGATGTTGTCTTGATGCAATCAAATTGGACTTTAACATGATTTATTTATATTTTTTTAATATTTTATTAGTCTGGGCCAAAAAAATGGGGTTGAAAGCCCTCTGAATAAGAAAGGGCAACAAACAAGGGCGGGGTTGCTGAAGTCAAGAGGATGGATCATGCTCTAACTTGAGGTGAAGTAATGAGATAGTTGCGTAATGAGACATTTGAAATTGAGTTGTTTAGTCTCACATCTCCGATTAAGGACTCCCCTTTTAATTAGTTAACACTTAATAAAGTATTCAATTCTTTGTTGTTTTCTCTCCAATTTCATCCATACCTTATGGAGTAGGATTCTTCGTGAATTTGTGCCTTTTCTTTGTTCTTTGATTTCACATTCTTATATTTAATATTTGAACTAAAAATCTTGTCCTCCTCCTTATCACTGTATAAGCACCTGATTGATATTTGTAGACTTTAGAACATCATCTCCTCTTCACTACAAGAAACTGCAGTAAATGCGAGCACGCTTGTAGTCCCAATCTATTCGCATTATGATCATAATATGCTTGTAGAGGCTATATGTGACTACCACTCATTGCAATGTATGTGGTTGCATATGCGGGGCCGCAAATATAATTACAACCACAACCTGATCACATTGGGGCGCCAACATGTGACTATAGTAGTTTCCCATGATAGTAACAAGGAGTTGATATATTTTAAAAAACAATGAATTGCGAGCAGAGTAGGGATTGTTAGTAGTTGCATTACATGTTCCAGAACAAAAAAAATAGCATCAACCAACAGATCCCATGTTGCCTTTCGCTCTTCGACACACGATTCACATGTATACATCCATAAGACATGTACTTAGACAAACATCCTCATGCATCCAACTTGTCGAGCATGGTCAAACATTAAAACCCATTCATGCTTAAGAAAAGACACGGAGCATCACATGTATAACTTGCATTGAAGCATACAACATCGAACATAAACATCCATTCAGAAACACTATGAATCATACATACAATAACTTGTATTTTTTATTTAAAGACTAAGACTGACAAAATGAGAAGGTTAAAGAAATAGAGTTTTAACAAAGAAAAAGCTAATAACTAGCTTGTTTAGTTACTTCTATGTCTCTCACCATGCTACTTCTTCTTACTTATATGTCTCTCTCTCCATGCTACTACTTCCACCTTTGAAGGAAACTCTTGCCTTCTCCTTTCTTCTCTCCATTTTCTTCTATCGCCTCTTGATCCCTTTCACAGATGACGACTCCACAATGACTAGAACTCGGCGAATCGACATCCTGTTGATTTTCCTCTTCTTCATCCTCATCCTCATCGTCGTCACTCTCATCATCATAGACGATACCATTCTTTCTGGCCCTACAACTGCTCCTATAATATGAGAAGTATGAGTAATTCACTACTTTGATTAAAAATTTTAATTTAATTTTAAAATCTATTACCTAGAATCCATCCGACCCTCTATGATGTCCAATCCGGACTACACACTTCTCATGACATTTAAAATATTTTGAATATTAGTAGACATTTGTTAATCTGGTTCAGATATATTGAAGACCAAAATATTTGCGTGTACTTTGATGGTGGTGGCCCATAGACCAAAATATATGTGTATTGTTAATCTGGTTTAAATCAGGAGTCCCATAATCGTAGTCCAACGAGAACTTATGGTGGAGCCCCTTTAAGATTTGTCTTTGGTTGGGCACTACCCCTCGATTATCATTGACCTCCTGCCATACTTTAGCACCAACACGTGGACACTCATCAACATGAGTGGACTTGTACTTCCCCATGAAGAGGGCATCATAATGGTTCTTATTAAAGACAATAATTAATAACCATGTATAACTTTATGACTTAAGAAAGACATAACTTAACGAGAGAAAGGCACTTGTCGCCACATTTTGGAATTCATCGGTGGATCAGTTATTCCCATGCATATGCATCTTCGCATACCATTCCACCAGTGTTGGCTCACATTGCAAAATCATTTAGAGTTTAATGTAATTTAAACATTAAATTCCAAATAGAAGTCACCATGATCAACAAGATGTTCAACCCTCACAACTCCATGTCTCTTTGCACTGCTAGTCGATTTGATCTCCTACTATCATCTATTTGTCCTCCCCACAGTATAAAGCCTCCCAAAGTCGTCAAAAGCAAAGAAATCACAATATTGACACCACTTACGTTCTAAGCTCACAATTTAATATACTCAAACTGTATAATATACTATCAATGGGAAAAATCATATCTCGTAGGAGTCATCCATGATGGGTGAAACTCCTTGCCCTCTCCCAGTCTATTTGACCATTTAGCTTAGCAACTTATGGCTTTATCGCTCTGTAAATGATGTCAACGGTCGTGTTGGTGGCCAATTAAGTCAAGGCGACATGGAACATCTCCCATATGGTTCCGAGACGGATGTCATATGTGTTATGTATTTCACAAATGATGACATTAGACATCATGATACTAACGTAGACATTGTCTACAATCCGCTGCAGGTCACGTGGCCTCATGCGAGTCCATATGTACACCTCAGAATCCCAGAACCTCTTCCAAGGCTTGAAAACTCCTTCACCGCATTATGTTTGTAAAGGGGGAGGGGGCCTATAAATACCCATGACCCCCCATACTCCTCCCCACTTCATTCACGCCCATCTCTCCACGTTAGAGCCGCAAGGCCGCCGAGGTTGCGGGAGGAGCACGAGAGGAACCGCGGCGAAGCCCTGTCAGTGATCGAGAGCGTTTTTGAAGCCGTAACGAAGTTCTGTCCATACCAAGCCGTAGTATTCAATATAAGACGGCTATAGAGGAGGTTTTCACTAAAGAAACGTTTTCGACCCAAGTTAGACAACAATCTGGTGAGGGATTCTCAAGCGCTATTTTAAGCACTAGTCTTTAGATTTTATGCATGATTTTGAATAGCAAGTATGAAATCGTGGTTTCTAAAGCTTTTATGCATGAATTACAAGTACCATACGGTTGAGATGAAATCTGGGCTTCAGATTGTATTTCAGACGTCGTTTCACGAGTTTTATCTTGATAACACGTTTTTAAGCATTTGGTTCTTGATGGAACACGAGACATAAGTTTCACTGCTTAGATATGAGTTTTTATATGAAGAATTATGTTTTGCACGGTTACTATGCATGATGGATCGATTTTCGAGTTCTTAAATAAGTTCTACTTGTCAGAATATGTACGTTATGTCAAAAGTGTTTTATGTTCATGAATTAGCTGTTACGAGCTTGAAATAGCAAGTTTACGGTTTATTAGTGACAAGAAAAGGAATAGAATCAGAAGATAAGCACCACAGTAGCTCTTTTATACAAATCATGAACTAGCCATTAGATATGGTGATGTCATTAGATATGACCCTGAAACCGCCATTAGATATGGCAAACCATTAGATATGGTATCAAGAGGACTTTGGGTCCGCATTCTGTATACATATAGGCTTTGGGCCGTATGCAGGGTGTTTTTGGTCTTTGGGACCGTCTGCGCGTATGACTTAGCTTTGTTTCAACGTTCATGATCCGATAACTTAGCCACAGTGGTGATTAGTACAAACAGCTTAATAGCGATAATTATGTTTCAGTTTATCTGCTTTTGAAGTGATTTCAGTGTTTGGTTACAAATCTAATATGTTGTTATATGTTTACTGTCATAAAGTCTCTTTTTCAAGCTATTTCAAAGTTATCAGCATAAGTTTGGCATACTGCTCATATTTCAACTTTTAGTTATATGTAAAAAACTTGAGATCCTTTCACTGGGTCTAAGCTCATAAATGGGTTTAGACTCATCACGTTATATTATATTATATACAGATCAGCAGAATCACGAATAGCAGGTGAAAGGACCACGGATACACTTGGTGTCTTTTGCTTTTCGTTGTTTTTGTACTGTCTGTGTTATTTTGTAAGAAGTTGTAATAGATAGAACTTGTGCAATACACTTCTTGGTGTTGTGAACTTGAAATACAAAGGTTTTATGTTCTATGAGATTGCCACATGCTTACTTGAGGAAAAAGAAGAGGAAAGATCTCTGTCGCGGCACTTTCCGGTTAGCGGGATGGGTCGTGACAATGTTGGTCTTCTAGATTATCTGAATTGAATAATTTAGTTCATAGAAAAAGCTTATTAATTTCATTTGAAACACGAGAAAAATAAAGACTATATGTAATGTGATACCCCTCAGGAAAGAACTCCAAATATCAATGTCTAACTAAAGACTCGCCTGAAGAGGCAGGGGGTTGCGGTGTGAATGATGTCATGAGGATCCTCCATAAATCCTACCTCATCCATCGTCTGATAACCTCGTTGTGAGGAACTTGGAGTGGGTTGATGGACGTCACTTGGTGATGGACATGCTACAGTTGGCACCCCATAGTGATGCAAGTGATAAGGGGACCTATATCCCAACAAAAATGCAATGTTGGACAAATGCATGCATAGTTGGGTCACACGCTCTAGCGACTGGTAATATTAAAAAAAAGTAAAAAAAATTAAGATAGTTATTTGAAATTTTGAAGTATGCATATTTAGATTTCTAACTTACCATCAGGAGTGTGCACATGGTGAGATTAGGGCCGTCTGCTGCCATCTCGAGAACCGCCACGTCATCCTAAGCTGCTCCTCCCGGATGAAGAGCCACCTCTCATTATCGTCATTGCCTCATTGCAAAAAAATTATTTATATTAGCATTGCAATTTCTATTGCATAATAAATAATTATATAAACTTTAAAAATACAAATGATATCATTACTCACCAATTGCTCAATAAAAATTGAAATCTTTTGTGGTTGATATTGCTAAAAAATTGAAATCTTTTGTAGTTTTTCTTGCTCGAAAATTAATAAGCACGAGAAAACTTGTCTTCAATCGTATTGCCACTAGCATCAACATACACACGAGACATACAATTTAATACCGTTAATCTTTCATCTTTTCTGTACTTCTTACCCACATGATGTATGTAACATATCTGCTCAATCTGAGATGCGAGTGTAAATGGTTCAAATCTCCTTAAGTATTTCCCTACAATCATCTCAACTATTATCATGAGTTTGGTCTAATTCAACTCCTCGTTAGGTTTCAAATCAGTTATAGGAAGACATCCATAACAAGAACCAGTGCCATCACCCTCGAATTATATGTAGACAATCCTCTACTTCCTTCGGTCCAGTGGAGCCTAGACTCATTGGCATATAAACCGTCATAAGTTCTAACCTTGTAATTTGGCCTCAAAACAAAGACTTATAAAAGCTTCGACTTCATATCAGTCATGTTTAATGATCTAACACGTTCTTTGAACCATTGAGCAAAGGTTGTAGAATGATTCCTGCAAAGGTAACCCAAATTAATGTGCTTGCATTGCCACATTAAACCCACGCCATAAAAATTCGCAGCAACAAGTTGATGTCCCCTAGATCATGTGCAAACCATGTCGTATATAGACAAACTATATATACTTTCATATATCCCTGCTCTTACAGACCTATATCCAACACAACAACATCCGTACATACTCATGGTTACTTACACGCGAACACCCATACCCATATCTACGTAATCACACCCAACCATACATACCCACGCTTACTTACATACCTACATCCAACAAACACTAACATAGCCACATCAAAAACATGGCCATATACTTCTAGCGTATATAGACCAACTATATATATCCCCATGTATACTTAGAAATACAACCACATAAATATTCACATTCAACCTATCTAGCGTTCATATATGCTCATATATATACCTTCATACATTTACAAACAAGCATACATATCACTATTGCATACCCACATGCATATCCATATATCTCATACACATACATACAAGCCCACAAACATTCCATACACATGAATACATACCCACTTTTCTGTTGAGAAAACCGACATTAACATACAAATATAAAACAGATTATCAACCGGTTTCCAGAACAGATTTATATATGTATGGATCCATATTAACATTGATAAGAAAAATATCCGTTTTAAGAACATATGCATATTAAAGCAAGGGAAAATCGGGAAACAACCATCACGACAAACAATGTGACAAAGAAAAATCGAGAGAGTTAGAAATCACAACCGAAGCGTCCTGTCGTAGGACTCCCCTTAGAGAGACAACACCCCCCACTTTACCGGCGCACAGGGTCTTGACGTGTCGCTCACAGGGTCCGACAGTCCACGCTCGTCGACGGTGCGCACTGTGCTTGAGCGTCCTCGAAAGTCACCTCCATAGAAGAAGCCCGAGATTGAGAGAGGAGAAGAGACGAGCGTCCTCGAGAGAAAAGAGGCATTGAGAATGAGGATGAGATCTTCATAACCTACGCACATGCACTTTAAGAGATACTTAAAGATGTCCCGGCGGTTACGCTTCATGAGAGGATAATGGGGTGTATCCCTTGGAATTCAAACGAGCGGTTACAAAACTTATCCGGTCTTTACCACGCCACGCAATGCCGCCCGGCCTGGCCCAGCGCGGCACGGCGCGCGCGCGCGTGCGTGCGTGTGTTGTGGTCTAAAGTCCTCTCTAGTCTGTTTCCGGACTAATCTCAAGACTTCCCACATAAAAACCAAGTACCAGTTTTATCTCTCCATGATGTGGGACTAAACAGCACCCCACAGGGTTGAAACATTGAATTCCAGGAATTGAGATACATTAATGCAACTTGATATTGACCATCAAATTACATCAAACTATCCCAATACAGTTAATTCCCCTCGAATTCACTGTTGAAACACAAAGAGCCAAGGATCTCGGTTTTCTACACTCTGCTTTCAGTAAAGGTACCTTCCGATTTGAACCTTTACCTGAGTTATCCCCTTTCACCATCACAGGAATAAAGTGAACTAAGTCTTGAACTTTAATCCATTGATGTAATGGTATCGAGTGGTAACAACAGAGTGAAGTCTATGGTGACAATCTTCTGGTTTTGATACTATTAATGGCCATGCATCCTACCCTATTTCATGAGTATATTAAGGATAAACCCTCATCCTTTATCTGCGACCCATAGAAATACTCGTATAGGTGGCATTCGCCAAGGATGCATTGCTCACATCCTGCTTATAAAAGCTTGAATCCATTAAGAGCATAATGCTCAACCTTTTCCTGCAGTTTTCAGGCACTCGACTTTTCAGGGATAGAACTCACATGCAAAGAATTGCATATTGAGTGCCAACCAGTTCCCCTTACAGCTTGTTTTCCCATTGAACCTATTTTGTGGGATCTCCACTCATTTAGGTTGGGTTGCTACTGCGGGTAAACTCTCAGTGGGTTTCAGCCCCATCCCAAGTCTGGATTTTTGGACTAAAGATCTATCAAGTCCCTTTGTAAGTGGATCTGCCATGTTATCTTTGGTACCAACAAATTTCACAGCAATCACTCCAGCCAAATCCCTAATAGACTTAAGTCTAACTTGGATATGTCTTCTAATTTTCTGATTGTACTTTGAACTCTTTACCTTTGCAATAGTACTCATGCTATCACAATGTAAAGAAATTGCCGATATCGGCTTACCCACCATGGGCATCTCAGAGAGAATCTCCCTAAGCCATTCAGCCTCTATACCTGTTGTGCCCAAAGCACACAGCTCTGCCTCAAAGGTCTCAAAGGTAGAACGAGCCAAGATGGTATGTTTCACAGACCTCCAGGAAACTGCATCGCCTCCAAGGGTAAATACATACCCAGTCACACAGTTACTCCCGGAGTCCTCCATTTAACCTATCCAACTTGCATCACTATATCCTTCTAAGACAGGATGATATTTACCATAATGCAGTCCAAGAAGTGCAGGTACCTTAAGGTACTTCAACACTCGATCCAAGGCCTCCCAATGAGTATGGTCAGGACAGCTCGTATACCTACTCAACTTTGCGTCCGTGAATGAAATATCAGGTCGAGTACAGTTCACAAGATACATCAAGCTTCCTATAATCTGGGAATATCGTAGCTTTGCTACAGGTACTCCACTCTTGTTCTTGCAGAGGGGTTTAGATGAATCATAAGGAGTGCATACAGATTTACAGCTCTGATAGCCAAATGTTTCCAAAACTTTCTCAGTATAATGTGATTGAGACACAGTTATCCCATTAGTAGATCTAATAAGTTTGAGCCCCAAAATCACATTTGCAACTCCTAAGTCCTTCATCTCAAACTTACTGATCAAAAACCTCTTGGTTTCTTCCACTATCCTTATGTTTGATCCACATATTAAAATATCATCTACATATAGGCATACGACAACAAACATATCACCTTTAATCATATAGTACACACATTTATCGAATTCATGAACAATAAAGCCGTAAGACTGGATAGTCTTATTAAACTTGTCATGCCACTGTTTCGGAGCTTGTTTTAATCCATAAAGAGATTTTACAAGCTTACAAACCTTTCTTTCATTACCAGATGCTACGAATCCCTCAAGTTGGTCCATATAGATCTCCTCCTCAAGATCACCATATAAAAAGGCAGTCTTCACATCCATTTGATGAATTGTGAGATCATGTATGGAGGCCAACGCAATGAGCATCCGAATTGTAGTCATTCTAGTAACAGGAGAATATGTATCAAAATAATCAATACTCTCTTTCTGTTTGAAACCTTTGGCTACAAGTCTTGCCTTATATTTTTTTATGGATCCGTGATAACACGGGAAATCCGAGGGTCGTACGGTTTCACAAGGCGAAACCGCAGTCGGTGTATTGACCGCTCACAAAATCCGTATTAATCAACAATTAACCCACAATCAAATCAATCAATGAGAAGTAAGTGGAGTTAAAATTTATTATAACTCTACAAATATGTGTATAGTGTGCAAATATGTGTAGAGTGTCGAACTCAGGAAGCAAGCAGGATAAATCAAGCAATTCAAGTGCAAAAATGTGAATGTGATTAAGCGTCTACAAATATGCAATTTTTGTGGGTTTTCAATTTAATATTTTTTATATTTGATTTTTTGATTTTGTATTTAGGTTTTTAATTTTCTGATTTTATCTTTTCTTTTTATATTTTATATTTTTATATTTTCTTTTTCAATAATAGAATATATACACAAAGTAAGGAAGAGAAAAATGAGGTATCTATAAAAATGAGTAAAAATGCTCAAAAATCAAGAAAATAAATGTTTTTGGTCTTTTTATAATTTTATGATGTTTTTATGATTTTTAGAGGTTTTTTAAATGTTTTTGATATTTTTAAAAGTGAAAATACAAGAAAACAGTGAACTAACCTATTGGACGAAATTAAAATGAGGGATAAAAATAGCAAAAAATATCCAAAATTCCTCAAATTAATTTTAAACTAAAGGCAATACAATAAGGAAACTAGAAAAACTGATTTTATATTTTTAGGATTTTTCTAGAATTTTTTAGATTTTTGTGAAGTTTTTAGGGGTTTTCTAATTGTTAGGGTTTTTATTTTGAAACTTTTAATGATTTTTGGATTGACACTAAAAGACACTGAAACACACAAAGTAGATTTTTTTGGAATTTTTCAAAATGTTTTTATAATTTTTATGGATTTTCTAATGCAAACAGTGTTGAAAATGCATGTTTTCGATTTTAACAAACATGAAAATGCAATAAAAATGCAATACAAAAATATAGCATGAATGAGCAAGCAAACGGGAGCTTAAACTAATGTTTTGGAGATTTTTAGCAATTTATAGATGCATGAAATAGATAGATACAACATCAAGAAACTACACTACTCGCAAGGGCATATATGTAAATAGACAAAAGTTCAAGGGACAAAGTGCAAATTTTACGCAAAATATATAACTATTAAACCACGTTCCAGGACCGATTACAAATATTAAAAGCCGCAAAGGTACAACTGCAAATTTCCCAACCCTACGCGTGACCGGCACGCGCCTGGAAGGACCTAAACGTCATATCAAAAACACACAAGGGCTTAGATGCAATTTACCCAAAAATATTACACGTGATATAAAGTTCATGGACTAAAGCTAAATAACTAAACCCGCGAGGGGTCCAGTCCAAAACCACCACCACCCCACGTGCACATATCACATGAGGTGACGTGGACTGGACCTAAATGTAATTAACCAAAGTCTCGGGTCCTAGATGCAAATATTACAAATATTTTTACACTACAGACAAAAGTTCGTGGACTAAAAATAAATACAAAAATGGGCGAGGGTTGAGATGCAAAATACCCACGCCTAAGGCCTCGTGCGCGATTCGACGGTCGAGGGCGCTTCACTTGCCACGCGTCACGTCCCGTGCGTGCGATGACGGTTCGGCAACCGATGATGGTCAAATTCGCCTCTTTAATATATATAAATAAGTCGTAGTATAGGAGACGAATTTGGTTCAGGAAAAACCACAGACTTTGCATGCTGTGGAATATTTATACTTGGCAAGTGTACCAAGGTCGAACACAGGGACACAGCTGCCTAATTAAGCTATTGAATTTTGATTCATGAAGCTCAATGTGATTTAATCTCAATTTCAGGTCCACGTGCAAATTATACGAAATACAAGCGATGCTATGCTATATGCATTTTGTTTAGATATTTTTATACAAGTTAAGGAGATGATGCATAAGCAAATATGCGAGAGAACATGTATGCTGAATACAAGGACCAAATTATACCCTACAAATTATGAGCAACAAGATAAAAATGAAATCAGTGTCAATTTAATCCATCATCAAAAAGTGGTCATAAAATCAAGCAAGTCAAGTAGAGCAGGGTCTCATTTTTCACATAAAAAATTCACTTTAATTAAACAGGAGCAAATGAGACAATTAAGCATGCTAAAATGTAGAGGAGAAAATAAGGATCAAAACGACACTAAAATCATGCAATTTGTACCTACGATGCTCAAGTTATGCTAAAAACAGTGCAAGGGCATAATTGTAATAAAAATGCAATAAAATAAAGGGATAAATATTGCATTTAGGTCCCTGGAGGGACCTAAATGCAAATAAAGAAAACCGCCTGGGGCCCAATGCAATTTTCCCAATGCACGTAGGGGCCTTTTTGTAATTTCTGAAAAACTGGAGGGCGTCCCTGTAAATAACCCAGGCGTGAGGCACGTGCCTGGGGACCAAAATGTAATTCCTTAAAGTTGCAGGGTCGTTCATGCAAAATTCCCAGCACCTCACGTGCTACACACACGAGGGCTAGGCTCGGGTCCAACCGCCGGTTCGGGACACGTGGCATCTTCAGGAGGTTTGGCTAGAGGATCGAAGGACCCGAGCTTGTAGGTTGGGGAAGAGGCTGGGGTCCGCCACGTGTCTTCATCGTGACCGTCCGATCCTGATGATCGGACGGTGCCTGCTCCTCGTGCTCCTCCGCAGGTCACCGGAGGAAGCGGGGATCCGGCGACCTGCAGCTGGCTCCGCCTCGCCTCTCGAGGTCGTATGATGGTCGAGGAAGCTCACTGGAGGCGAGGCGAAGGTCCTGGAGCCGAGGCGGCGTCCCGATGTTGTCCAAAGCTGCTCGACGAGGCACTGTCGTCGGAGGAGGAGATCTTGAAGGTGCTCCGACAGGAAGTCCGGCTATTGAAGATATCTGCATTGGTCAGTTATAGCCGAAGCGTATACTCGTGCTTTGTGAAGTGCGTGAAGTGAGATGGGGAGCCGTCGGAGGTGGATAAGGCGGTGTCTAAGTGGAGTCCTCCGCCGTGAAGGCGGAGCAGTTGGGTCGAAGTGCGAGGGGGTTCTGGAGGAAGGAGGAGATGGGGCGAAGATGCTGATGAGATTGCGAAGGTGGAGGACTTGTCGGAAGGGGGTGAACGATGGGGGAGGTGATGTGATAATTAGGAGACGTAGAGGGGTAAGGCACCTTGCCGGAGCAAGGTTTTGATGGCGGACGGAGCAGCTTGGGCTGAGGCTCCATGGGAGCCTCCAGTCGTCGCCCACGAGGCCAGCTGCCTCCTTGGAGCTCGATTGGTGATCGAAGATCACCGGAACACGGCAGAGCACACCGTGGGTCAACACCAGACCAACGCCATCGTCGCCTCAACAATTCCGCCCCTCCGCTGTCACCGGAGGGGAGGAGGAAGCTAGGTGGAGGCCCAAAAATGGTGGACGGAGCAGCTAAAAAAGGAAGGGGGAGCGGAGGTTTGGAGAGGCGTTACGCCTGGAGTCGGAGATAGGAGACGATGGAGAGTCATGGGATCTTGCGATCCAACGGCCAGGATATGAGCGTGGGCGGAGGGATAGGATCAGATCCAAAGATATGATCCGACGGTGTAGACTTAGGTGCTAATGGAGGGGTAGGATGCGGACTTGGGATAGATCCAACGGCCTAGGGAGACTGGGGTACGTGGATCGCTATAGACCATTGGATAAGTGTGGGATCGGGCGGCTATAATGAGTGAGTGACGTGGAGGCTTGAGGAGCGTTGGATGAGAGTAAGATCGGAGGGTTGAGATGAAGGGGCGACGTGGCGAGCGATCGACCGTGTGATAGGGAGAGGATCAGACAGCTGTGGATGGGGCGCGAGGTGACGGTGGATATCTGATCTGAGATCAGATCAAAGGGCTTGAAATGGGCGAAGGTTGAATGGTCCAGATGAGGGCGGAATAGAGGAGATCGGATGGCCCAGCAAGGTGCCGGGTGGCGAGAGATGAAGCGGGCCACGTGGGCGGCCCAGAGGGCGCCACGTGGCCCAATGAGAAAATTCAAAATAAATTACAAAGAAAATTAGAAAAGAATTAGTTAGAAGCCGAATTTGGAAAAAGTCAAAACATGAAAGTTGTTCGTCTCGACGAGATCTACAACTTTCATGTAGGTCAAAAAGCCAAAAGAGGTCATTTGTACAAAAGCTATTTTTAGGGGTATTTTCAAGGGGATAAAAACACCGATTTTGTGGTTTTGATTTGTTTTTGTATTTTTTAGTGGTTTTAAAGGTCAATGATTTATAGACAACTTATCTACCTAATTTTTATTGGTTTTTAAGAGTAAAATAATTACAAGAAAAATACGGGAAATTAAATACATATAATTATAGGTTAATTTATACACAATATGGTACATGATAAAAATAGAGTATTAAAGGTTATTTTATTGGTTTATTTAAGACAGGGGTTTTAATATGTGACTTTGAGCATGATGAATTCGAGATTCATCATACCCCTATACTTAAACCATGCTCGCCCTCGAGCATCTAAAGAATTAAGGAGTCGGATTAATTCCTGACAGTGCACGTGAAATTTTTCAAGGCTTGATCTTTCGAAGACCCTTGACCTAAGTGATCCTAAAACTCCGGGTTTATCCAAGCCTTAGTCAGAAGGAATCCAACTTCTCTAGTCATCATACTCTCTTTTTGTACATATAAGAGTATGACATTTAGTGTACTGCATTTCATGAGAGTTGAGTCGATGCATCACTGAAAGTTCCAGTCCCAAAGATCCTCCTCTAGACCTAATCCTCAATACTAGGGAATAAGTCTATTCTTGCTTCAGTCAACCGTCTCTATAGTTTGTCAGACTTGAAAGTGTAGATGGATGGCCAGATGATGGAGGTAACGGGATTGTGTCTGTTTTTCTCACCCTCACATTGGAACAAGGGGCCTCTCGAGTGCCTTTTACTCAACACATGTATATTATTATTTTGTTGATCAATGTGTCCGTCAAGAGAGTTGGAGTCGTCTGCACTTGTTTTTCTGGGAGTTCACCGGGGTATGTCTTTTCTGAATCTAGGATACCTTCGACACCCAGACTTGTATCGCTTACGATGCAGAGCCCTTTTATGGTCTCAGCCCGACTCCTTGGTCCTAATTAGCGTTGGGTCCAAGTGGACACTTTGAAAATGTTTGGGAGCGCTCGCCTTTGGTGGAAGCACATTTGTATTTTGTCTTTGATATTTAGAGCTTTTTCTTTGACATTTCATTTCTTTTGTTGGCTAGCTCCACTGCTTTTACCAAAAGTTGGCGTACACTGATCAACAAATTCCATTAAGTTTCATCACACCCTGGCGCTTTTAGGTAAATATCGAAGAGATAGCATATGAATCTTGTTCACATACTGGCTAGGGTTTTGCTGACACTCAGGTTTTCTGAAGCTTTCATTAACTTTATCCCATCCTCGAATATCATTAGATCGGGTCTAAACTCAAATCTCTGGTCCTAGTTCCTCAGGTGATATCTCAACTCAGCTCATCAATCATGCAATTGTGGAAGTGACTGTGCTGATCATATTTTCTTGAAGGTAGAGATGAAGAGTGTGATATAACACTCAAATCTTTCAAACCAGGAAAGTGTGGATATTTAAGTCTTAAAAACCCTAATGACTACGGCATGTTAACTCAGACTCTCAAGATCACAGAAATCCAGTGTCCTCAAAATCCTCAAGCCTTGAGTGAATGTGAATGTGTCAGGAATAATCCAACTCCTTAGGTTAGTGAATTTTTGTGTGATTTTTTTATCTTTTGCAAATTTTTATGGGTTTTAATTTTTTTTTTAATTCGTCGGAGAGACAATGACTGACCCAGGGTCAAATAAATAAAAGTATCCACTCTCAGCCAGTATGGATGTAAGTGTTGGTCGAGACCCGTGATCCTTAAGGACGGTGCCATATGCGGTGTGAAACCCCGAATTTTCTTTTTTCAAAAATCTGGAGTATTTTTGACATCCAAAAAATTGAAATAATCACATCATTACGTAGACTCCTCGAGATCTTTCCAACGAGCCCAAGAACACCTAATTCCGATATTCCTAGCTCAAGTTATCGTTGTTTTAAGAATCATAGTCGGGACCCATATATGGATCCGAACCGGATCCGAATCGAGATCCAAATTCACCTCTCATTCTATAAATAGGGGATGGTAGGCTGCTCTCTAAAAGCCCTAGCCACCACCATCCTTCCCTTTCTTTGGAGCACCACCACCTTGGTCGATTTTATCATTGGGAGGTCGTCGTCGACGTCAGAGAAGGAGCTCCGATCAAAGATCCGCGACCACCATCACGTAGGAAAGCTCGAGGTCACCTTCGTACATGCATTCACGTTCCGATCGAGCGACGGAAATAGCATTTTCGTGTGAGAGGAGAACCTGAGAGAACATCCTCGGAGGTAATGATAATACCCCCTTTTGCTGTTGGGTTCCACGTATTTTTTTCCTATACACTAAAATACCTCTAAAGCCTTATGTGTTTGTAACGATAAATACCCCCTCTTGTGGTTGGTTTCCACGTACTTTTGTCTCTATATTTTTTTAAAAACATCTCTAGGGTCTTATGTGTTTCTTGTATCATGATCTACATATTGTTGTTGGTGCCACATTTTACGAACTCTATTTCGTAGATAAGACTCGATTCCTGTAATGCGACCAGGGACAAATAAAGCAATCTCTATCCTAATTACTTGAATATCGTAGAGTCTTAGAGGTTATGTAGTGTGATTTCCAAGTGATGTTTTTTGCTAATTGCACATATCATTGATACGGGATAGCTTTGTAGTGAGTATTATCCATTAAACAGTTAGACATATTCTGACAAATATGATCCCTTGTGATATTAAGTTGACGCAATGGGTGCAGTGAGATTTTTTTTATATGCATGGCTCGTCTCAGCACTAGATCAATAGTCTAGACATGTTGGCTACAACATATATTTCCTACCATTCTTAATATGATCATTATTATATTTTGATTTAGATATTCTAGTGGAACACAAACTATGTACACGTAAATATAAGGTCAACCTGTAAGTTGAATTGTACATTGAGATCCAATTTCCGTTGCTTTTCATGTTAACGTCCAGATCCCAGAATTTGTAAATATCCTGCTTATCAATATCTGAAAAGAATTAGCATTAAAACATAGATGTGTTACTCACACGTTTCACCTTCTTTATAATTAGAATATGGACGTTATTGATACATGATAATAATTTGTAAAGTAATAGCACGTTTCTGTAGGAAGTATTGCAAACATATATGAAACGGTTGGCATTCTTGAAGTTCGATATAAACACTGTGTATGTCCTAAGTACGATTAAGTACTATAAATTTATGATGATACGTTATAACATAATTGTCCTTTTCGAATAACCTCTCTCTCCTTTATGTGGGTTTAATTGCAGACGGTTCTTTAAGGTTGAATATCATATTTGCTATTTAGTGTGAAATTATGTTTGATTTGCATTTTTGTAATCTTTTTGATGTCCAATCCTGAAAGTAATTTTCATTCAGGTTCAAAATTATCCACGGACGAGTAAGGTTTTTATTCCTCAGAACAGCTCTAAATAATTAAAAAGTTTATTACTGGATATAGAGATAACTGCACATACATAAATCATACTAAGTTCAAGTTGCAAGTCGATGGTCCTATTATATGCATGGACATTCTCATGACCTTTGTATTTCATGAGAATTGTGATGCATAATACAAGCCCCATTACTACAGTTGTTAAATTAGAGTCGGTGTTTAAAAAAATGCAGTTCACATGAAATGGTTTTCAAATGGATATACGATTTATTGTATCAGGACCATTACTAATAATTGTAATAATAGCCAGGAGGTATGATCTCATGAACACACATGCCAAACGTTTCATCTAATAATAGGATGCCGGTATATCACAAAGGCTCTAGGCTTGAGTTATCTTTTAATTGTGAGATCTCACAATGTTTGGATTGATGGAGTTAGGAGTCACAAGGGATAGGGCATGCACCCTTGGGCCCCGGGTAGATGCCTTGAAGGTCGCGATCCCAACGGACGAGTTGGGTGACACGTTGCACCTAGCAGCCCGGTAGTATCCGGAGTCGCTCGACGGAGTAGGCAGGTGGCGTGGTTGGCGTTCTTGGTTTCACACTTATACACGATATTAAGACTCGGAGTAGAATTTGGTGTGGCCGCATCAGATTCTATTTCGAGTATTATTATTGTGAAAGGTGTTCCGGGATGTGGTTTGAAGTTGGAGAAGGAGGTTTTGATCTATTCCTTTTATGATTGAAAAGAGGATCTTGAGGGTTTACTCAAGATGGATACCAAGTTCCCGCTTAGCGGAGGCCTGCGAGTCGCGTACTTGCATGTGCTAAAATAATATGAGTAATGATTAATGATCGAATCTTGGAAATTATAATTGCAAATCATTGTGGATCATAACCAACTTGTAGAAATATCAAGACCATTGTAGTAGTACATAATAATTATTAAATCAATAAATAAAGTTAGTTGTTGTATGATCCAAGGTGAATCAGAATACATGGGTAACTTTCTTGTTTTCTACCATATATGCTTACGTTTTTAGATAGAGTTGAGCATACATCCTTTGCTTCCTCCTACCTGAGTTACTGTAGTATTTGTCTCGTTACTGGGCAATTGCTCATAACGTTACCCTTGTGTGAACCCAACAGGTGTAGCTGAGCAGCAGCCGCAACAATTGCGGCTTTGAGGAGATCAGACTTTTCTTCGTCATATTTGCATCAGACAGGGTGCGTCCTGCTTAGAGTAATTTATTTACTTCCGCTTTATTTTATGTTATTATCGAGAGACATTGTAGTGAGATATGTGGAGAGTTTTTCTACAAAGTTTGAGATTTTTTGATATATCTCATATCATGGACATGGACTTGATGAGTATTGATCAGAATGGATGTTGCATTTTATTTCCATTTCATATTATTCTCATATTGTTATTTATATTTCAAATGTTAATCTAATGTGCATAAGATGGTTTGCTGAGTATCATAGGTCATGGGCGTATTTGGATCGTAGGTCCGACGCTCCCGTCTCGTCGGTTTCGGTAGCCGGAGGGGCGGGGCGTCACAGATGGTATCAGAGCCGATACTCCATTCTCTCTTTTGTATATTATTATAAGTGGGATTTGAATTATAAATACAATGATAAGCCTTTTGACCTTGTCATTGGTTTAAGGAGAATAATATAGGTCATACTCAATGTGTCCATTGTCTCTCTAACCATGAAAATAATTTTTTTAATATAATGATTCTCGCAGGGAATCATGCCGCCTCGTGTTGACCCTGATATTGCACAGCAGTTGGCCTTGCTAGTTCAGGCCGTACAGGGTATACAACAACGTCAGGAAGTATTGGAACAAAGGCTCCTTCAGCAGGATGATTCCTCGTACCAGCCCTCTCGTGAGGAGGAGGGCAGTGTTCACCCTTCGGTGTCTCTGGACCCAGAAGGAACAGATGACCTAGAGACGCTGCAAAAACATCAGACGACCTACGTAGCATATCAGAGATCTAAGGTGCCACAATTCTTTGGCACCGGCACACCAGATGAGGCTGAGCTATGGCTGGATCACCTATCTAAAGTGTTGAGGATGATTCATGCTCCTGAAGAGTCTTGGCTTACATTTGTGGAGTTTTCACTAGCAGGTTATGCTGAGCGTTGGTGGTTCGCCACCAAGGAACACTTGGAGGATCCCATAACATGGGAAATTTTTCTTGATGAGTTCCGTAGTCAGTTCTATCCTGATCACTAGGTTGAGGATCAGAGGAGGTTATTTGCTGAGCTGAAGCAGGGGTCAATGACGGCCCAAGAGTACCTCATTCGTTACACTGAACTCTCCCGCCACTCACCGGCGACTACTGCTTTTCCCGAGGAGAATTTACAGAAGTTTATCCGGGGACTGCGTGACGATGTGCAACACCAGCTATCTGCATTAGATTTCACTTCCATCAAGGAGGTAGCCGCTAAAGCTACCAAGATGGAGGCAACTCAGAGTCAGCTTCAGGGGAGTCCATTACATTTCCAACCACATCAGCCCGGGAAATCTGCTCGTCGAGATTTCTATAGAGCTCGTAGAGAGCGTCGTTTCCACCCAATGGCTACCACTCCTACCGTTAGTAGATTTGCCCCTACACCTACTTTGGGGCAGGGCTTGGCGAGTCGCGGTACTACTTCCTTCCGCTCTTCGACACACTCGCAGAGTCGTAAGACAGGAGGTGCTAGCCTTGTCTCGGGAGGCTCCTTTTCTCAGCCAGGAGATCGTAGGTGTTTCCACTGCCAACAGCCGGGCCACTTCAAGGCAAAGTGTCCCTTACTTGCCAGCAACTCAGGCAGTCATCAACCAAATGTACGACCAACTTTCTCACCCGTAAATTCATATGGATCAGCTTCTCGTCGTGGAGGTCGAGGTTTTCAACGTCCTCCATCACGACCAACCTTCAGTGCTGCAGGTTCTAATGCCCCACCACAGCCTCAGGGACAGTTGAACGCAATCATACAGGAGCAGGCCCACGCCTCAGGAGCTGTAGTGCGAGGTATGATTTCAGTACATGGTATATCCTTACACGCCTTATTTGATTCGGGAGCTACGCACTCTTTTCTAGCACATCGCTTAGTATCCAAGTTAGATAAAGAACCAGTCTACGTTCCATCTCCTTACTACATCAAGGGTCCAGGGGGCCAATTATTCATAATACGACAAGCGATGGAGAAGGTAGCAGTGCAGATTGGCGGGCACCTAATGCCTGCATATCTTTTACTCATTCAGCTAGAAGATTTTGATGTCATCTTAGGTATGGATTGGCTCGAGCAACATCATGCATGTCTTAATTGCTTCGAGAAGACGGTAGAGTTCCGTATACCAGACATACCTACCTTTCAGTTTGATGGATGTGCCTCAGATAGTGAGGTCTTATATGTATCGGCATTGAAGGCCCAACACTTGCTCGATCAGGGTTGCATAGGTTTTCTCGCCTATGTTGTGGAGTTACCTGCTGAAGATCGTATGATTAAAGATGTCAAGATTGTACGAGATTTTCCTGATGTATTTCCAGAGGAATTACCTGGACTGCCGTCAGAGAAGGAGATCGAGTTCGAGATTACTTTGATACCAGACACGCAACCGATCTCCGTACCTCCATATTGAATGGCACCAGCCGAACTCAGGGAGCTCAAAGTACAACTGCAAGAGTTGTTGGAAAAGGGATTTATCCGTCCCAGTACATCACCTTGGGGAGCACCAGTCCTCTTCATAAAGAAGAAGGATGGGTCTATGCGTTTATGCATCGACTACAGGCAATTGAATAAAAGGACGGTGAAGAACCGTTATCCACTTCCACGAATAGATGATCTTTTTGATCAATTGCAAGGAGCAGCGGTATTCTCAAAGATTGACCTACGATCGGGTTATCATCAATTGAGAATTAAGGACATAGATGTGCTTAAATCTGCTTTTCGTACCAGATACGACCACTATGAGTTTGTGGTTATGCCGTTTGGACTCACGAACGCACCTGCCGCATTCATGGACATGATGAACAGAATTTTTCGTCCATACTTAGATCGGTTTGTGGTAGTATTCATTGATGATATTTTGATCTACTCACGTGATGAGCATGAGCATGAGCATCACCTTCGTACTATTCTTGAGACACTCAGAGAACACAAGTTGTATGTAAAATACAACAAGTGTGAATTTTGGCTTACCGAAGTAGCTTTCCTCGGTCATGTAATATCAGGATCAGGTGTGGCGGTTGATCCAGCCAAGATAGAGGTTGTTATGTCCTGGGAGCAGCCCAAGACAGTCACTGAGATACGCAGCTTCTTAGGCCTCGCTGGCTACTACAGACGTTTTGTTAGGGGCTTCTCGCAGCTAGCTCCACCACTTACTCGTCTGACACAGAAGGATGTTCCTTTCATTTGGAGCGACAAGTGCGAGCTGAGCTTTCGTACGCTGAAGGAAAGACTGACCAGTGCCCCGATTCTCACCCTTCCATCAGGCCCCTTAGACTTTACAGTGTATACTGATGCATCAAAGGAGGGTTTGGGAGCCGTGTTGATGCAACGTGGTCATGTCGTGGCATATGCATCACGACAATTAAAGAGTCATGAACGGAACTACCCTACTCATGACTTGGAGTTGGCAGCTATAGTCTTCGCGTTGAAGATATGGCGTCACTATTTATATGGGGTCACGTTTGAGATTTTTACAGATCACAAGAGTCTCAAATATATCTTTGACCAGCGAGAGTTGAATATGAGGCAAAGGCGATGGATGGAGCTGTTGAAGGATTATGACTGCAGTATCTCTTACCATCCGGGTAAGGGGAATGTAGTAGCAGATGCTTTGAGTAGAAGAGCACATACCGAGGGCACCACAGTATGGCTACAGACTTGGGATATACTCGCAGCACTTAGTGAGTGGCACCCCTTTGACAGTACTACAGACGCTGTAACTGTACCTGCCAAGTATAGTGGACTATGGGATAGGATTGTGCATGATCAACAAACAGATCAGAAATTACAAGACTTATTCCATCGATGCCTGAAGGAGGAGTTTGATGGATTCAGAGTCTATGAGTCCATCATATGGAAGGGGGACCGTGTATGTGTCCCTGATGATGGTGAGTTAAGGAGGGACACCCTAGATGAGGCTCATTGTTCTAGATTATCTATCCATCCAGGGGGCATCAAGATGTATAGAGACCTCCGTCAACACTTCTGGTGGGAGGGGATGAAGAGAGATGTTGCAGAATATGTTACTCGTTGCCTTACGTGCCAGTTGGTGAAGGCAGAGCACAAGCGTCCTCCTGGCTTGTTACAGTCACTTCCTGTTCCGTTGTGGAAATGGGAGAGTATCTCTATGGACTTCGTGACATCCTTACCTCGTACAGTAGGTCGATATGATGGCATTTGGGTTATTGTGGACAGGTTGACCAAGTCCGCACATTTCATTCCCGTGAACATGACATGCACTCCGGTAGATCTGGCCAAGCTATATATTCAGCATGTTATTCGCTTGCATGGGATTCCCAAAGAGGTTGTATCTGATAGAGACTCTCGTTTTACATGGCATTATTGGGGAGAATTCATGAAGGCCCTAAAAACCGAACTATGTCTTAGTTCAGCCTATCATCCGCAGACTGACGGGCAATCAGAGAGGACAATTCAGACCCTTGAAGACCTACTCAGAGCATGTGCCATTGAGTGGCAAGGATCTTGGAAGGATCACCTTCCTTTAGTGGAGTTCACCTATAACAACAGCTACCATGCTAGTATTGGTATGGCACCTTTCGAGGCATTGTATGGGCGAAGATGCACTACTCCCTTGTGTTGGCGGGAAGTGGGTGACAAGGGTATTTATTCCACTCAGATAATCGAGGACACAACAAGAGCAGTGGAAACGGTTAGGAAGAAACTATTGACTGCACAGAGCCGTTAGAAGAGTTATGTTGATCAGAGACGTCGTGATCTTGAATTTGATACCGGAGACTTTGTATTCTTAAAAATATCTCCAATGAAAGGTATTCAGAGATTTGGTGTCATGGGCAAGTTGGCACCACGATTCGTTGGCCCTTTTGAGATCTTATCTCGTATTGGGAAGGTAGCATACCGAGTAGCACTCCCCCTCACTTGGCAGGCGTGCACGATGTATTCCATGTGTCAAACCTCCGGAAGTATATTCGAGACCCTCGACATGTGATTAGCTATGAGGATCTCGCGGTTGAACCAAATCTATCTTTTCCTGAGGCACCCGTGCAGATTTTAGACCGGGCAGTCAAGAGGTTACGACGGAAAGACATCCCTTTAGTCAAGGTATTGTGGCAAAGTCAGAATGTTGAGGAGGCCACTTGGGAGCCTGAGGCAGATATGCGACAGAAATACCCCTATCTTTTTGAAGGTATGTTCACGAAATCCTATTTCAATCCTCTTTAAGATTTTTATGGATTTCGTTCTTTTTAAGATTTTTATGCCTGAATCTACACCACATTCAAAACTTATATGTTAAATCCTACGTCTCGAGGACGAGACTTCCTTTAAGATTTTTATGATGTGAAACCCCGAATTTTCTTTTTTAAAAAATCTGGAGTATTTTTGACATCCAAAAAATTGAAATAATCACACCATTACGTAGATCTCGTCGAGATCTTTCCAATGAGACCAAGAACACCTAATTCCGATATTCCTAGCTCAAGTTATCGTTGTTTTAAGAATCATAGTCGGGACCCATATATGGATCCGAACCGGATCCGAATCGAGATCCAAATTCACCTCTCATTCTATAAATAGGGGATGGTAGGCTGCTCTCTAAAAGCCCTAGCCACCACCATCCTTCCCTTTCTTTGGAGCACCACCACCTTGGTCGATTTTATCATTGGGAGGTCGTCGTCGACGTCAGAGAAGGAGCTCCGATCAAAGATCCGCGACCACCATCACGTAGGAAAGCTCGAGGTCACCTTCGTACATGCATTCGCGTTCCGATCGAGCGACGGAAATAGCATTTTCGTGTGAGAGGAGAACCTGAGAGAACATCCTCGGAGGTAATGATAATACCCCCTTTTGCTGTTGGGTTCCACGTATTTTTTTCCTATACACTAAAATACCTCTAAAGCCTTATGTGTTTGTAACGATAAATACCCCCTCTTGTGGTTGGTTTCCACGTACTTTTGTCTCTATATTTTTTTTTAAAACATCTCTAGGGTCTTATGTGTTTCTTGTATCATGATCTACATATTGTTGTTGGTGCCACATTTTACGAACTCTATTTCGTAGATAAGACTCGATTCCTGTAATGCGACCAGGGACAAATAAAGCAATCTCTATCCTAATTACTTGAATATCGTAGAGTCTTAGAGGTTATGTAGTGTGATTTCCAAGTGATTTTTTTTGCTAATTGCACATATCATTGATACGGGATAGCTTTGCAGTGAGTATTATCCATTAAACAGTTAGACATATTCTGACAAATATGATCCCTTGTGATATTAAGTTGACGCAATGGGTGCAGTGAGATTTTTTTTATATGCATGGCTCGTCTCAGCACTAGATCAATAGTCTAGACATGTTGGCTACAACATATATCTCCTACCATTCTTAATATGATCATTATTATATTTTGATTTAGATATTCTAGTGGAACACAAACTATGTACACGTAAATATAAGGTCAACCTGTAAGTTGAATTGTACATTGAGATCCAATTTCCGTTGCTTTTCATGTTAACGTCCAGATCCCAGAATTTGTAAATATCCTGCTTATCAATATCTGAAAAGAATTAGCATTAAAACATAGATGTGTTACTCACACGTTTCACCTTCTTTATAATTAGAATATGGACGTTATTGATACATGATAATAATTTGTAAAGTAATAGCACGTTTCTGTAGGAAGTATTGCAAACATATATGAAACGGTTGGCATTCTTGAAGTTCGATATAAACACTGTGTATGTCCTAAGTACGATTAAGTACTATAAATTTATGATGATACGTTATAACATAATTGTCCTTTTCGAATAACCTCTCTCTCCTTTATGTGGGTTTAATTGCAGACGGTTCTTTAAGGTTGAATATCATATTTGCTATTTAGTGTGAAATTATGTTTGATTTGCATTTTTGTAATCTTTTTGATGTCCAATCCTGAAAGTAATTTTCATTCAGGTTCAAAATTATCCACGGACGAGTAAGGTTTTTATTCCTCAGAACAACTCTAAATAATTAAAAAGTTTATTACTGGATATAGAGATAACTGCACATACATAAATCATACTAAGTTCAAGTTGCAAGTCGATGGTCCTATTATATGCATGGACATTCTCATGACCTTTGTATTTCATGAGAATTGTGATGCATAATACAAGCCCCATTACTACAGTTGTTAAATTAGAGTCGGTGTTTAAAAAAATGCAGTTCACATGAAATGGTTTTCAAATGGATATACGATTTATTGTATCAGGACCATTACTAATAATTGTAATAATAGCCAGGAGGTATGATCTCATGAACACACATGCCAAACGTTTCATCTAATAATAGGATGCCGGTATATCATAAAGGCTCTAGGCTTGAGTTATCTTTTAATTGTGAGATCTCACAATGTTTGGATTGATGGAGTTAGGAGTCACAAGGGATAGGGCATGCACCCTTGGGCCCCGGGTAGATGCCTTGAAGGTCGCGATCCCAACGGACGAGTTGGGTGACACGTTGCACCTAGCAGCCCGGTAGTATCCGGAGTCGCTCGACGGAGTAGGCAGGTGGCGTGGTTGGCGTTCTTGGTTTCACACTTATACACGATATTAAGACTCGGAGTAGAATTTGGTGTGGCCGCATCAGATTCTATTTCGAGTATTATTATTGTGAAAGGTGTTCCGGGATGTGGTTTGAAGTTGGAGAAGGAGGTTTTGATCTATTCCTTTTATGATTGAAAAGAGGATCTTGAGGGTTTACTCAAGATGGATACCAAGTTCCCGCTTAGCGGAGGCCTGCGAGTCGCGTACTTGCATGTGCTAAAATAATACGAGTAATGATTAATGATCGAATCTTGGAAATTATAATTGCAAATCATTGTGGATCATAACCAACTTGTAGAAATATCAAGACCATTGTAGTAGTACATAATGATTATTAAATCAATAAATAAAGTTAGTTGTTGTATGATCCAAGGTGAATCAGAATACCTGGGTAACTTTCTTGTTTTCTACCATATATGATTACGTTTTTAGATAGAGTTGAGCATACATCCTTTGCTTCCTCCTACCTGAGTTACTGTAGTATTTGTCTCGTTACTGGGCAATTGCTCATAACATTACCCTTGTGTGAATCCAACAGGTGTAGCTGAGCAGCAGCCGCAACAATTGCGGCTTTGAGGAGATCAGACTTTTCTTCGTCATATTTGCATCAGACAGGGTGCGTCCTGCTTAGAGTAATTTATTTACTTCCGCTTTATTTTATGTTATTATCGAGAGACATTGTAGTGAGATATGTGGAGAGTTTTTCTACAAAGTTTGAGATTTTTTGATATATCTCATATCATGGACGTGGACTTGATGAGTATTGATCAGAATGGATGTTGCATTTTATTTCCATTTCATATTATTCTCATATTGTTATTTATGTTTCAAATGTTAATCTAATGTGCATAAGATGGTTTGCTGAGTATCATAGATCATGGGCGTATTTGGACCGTAGGTCCGACGCTCCCGTCTCGTCGGTTTCGGTAGCCGGAGGGGCGGGGCGTCACATGCGGTGCCCTTTAAACCACCCACTCTGCTAAGGTAGACCGAGGTTCCCTCACTGAAAATGTCTACTAAGCCTATTAGTCAGAGTCAAATTCCAAGAAACATTTTTAATTTTTCAATTTTTTTTTGAAAAAGGGTTATTTACAAAGATTAATCCCTCAAATTTTTAAGAAAACTTTTTTACAAGGTTTTTACAAAACTCAGTTCACAGGTTTACCAAAACCCAGCCCGAAAATAAAATTTTGAAAAGTTTTTAAAAACGCGAGCAAAGGCTAAAGTAAATATACAATAATATACGGTATACCCCCCTATACTTAAAATTTGATATTTCCTCATAGCACAAGTGCCATGAAGCCAAGGCTCGGTTCAAGTACAGTGTGATATAGCGGAACTGAGGAGGAGGGTCCCCCTATACTTAGACCAAAATCGGCCTAAGCACAAGAAGACAGAACGAGGGAGGGATGAGCAGGCAGGTCCCCCCTATACTTAGGCTACAAATAGCCGAAGTAAGGTCTGTGTTAGGGGGGATGGTTCTATGATACAAGGGTACGGGGGAGGGAGTTCGTGAAAAATAGATACACAGAGAGAGAGAGAGAGATAGAGAGTGTGTGTGTGTGTGTGTGTGTGTGAAATATTCAGGGGGAGGGTGGGGGTGAGTATGTGCATGTGCAGTGTGTGTGTGTGTGTGAAGGGGGGATTTTTTTGAGTACAATATGCAATACTGAAAATAAATATGCAGATGTAATGTTTTTTTTACAACATGCAATGCAATTTGACTGATAAAAATCCTAGAATTTCTTCACGGCTTCTTTTGCGGCCTCTTCAGCGGAAGCTCCCGACTTCGTGCCTCCATGACGATCAAGCGTCCCTGATTTTCATGGGCCCTGCCACAAAAGAGAAAAGTTAGAAACTCAAAGAAATTAAATCAGCAAATAATATGCAAAGAAATGATGCATGAAATGAGGACCTAAAAATTTTTGAAATAATTAAAAAAACCGAAATTCAAAAATTAAGCACAACCGTATCCCTGGCAACGACGCCATTTGATGAATGCGAAATTCACCTCTATAATATTTTGGAATTATGTTGTAATATAGGAGACGAATTTGGTTCAGCAAAAACCACAGACTTTGAATGCTGTGGAATATTTATACTTGGCAAGTGTACCAAGGTTGAACACAGGGACACAGCTGCCTAATTAAGCTATTGAATTTTGATTCATGAAGCTCAATGTGATTTAATCTCAATTTCAGGTCGACATGCAAATTATACGAAATACAAGCGATGCTATGTTGTATGCATTTTGTTTAGATATTTTTATGCAAGTTAAGGAGATGATGCATAAGAAAATATGCGAGAGAACATGTATGCCGAATACAAGAACCAAATTATACCCTACAAATTATGAGCAACAAGATAAAAATGAAATCAGTGTCAATTTAGTCCATCATCAAAAAGTGGTCATAAAATCAAGCAAGTCAAGTAGAGCAGGGTCTCATTTTTCACATAAAAAATTCACTTTAATTATACAGGAGCAAATGAGATAACTAAGCATGCTAGACTGTAGAGGACAAAATAAGGATCAAACGACACTAAAATCATGCAATTTGGACCTATGATGCTCAAGTTATGCTAAAAACAGTGCAAGGTCATAATTGTAATAAAAATGCAATAAAATAAAGGGATAAATATTGCATTTAGGTCCCTGGAGGGACTTAAATGCAAATAAAGAAAACCGCCTGGGGCTCTATGCAATTTTCCCAATGCGCGCAGGGGCCTTTTTGTAATTTCTGAAAACCTGGAGGGCGTCCCCGTAAATAACCCAGGCACGCACGTGAGGCACGTGCCTGGGGACCAAAATGTAATTCCTTAAAGTTGCAGGATCGTTCATGCAAAATTCCCAGCACCTCACGTGCTACGCACGCGAGGGCTAGGCTCGGGTCCAACCGCCGGTTCGGGACACATGGCATCTTCAGGAGGTTTGGCTAGAGGATCGGAGGACCCCGAGCCTGTAGATCGGGGAAGAGACTCGGGTCCGCCACGTGTCTTCATTGTGACCATCCGATCCTGATGATCGGACGGTACCTTCTCCTCGTGCTCCTCCGCGGGTCACCGGAGGAGGCAGGGATCTGGCGACCTGCAGCTGGCTCCGCCTTGCCTCTCAAGGTCGTATGATGGTCGAGGAAGCTCACTGGAGGCGAGGCGAAGGTCCTGGAGCCGAGGCGGCGCTCCGATGTTGTCTGAAACTGCTCGGCGAGGCACGGTCGTCGGAGGAGGAGATCTTGAAGGTGCTCCGACAGGAAGTCCGGCTATTGAAGATATCTGCATTGGTCAGTTATAGCCGAAGCGTATACTCGTGCTTTGTGAAGTGCGTGAAGTGAGATGGGGAGCCGTCGGAGGTGGAGAAGGCGGTGGCTCAGTGGAGTCCTCCGCCGTTAAGGCGGAGAAGTTGGGTCGAAGTGTGAGGGGGTTCTGGAGGAAGGAGGAGATGGGGCGAAGATGCTGATGAGATTGCGAAGGTGGAGGACTTGTCCGAAGGGGGTGAACGATGTTGGAGGTGATGTGATAATTAGGAGACGTAGAGGGATAAGGCACCTTGCCGGAGCAAGGTTTTGATGGCGGACGGAGCAGCTTGGGCGGAGGCTCCATGGGAGCCTCCGGTCGTCGCCCGCGAGGCCAGCTGCCTCCTCGGAGCTCGATTGGTGATCGAAGATCACCGGAACATGGCAGAGCACACCGTGGGTCACCACCAGACCAACGCCATTGTCGCCTCAACAATTCCGCCCCTCCATTGTCACCGGAGGGGCGGAGGAAGCTAGGTGGAGGCCCAAAAATGGTGGACGGAGCAGCTAAAAAAGGAAGGGGGAGCGGAGGTTTGGAGAGGTGTTACGCCTGGAGTCGGAGGTAGGAGACGATGGAGAGCCGTTGGATCTTACGATCCAACGGCCAGGATATGAGCGTGGGCGGAGGGATAGGATCAAATCCAAAGATCTGATCCGACGGTGTAGACTTAGGTGCTAATGGAGGGGAAGGATGCGGACTTGGGATAGATCCAACGGCCTAGGGAGACTGGGGTACGTGGATCGCTATAGACCATTGGATAAGCGTGGGATCGGGCGGCTATAATGAGTGAGTGACATGGAGTCTTGAGGAGCGTTGGATGAGAGTAAGATCGAAGGGTTGAGATGAAGGGGCGACGTGGCAGGCGATCGACCGTGTGATAGGGAGAGGATCAGACGGTTGTGGATGGGGCACGAGGTGATGGTGGATATCTGATCTGACATCAGATCAAAGGGCTAGAAATGGGCGAAGATTGAATGGTCCAGATAAGGGCGGAATAGAGGAGATCGGATGGCCCAGCAAGGTGTCGGGTGGCAAGAGATGAGCGGGCCACGTGGGCGGCCCAGAGGGCGCCACGTGGCCCAATGAGAAAATTCAGAATAAATTATAAAGAAAATTAGAAAAGAATTAGTTAGAGCCGAATTTGGAAAAAGTCAAAACATGAAAGTTGTTCGCCTCGATGAGATCTACAACTTTCATGTAGGTCAAAAAGCCAAAAGAGGTCATTTGTACAAAATCTATTTTTGAGGGTATTTTCAAGGGGATAAAAACACCGATTTTGTGGTTTTGATTTGTTTTTGTATTTTTTAGTGGTTTCAAAGGTCAGTGATTTAAAGACAACTTATCTACCTATTTTTTATGGGTTTTTAAGAGTAAAAATTACAAGAAAAATACGGGAAATTAAATACAAGTAATTATAGGTTGATTTATACACAATATGGTATATGATAAAAATAGAGTATTAAAGATGATTTTATTGGTTTATTTAAGATAGGGTTTTAATATGTGACTTTTAGCATGATGAATTCGAGATTCATCAGCAGCAACACCCAAGATTAGATGATCTCTGATCGATCCGACGGTCGGCAGCGGGCTGAATCCGACAGCTACTGTGCAGTCTGTAGCTGCGGCGTTGATCCGACGGTGTAGGGGGCCGGAGCAAGAACAGGGAATCGTCGCCGGCGAGGTGAACTTCCCCGCCCTCAATCGGCATCCTCCGGCGTTCCTTGAGCTCCAAAAGAGGCCTGCAACCTCCTGCGGTCCTCCTCGGGGTGCTGGCGGGTCCAAAATATCTCGGCGACGGCCGAGGTTCGCTGGAGACACGGGCGGAGCTAGTGGAGCTTCGTGGGTCTCCGGCGAAGGTCAAAATGACCCCCAGGTGGTCTTCAACGCTCGTTGACCTGCAAGAAATAGTGAGAGGGTCCAGGGCAAAGTGCCTGGACCCTGCAGAGTGGAGATGGCAGCGTGAAGCGGTAGAACGATGAGTGGCTGGAGGTGCACTCCGGCGAGGGTCAAATGAAGGGCAAATCGAATGACGAAATGGAAGGGTTTTTTAGGGGAAATGATTCTACGACTAGGCCGAATAAAATGCAATGGAAATAAAGAGTGGAATCGGCTGCCTCGATGGCTGGAGCCAGAGGGAGATAGTAACTGAACATCGGCGAACGGCGAAGGAGGTGGAGCCGCCTCAGTACTTGCTCGACCCGCCTGAAGGCCGCCGGAGGAAGCTGTCACCTTCCTGGAGCTTTTGGGCACGATTAGGGGAGTGGCACTTGTGGAAGAGGGGTTCAAAGGAGGCTCGAAAATCGGAGGTGGAATATAAGGGATTTGACTCTGTGGTTCCGGTGCTCCAAAGACCGAGAGAGATCGACGCAATTGCCGGCTCTCGGCCCTAGAAGAGCTAAGGGCGTGTAAGGTGGATAATCGAGGAACAAAAGTCATGAAAGGACAATCACGAGAAGATGCAAGGAGAAGCCTCAAAAAAATCATGAAATCAAGGTCAAACGAGGCTCGAACAGGCGCACATGGGGGAAGAATGACCAGTTGACCAGGGTCAACTAGGGTTAGCACCTGGTTGGTCCACGTGGACCAACCAGGAAAAATCCCTGGAAAATACATTGTAAATTCGCTTAAAAATAGAAAATGAATTAATTAATTTTTTATTATTAAATAAAAATGTTTATTATTTTATAAGGTATTTTAATATGATTTTTAATTATTTTTATGAGGTGTAAAAATAAGAGTTGCTTTTTATAGGCTATATAGGTATATACAACTATGTGCATTAATATTTTATTTTTATTTTGTATGTTTAATTTATTTATTCTTGTTTATTATTTTATAAATTTATAAAGTATTTTTATACACTTGAATATATTTTTATTGTATTTTTGTGGTATATTTTGTACACTTAATAAAATAGAAGTATCAATTATATAGGTATGTATATAGGTATTATACCTAGGTGTAGTATCTACAGGTATTTTATTTTGTATTTTATTTAGGTTTTTATTCTAATTTTAATGTACAAATATATTATAAGTAATATTTACAAAATTATAAAAATATAAAATTATAAAAATAATGAATAAATAATAAAATGAATATTTTAATCTGTACAAGTATACAAGTGGGGTCCAAAACTCAACTTTCAAACCGTAACTCCGAAAAATACGAAACCACCTTCATTAAATAGTTTATTTTACACTATATACAATTAAAGGTGAATTTGGCACATTTCGAGTTTTTATTTGCGAGACACAGGTCTGGGAAGTTAGAATTCTGGAATCTTATTCAGATCATATCTTTTTATCTGTACATTATTTTTGTGTGAAATAAATTTTGTATTTTTCTATATTTAATTATGTACAACTTTCATGTTCGAAGTTTTTTATTTGATGTACAAAAGTGGAACCAAAAATAGGTCCCAAAATGAATAAAGAAGGAATAAAATCTTTATTGTATTTTGGCCCTTATGTCCCACTACTTTATTCCTTGTCGACCTATTCATCGAGATGTCTAGGTCTCGGGGTTTCGGGTCATAAAATATATTTTATTATTTTTCTTTTATTTTATTTATTCTATAATTTTGGCTTTAAATACAGTATTTTATACACTTTTATATGCACATGCATGAATGCTAAGATGTTGGAATTAAGGGTATTTACACGCATTTGCCAGGGTTTTTGATGCCAAAATGATAGAATAAAGATGATGAAATGTGGCTTCATCAATCCATCTGGTCTAAGTTTTCTTCTGAATACCCATTTGCTTCCTATGGTGGAACACCCAGGAGGTAGATCGACCAATTCCCACGTGCCATTTGAAATGATCGAATTCATTTCAGATTTAATGGCGTCCTTCCAATGCCTTGCTTCAGTAGAAGCCATGGCATCCTTGTATGTGGGAGGATCACCCTTAATTTGGTAGGAGACAAACTCGCTACCTAAATCCTTGGCAATCCTATGTCTCTTACTTCATCTAAGTTCAACATCTTCTAAAAATTCATTGGGTTCAGAAGAGGTAGCCCCCACATTTGATATCTTTTCTATTTATTGTGGAATAGAACCAGATGTTGAGGCTACATCACAAGTCAGATTTTCAGGAATCCCTTTTTTCATTGGAAAAATATCCTCGAAAAATGTAGCATCACGAAGTTCAATAATAGTATCAGTATCTATGCCTATGATCTCAGACCGAATTACTAAGAATCGATATGCATAACTATTTTCCAAATACCCCAAGAAGACCGCGTCAACTGTTTTAGGTCCAAGCTTCTTTCTCTTGTGTTCTGGGACTAAGACCTTAGCCAGGCATCCCACACCTTGAGATATTTTAGGCTTGGCTTCCTATTTCTCCAAAGTTCAAATGGAGTCTTATCTTTATGCCTTAGGGGAACTCTATTCAGAATATGGTAGGTTGTATTCAAAGCTTCCCCCCACATGTAAGATGGTAGACCAGAGCTTTGTAAAAGTACATTGACCATATCAGTTAGGGTCCTATTCTTTCGTTCTGCTATTCCATTGGACTGTGGTGAATATGGTGTAGTGACCTCATGAACTATGCCAAATAATTTACATTGTTCATTAAATATCTTAGATGTGTATTCACAACCCCTATCTGACCTTAGACGTTTAATTACTTTTCCGACTTGTGTTTCTACTTCATTCTTAAAAATAAGAATTTTTCGTAAGGCTTCATCCTTAGTTTTAAGCAGATAAATATTACGGTATCTACTGCTATCATCTATGAAGGTGATAAAATATCTTTTGTTATCTCTAGTCATCACGCCACCAAACTCACAAATATCAGAATGCACTAAGTCTAGAATTTCAATTCCCTATTCAAAGAATGAAAAGGCTTTCTAGGCAACTTAGCTTGAGCACACATTTCACATTTGATGAGTTTGTCTGTAGTATGATTAGGAATCATGTCAAGTTTCATCATTCTTTTCATAGAATTGAAATTCACATGTCCTAGCCTAGCATGCCATAAATCAGTAGATTCAATATTTGAAACAACATAAGTAGAAGAATCAAAACCAGAAATATTATTAACTAAACTATCAATGTCACATCTTATTCTAAATGAAAGATCATTATCAGCCAAATATCCTTTGCCAAAGAAAACACCATGTCTTAGAAAAACTACTTTATTACATTTAAAGTCTAATTGAAAACTCTCTCTAACTAATAAAGAACCAGACAAGACATTCTTCTTAATATCAGGAACGTGCAGCACCCTGCGTAAAGTCCAAACTCGTCCAGTTGAGAATTTTAGCTCGACTCGCCCAGACCCAAACACCTTGGCTGCAGATCTGTTCCCCATAATTACTGTTCCACCGGTTGAAACCTGATAAGACACTAAGAATGTCCTATCAGTACAAATGTGTACATTTGCACCTGTATCAACAAGCCACTCATTAGGCTCATTTACAAAATAGAGTTCAGGGTTCACTGAGACATACCCCTCATCGGGTCTGCCTCTCTCAGTTAGCACAAGAGCCTGAGGAACGACATCTGTAGATTTTTGTTGGGTCTTTAGAGAAGGGCAATCCTTCTTCCAGTGTCCAACCTGTCCACACTGCCAGCAAAGTTTGTTCTTTGATTTTTTTCTGGATTTTTCCCTTGGCTTTCAGTTTCTTATTTTTCCCTTTATCATTGTTTCCCTTTGAGGTTATCACATTGACCTTAGGGTTCATGTTTACAGGCATCACAGATTTTTCTTTTCCATGCTCCTCCTCAATAGCTATCGAGACCATTAAATCATCCAGAGAAATTTTCCCTTTCTTATGTTTTAGGGACATCTCAAAATCTTCCCAAGAATTGGGAAATTTCTCAATAATCGACATAACCTGAAACTTTTCAGGAAGTTTCATTTCTGCCACGGCTAACCCATGGAGCAATAGCAAAAACTCATGATCCTGTTCCGAAACCGATTCGCCCTCAATCATCTGAAATTTCAGGAACTTGGATACTGAGTATTTTTCAATACCCAGATCCTCCGTGTTGTATTTCTTATCTAGTTCCTCCCATAGATCCTTAGCAGTCTTGGTGGATGCGCCATAGACATCGAACAGAACGTTCGATAGTGCAGTAAGAATGCACCCATGACACAGACGGTCATGTTCTTTCCACGCATCCGCCATCTTAACCGCCTCTCGATCCAGATTCTGTTCAGATAACTTAGGGCACTCGGTTTTCAGAACCGAAATTGGGCTAATCGTGATCAGGCAGATTTTCATGCGTTGTTGCCAACGCTTGAAATTCTGACCCCCGAATTTCTCTAGCATACCAGTGAAATCCACACAAGACCGAAACCTCAAATCCGACATTTTTCTTATCACGTTATGAAGCTGTCCCTCTAAGAGTGTTGAGAAAACCAACATTAACATACATATATAAAACAGATTATCAACAGGTTTCCAGAACAGATTTATGTGTGTATGCATCCATATTAACCTTGATAAGAAAAATATCCATTTTAAGAACATATGCATATTAAAGCACCGGGAAAATCCGGAAATAACCATCACGACAAACAATGTGACAAAGAAAAATCGAGAGAGTGAGAAATCACAATCGAAGCGTCCTGTCGTAGGAGTCCCCTTAGAGAGACAGCACTCCCCACTTTACCAGCATACAGGTTCTCGACGTGCCGCTCCCAGGGTCTGACGGTTCACGCTCGTCGACGTTGCGCACCGTGCTTGAGCGTCCTCGAAAGTCACCTCCGTAGACGAAGCCCGAGATCGAGAGAGGAGAAGAGACGAGCGTCCTCGAGAGAGAAGAGGCATTGAGAATGAGGATGAGATGTTCATAACCTACGCCCACACACTTTAAGAGATACTTAAAGACGTTCGGGTGGTTACTCTTCGTGAGAGGATAATGGGGTGTATCCCTTGGAATTCAAACGCGTGGTTATAAAACTGACCCGGTCTTTGCCACGCCACACCCCAGCCGCAGTCGCACCCTCGCCTGAGCCCGAGCCGACCCGACGCGGCGCGACGCACGCGTGCGTGCGTGTGTTGTGGTCTAAAGTCCTCTCTAGTCTGTTTCCGGACTAGTCTCAGGACTTTCCACATAAAAACCAAGTGCCAATTTTATCTCTCCACGATGTGGGACTAAACAGCACCCCACAGGGTTGAAACATTGAATTCCAGGAATTGAGATACATTAATACAACTTGATATTGACCATCAAATTGCATCAAACTATCCCAATACATTTAATTCCAACATTTTCATGATCGGGTGGTTTGAATTTTTGTTATCGCATTTTTGTTGTAATTATTAGGTTGTTTAAATATCTTGGGGATTATATAAGATGTCGAACTAGATGAGTGAATGACATCGCTCGAATGTAATAACACATGAGTTAAGTTAGTTTTTATATGGTCCAATTCAGTATATTATCCTAACCTATTCTAACCCTATCTTGATACCTACAAAACAAATATCAACAGTCACATGGTGCCACGAGGGACATTTCCTAGCTTGTAAAGCTAAAACTCCGGTAATTGTGAAAAATAAAAAGTAGTATAACACATTTTGGGCATCAATTCCCAAAATGTGTTGCACTCGCCTCCTATTGTGTAGTGCCACACTTGACCTAGTGTGGAAGGTCACATATTTGTGAATGAGTTTTTGTGCAATTTCGTGCAATACCTTAAAATGCATTCTGTATGTCGGGCATATCTAATAGATAAATAATAGACATTTAATATGCTAATGAATTAGGATTGCATCACCATATCATTTAGATGTACATTGAGATAAGTTAAACACACACATTTACATTACACATTGACATAAAATTACTTACACAGTGACATTTACTTAATTTTTTGAAAGAAACACAATGACATTTACATTCCCAAAAATCACGTAAATATTAAGACACTTACATTATATTTAACACACATGTACACACGTAACACGCATAACACACACGCGTTACCATGCAAATTTCAATGCTACACACGCACACATATTTGATTAGAAATCATAGAGGGCTACAATTATAATTATATTACAAATCATACTATGTATTAATTAAATCAGTGGAAATGGTACATTTGCTAACATAATTAGACAAACACAAGCACCAAGCATACACGTACTAAACATCTACTTTTTATCATATGAATTTCATTGAAGACATACAAACACATACAGTGCATAATAAAGATAACACACATAAGAAACAACAAATAACACACTAAATAAATGTATAGATTGAAGAGTGAAAATCAAGAGGCATACCTAGGTAGTATACCTCTTAGATAATTGAATGGTGCTTGGCCAGAATAGCAAGGGGAGAAGTAGATGGTGGAGTCCAAGAACACGAAGTTGAGGGTTGAGAAGACCTGTGCAGATGCAGCATTGGAGATGACCACCGGGGAGGAGGACCGATGCTCGCTGAGGGACGATGAGGAGGAGGCTTGTCGTGGGTGAGTGGACAGAACCTCATTTTCCCTCTTTTGTTCTCGCACATTTTCTTATGCGCTTATTTGTTGTGAGAGTGTACTTTTAATGTATCCCGCAACCACAAAATCACTACTCATGGTCGCTATAACGTAATAACACAGTTTCCTTGTAGTGCTTATCTAGGTAGTCTTCTCTCAATTTTCAACATGTAGATTCTGACATTTATTCCCTCATTTGTTGACCTCGTTGAGTCTTATTAATAAGTAATGAAGCAACATTTAAGTTCAATGTGATGGTATTCTTACCATTAGACAATGTTAACATAATATAATCGCAGGAAGATGGAAGAGAACTCAACAAAATTTTAAAGAGAATTCAATAAAATCTACATCTTACTTTCCTCCTTGAATAGAGACTTACTTTCTCTTTAACTAACCGATTCTTACTTGAAATTGCTGAAACTCAATTGTAGATGGATTGCTCTTGCCAAATTGCCCTCTCAGTACGATTGATCATCAACCTAAGCCTCTTATGATCTTCGATTCTATCTCTAAACCAAAATAAACATAATGACTACTAAGGAGTTCTTTCTTTCTTGTATCTCTAATTGTTTTTAAATGAATTAAATGAATATTTGCAAGATCAGTTAATTATTTATAAAGGTCGACTTTATACTATGAAAAGTTAGTTCAAGTCAAAATAACACATCTTTTTAACTTTCAAAAAACACAACAAACTAAATTACACAAAATCCCTGCACTATGCACTGGATTTCAATGTCGTACCCAAACATAAAAAGATAACAATGTGACACATGATCTTTAAAATTTCTGTCAACATGGTCCTTAGCTACTGAAGTTTAGTTGACACTACTACTATAACGCATGTAACAGTTGGTAGTTCAAAACTGTCAGTTTTTTTAGAAAAAACGATAGTCAGGTCTGTCATCTATTGATAAAGTAATGTAGCCAAAATATACCAGTTCTATTTATAGTACTAACTGCAACGCATCGAGCATCAGTCAAAACATAACAGAAGTTCATAACAAAAAGGGGGCCACTGAACTTCCCTATAGAGAGATATCCATTTCTGCTGGATAGATTCAGAAACGAAGGCCATGAATCTTCTTGGCATGATAGAAATGTTTTCACTTTAAAACCTCCCAAAAAAACTACTTTGAGTCATTCCCACCGGCTTTATCTTCGCAGGAAGTTGACTCCATCCGTTAATTGTTGTGCATAACTTTGCTTGGCCTTGAACCTCTTTTCTGAGTGTCTTCGTCCTCATTATCATGTACCATGTATCGCTGTTTAAAATCATTGAAGGTGTCCCCTCTGCAACCAAGTTAAATTTATTAAAGATTAATTGAACTATTGTAGACAGTTAAAAGTTTTGTACTTTTGAATTCCCATCTGTAATTTGCAAGCCTATGGAATGAATCACCGGCAATTTATGCCCAGACGTACCCTGCAGATTCAGATGCTTCCATCCAAATTTTGTTCTCTGCGATCTGAAGGTTTTGGAAGGCATTTTCGCAGCGAGCCTTCCAAATGACCACCAGATTGATGCCTTTAAGGAGATTACTTTCCAGGCATCAATATAACTCCCGGTTGATGAGATTGCGGAAATTCATCAAACTTGATGATTGCTTTCGTAAATTCAAATCGAAGGAAAATGTTTTGAGTCATTTTGCATTCTTCAAACAAATGAAGATAATTTTCACATTCACTCCGACATAGATAGCATCTATTTACTGATGTTACTAGTGTTGAGGTGAACCCGCTGCCATAATGCCATCGGTTTTAAATTACCAGTGGTAGTTTTGCTATCATCAATAATATATAGGTTCACAGGAGGTTGAGGAAACACCAGTAGTAAAGCAAGCTCAGCGGCTCTGGGCCCGTCGTCTTTTCCATGAGAACTGTCGACAATTGGATAGTTCTTTACCATTGACAATTGGATAGTTCTTTACCATTGACAATTGGATAGTTCTGCAGGTGTCTGCATTTGGTTACCAGATTAGTCCGGGTTAAACTGAGAGAGGTATATCGTTTTTTGCGTTTTGGTGTTTGGATAGAGGATGAGGGGTTAAGTGTGTTTATTGTGATACGATTGTATTAAAGTTTGGAAAAGTGAGTAGTTATTGTGATGTGGTTGTATTGAAGTTTGGAAAAATAAGTAGAATTTGAGTACTTCACAATTTTTAGATGATATGATGGTATAATATTTTTTTTACGAAATTAATGAAAGGGAAATGATTTATTTAATGTATAAAAAAGAGAGAGGGAGTGAACCTCACAAGTGAGAGAAAGGGTGGGTTTTTGAGAGTAACCCCCAAGGGGAGGTTAACCCCCAACCGAGTGGGGTCTTAGCCTTCCTCGGCAGTTTACCAACCACTGGGAATATGCTAAGAATTTTTTTAAAAAATATAGTATATTATATAAAAATAAAAATCAGCTATGATTCCGTGTATCCATATTTGATTTTTTATTATATAACATGTTACAATCAAAACTTATAATGATATTATAAAAGAAAATAAAATTACAATATAAGAAAAAATTACAATATTAGATCTTTGCCATCCTGAGGCGGTGGATCATCCAAAGGATTAAAAGAGAAAAATATTGATACAGGAGACTCTCGACTCAATTGATTCAAAAATATGCAAGAAAGTGTTTCTCCTCTTCTAGTTCTCCTCATTATTTTTTATCGATTGTTTCTTTAAAATTCAAAATGTCATTTTTTGCATCATCTAACTCATCTTGTAAGCATTGATTTCCTTGAACCAATCCCCAACCCATCTCCCACCCAAACCAATTATTTATGTCCATTGCTGCACTACCGCAACTTACACACTCAGAGTGTTCTTTGAGGAAAATAGATAAGAATGCTTCTTTTGAAGTCATCGGAGGGATCAACACGTCACTATCAACTGAAGGTTGCATCTGCAACTAGTAAGTCATCTTTTTCCATTTTTATGTTACACAAAATAATTATTTTTTTAAAAAATTAATGTTAAACTAATAATTTATAAAGTTACGTATGCTTTTTCATAACTTTCATGACACCACACACGAGAACTGTCTACCACACTCCTCTTCTTCAAGAGTTCGACGGTATGCATCCATCGAGAACAATATTCCCATGTTCCCGACTCTATGAGGTTGAGGGAGGGGGGTATCGTGGGTAGGATAAGGAAGGGAGGGGGGACTAGGGTTTATTTAAAAAAATATAATAACAATTGTAGCATATTAGGCTAGATTAACTCAAGGATGTAAAACCGAATTATTGAACTAAACTAACGTATAGCATATACGTAAACAAAATTCACTATCAATGATTCTACTCGCCTACTTATTAAAACAAAAACCCAAACACACTCTTTGAATATCAAGCATTTACAACAAAATTTTCATCGCTAAATTTTCTTTTAAATCGATAATAACTAATAGTATATTATATTAATTCAATTTTATCTAATATTTTATTTATATACACACATAGCAAATTAATAATTACACATTACATATTACCTACTAAATAGTTCATAGTAAATAGTAGTCCATACTAACATTTAATGATGAAATAAATCTACAAACTCTAAGATAGTATGCTATATTAAATCAATTTTCACGTGTATATATAATAAAATATCAAATAAAATTAGTAAATTTTGGGGGGAAATCCAAAATTTTTATAATTAGTACATTATAAAAATTTAAATTTTAATTGAATTCATTATTTATTTTCTATTATTTTAAATATAAGAGATATAAAAGGAATATAACAAATTTAAAACTACTATAAAATTAAAAGGAAAAAGGAAAAAATATAATTAAAATTATAAATTATAAATAATTTTAAAATTAAATAAAGTATCAAAAATATTTAAAGTAGAGTGCATCATCTGTAAACAAGTATGCCTCCTGGATTTCGGCTTACATACACATCAGTATACCATACTAAATAATAATAATAATAATTTTGAAGTTCACGAAGACTATGGTTATAATGACAACTTAAACATCACAAATCGAAAATCTTAATCAAGTCATATCACTCCTCCGACAAAGGAGTACATGGGGTTGCATGGGTTGTTCAACTTCACATGTAGCTTGATTAATCTGTTGAGGTATGATGTTCATTCATAACACTTCTATGCATCAATTTATCCATTTTGGAGCATTATCAACCACATTCCAACAAGCTTCAACAACTATGACGACCTTCAATTCCAGATCACTTCTGCCTCCTTCCTATTTCCCGCTGGTCTTAGAAGATAGATCTCATCATGATCAATTTTTGTCACACTTCATATGAATGAAAGGTCATTTCTAATATTAACTATGATTGTGTCATCATACATATTTATTACTGAAAATTTGTGTCTGAAGTTAGGATCGCATACACATGCATATTTTGATGATAACAAAACTTGTGTATTCAGTGCGAAGCTATGTTAAAGTAAGGATGCTAAAGAACCAAGAAAATCTCTAGCATAAGGAGCTCATGCTCGAAGGAATAAGAAATAAATCTCAAACAAGCTCAATATAAAATTGGAGACTTTTTTTAGCTACCTTTGTTGGTGGTCTAAAAAAACCTCAAAATGCATCATGTTTTATACATCAAACACTCAGAAAATGGCTTTCACGTAAGAGATAAATAGATTGATCAACTCTTGCCATCTGATCGATTACTTTTGACACTAATTAAGAACGTAATCAATCTAACTTTTTGTAATTGATTGAGTACTTTTTGACTCTGATCATTCAACAATGTTAAAGTGATCGATCAACTCATGTAACTGGTTATGAAACTAATCGATTAAAACTTTTTTAACTTATCCATCACTTTTTGAATTCTATTTGATCAACCTTCTTGAATAGTCAACCAACTGCATTTTTAAGGAATGTTTTTGAAGTTGATATTGTTCCAGATTTGAACATCAATGGGTCTATCGAACCTCAATGATTCTGAATACTCTAAGGCCTATAAATAGGACCTTATATCGCTCTTTAAATTTACACAACATATCTATTATATATTTTTCATTCTGTTTTCTATGAGAGCATTTCAAGACCTAATTCTATGGCATGCTAGTATGCTACATACTTAAAACCTGTCCATTCTGCATTAACTTTATGAGCATTGTCTTAGCTCAACATTTCATTTACCTCATATTACTTTTCTTATTTATTTCTCTATTGATGTTGTAGGAGTTTATACTTTTGTACTCACAGTTGGGGTTGATCGTGTAATTAATTCATAATATGGTTGGTACAAGCATAAGTAATTTAGGTTAGTGACAAGATCCAAGTTGAGTCATGTTGAAAGTCCGAGTCATGAGATCATGGTTGTGATTTTTACTCAGAGGATTTGCAAATAAAATTCTTGTACTACTTTTGGTATAATTGATTATTCGTTATCCGGTGATTGAAAGTGTTGCGTAATGATTTTTGTTTGAGTATTACGATTGTAAAAATCTCGATTACTCGAGCCAATTCAACATGTTTCCACATTTCTGATTTCATGGTGTTCCTTGACTGCGGCATACGTACTAGCATTTTGATTCTCGATTGTTTTAATTTCATGTTTTAAAGCATGCATAATGTAAGTTATATATATAGCGTTTATGATATATGTTAGAGCAGTATTTGTTCATGTTATTATCTTTTTAAAAAATGTCTAAAATGGAAATATTGTTGAAGGTTCATCAACAATTACTCCTATTATCCACACTCAAAGTCAGGGAATAGATGATTGTATCTTATGGAAGAAAGAGGGAACTGAATAGATATCATTTCCCTGCCTTGTAAAGTAAGGAGTAGTTGGCAAATTTACAAGAGTAGCTCCACAGAAGATCGACTTGATTTACATATCTAAGAGCAACACTCTGATAAAAACATAAGCCTTTCTTTAAGCCTAGTTCGTGGGACGCTCAATAAGAACGAGACCTCCCCAGGCTCATTAAGGGTGCAGTCAGAACTATTTGAATTAGAAACCTTCCAGAAAGATAATCAAAGATATAATAGTAGTGGGGTCGGATAAGGCCGAAGCACCAGCAGAGATCAGGATTGACTTAAGCACACATAAGGCAAAATGAATATGATTCCAATAGCCCCGTAAGGGTAATAGGTCGTACTAGGTTTTCTTGGTTTAGGGATAAATGAGCGTAGGTGACCATCAAAATCATTACTTGGGTTGTTGGTGGGCTCTGTCGATATTCTATTTTCGGAATAACGGTAATAAAAGATGGAGAAATACTCATGGATCCAATTTGTCACACTTTTAATTTTTTTAGTTAATTATGATTTTTTAGCTTTAGAATTTGTCCGCTTTTAGTTAATTGTGATTTGTTATGATAACTGTAGAAGAAACTATCCATGCAACCAATCAAGCCACAAGCGATCACATAAAGAAGAGCAATTTATATGGAAAGACCCCATGAGTATGGAAAGCCAATGTTTTGACATGGAAAGAGCAACCAAAATCGAGAATCCAACCATCCTTCAATACGTGTGGTGTAGTAGTCATCAAAATATAATTTACCTCTATGCATTATACTTCTAGATAGCTCACTTTTGCAGAACCTTATATTATTTGTTAGATTTGTTTTGCTCACGGGTAAAGAAAGATCTTTCTATGATCGAAAGAAAGAATAGAACAACACTAAAAGAGTAAAGGTGGCGTTGCCACCTATCTCGGAAATACAATGTATCTTGGAAGATGATGATCTTGCTTCCCTCAAAACTCTAACATGGTCCCTAAAATCATGTCCAATTACGCCACATAATATTTATAATTGTGCCTCGATCTTTATAATCTTCACATATATGCCCATGTCCAAGTCTTGTAGTGTAAGAGTTGGTAATATTACGGGGTCGTGATATAATTTATAAGGGTCATGGTATAATTTTTCTTTAATCATTACGAACTTAATAATGATTTGTATAAAATTTAACGAAATTGCAAAGGATAATCATCGTTATTAGTTGCAAATTAAAAGAAAAATAACATGTTGTGGTGTACCATATCTCCATTCTTCATTTTTCCAACTACCGTCCCTTCTACTGCACCATATCTGCGGGCATGCATTCATGTGCTTTTTTATTCTTAATGTGTGCAAAGCTGAACTCAAAATTCCAATCATATTTAGTTTGAATCTATGAATATTGTTCTACAAACTTACCAAATTTAGTTTGAATGTTTGATGGTTGGATGATATTTTTTATTGAGTAATTTACAAGGAGGTCCCCAAACTTGTTAGCGGGTAACAATGTGGTCCCAATCTTTCGGTAGTAACAATTTGGATCCCAAACATGATTTGAGGTAACAATGTGGTCCCAAGCATCTTTCTCACTGTTAAACCAATTAAACGGCATCCAAATTTTATATAAAAGGACGAAAATAACCTTGGTACTTTCCCAATCCATAAAATCCCTTCAATTAAACGGCATCCAGAATTTATATAAAAGGACGAAAATAACCTTGGTACTTTCCCAATCTCCGTTGGGCATGATGCAACGGCTCCGACACAGCAATGAGTGCGAATTGACGTTGGGATTGGGTTCATCTCGCATCGACTACATCTCAGTTGGGCATGGTGCAACGGAGCCTCCGACTCAGCAAATCCCCAGCTTTGCAGATAATATTGTTCCCACAGAGCTGTGTCTAGGACTTCCAAATGAACTCGAGAATCCTACTGCACCTGAGAGCAATGAGTATGAAAACCTCAGCCATTACGACGAGGGATCTATGCCAGTAAAATTGAGCTCTTCAACTGGACATTTCTAGCGAACATCATATCCAAGAATACCCAGAAATTGGTGAAGCTTGTAAAAAGTACAGGTTTATGGATGTTCTAAGGGAGCAAAGGGGCAACTAGGCTCTGCATTGCCCAGGGAGGAGGATATAGGTGCCTCAAGCCCGGAGGCTACAAAGGCACTGAGTGCCGAACTACCTTCTTCAAGGCTCTCGGTGGAGATCAATGCTGCCAACAGCTCGGATGCACCAAGAGTGGGAAGATGGAATTATGCATTGCACACGGAGACGGTCAGCGGTGTGGGCAATTAGACTGCCAAAAAGATGCTCGGGGATGATCCGATCACTGCATCTGTCACGGAGGCAAGAAGAGGTGCTCTGTCGAAGGTTGTCCTTGCAACGCGGAGAGCCAATTGTGACGCTGCATATCACAAGACGAGGGCAAGAGGTGCCAAAACCGCGATTGCGCTAAAGACGCGCAGGGGAGCACGGTGTACTGCAAGGCCCACAGTGGCGACAAACACTACAGTGAATACAAAGCAGATGGATCGTCGGTAATGTCTGTGGAGGTGAATGGGGGAACGGGGATGGAGGGAAGGGAGCCGTGGAAGAGGAAGGGCTTTCAGGTAGGGTTGGGCATGGGCCGGGCTCGGGCCGGGTTCGCCTTGGCCCGGCCCAAGCCCATTTTAGAATATGGGCTAACGGGTCGGGCCTAAGCCCGTTTTATTTTCAAAAATTAGGCCCAAGCCCAAACCTGGCCCAAACAAAATGGGTCGGGTTCGGATCGGGCCGGCCCAATTTAACACCTATGTATACCAATATCATGTCTTCCATTCTTCTTGCATTTGTGTGGTTGTTTCTTATGCATGTGTGCATGCTTAAAACTATAAAGCATGCTAACTAATTTGTGATTTTAACATTAGTTGTATGTTGGAAATACAAATGTGGTAAAAATATGGCGACTTAAACCATCATTCAATTCACCATTACATATTCTATTATAGATGCGGGCACTATGATCCAATACAGATTGGTTACTTACTGTTGTACATGTTGTAACACTTGAGGACACAGATTCCATTCTTGCATATTAATGTAATAATCTTGTATATTAATGTAATAATATCCTCAATCCACTAATGGATATGATTATTAATGTGTCTAAGCATTTATTCTACACTCGAATAAGCATATTAAAGTTAGAACATGGTATTTGGAATGAACATGAATATAATTGATATAATTATATCATACTAGATATGAATATACTTGCTTTATAATGGGTTGGGCTATCGGGCTAACGGGTTTGGGCCTTCTCAGGCCCAAACCCGACCCGATAATCAATATGGGCTCATTTTAGGGCCCACGGCCCGCCCATTAAATTTCGAGTTCGGGTTTGGGTCGGGTTATACGGGTCGGGTTTTGGACCGGGTCGGGCCGACCCAGCCCAATGCCCAACCCTACTTTCAGGGATTGGAAAAGTCAAGGTTATTTTCGTCCTTTTCTATAAATTCCTAACGCCGTTTATTGGATTTAATAGTGAGAAAGAGTTCGGAGACTACATTGTTACTTTAAATAATGTTTGGGATCCAAATTGTTACCATCGAAAGTTTGGGGATCACATTATTACCCGCTAACAAGTTTGGGGACCTTCTTGTAAATTACTCTTTTTTATTTACCAGCCCTCCCGTTCCCAACGCTTCCGCCAGCCCTCCCCTCCCCAATGCCTCCTCCAACCCTCCCCATCGCCCTCGCGCCAACCCTTTCTTCCCCAACGGCCTCCGTCAGCCCTCTGCGCCTGCGCCAGCCCTTAGCCAGCCCTCCGCGCCCCTGGCAGCATCTCCCCCAACGCCTTCCACCAGGCCACTGTGCCTGTGCGCCATCCTCCGCATGTGTGCCCCCACGGCCCCGTGCCCCTGTGCTCTACTCTGCATGCACGCCCCCACGCCCCTACGCCCTTCTACCAGTGCACCCCCTCACACTTATGCCAGTACGCCCCCATGTGTCCGTGCCCTTCTACCTGTGCGCTCCCGTACATCCTTCCGTGAGTGCACCCTCCCCTGCCAATGCGGACAAACGCCCTCCTCTACCTGTGCGCACATGCATGCCCTCCTCTGCGCGCGCTCTTCTGCTAGTGCTCCCCTGCGCCCCCGTGCCGACACACCCGCCTCCGCCTCTGCCAGTGTGGCAGTGCATCTGTGCACTCGCCGCTACCAATGCCCTCCACTGTCAGTGCTCATATGCATCCGCATTATGTATGATCTTGAATAAGGGGAAATTCTTAGAGACACGCTTCTTGCATCCAGCCACCGACTACCTTCTTTGTGCCCTTCTAAGAAATCCTTTAGAGGGATCTTATTGTGTCCGTTCTTAGATTTTTATTGTTGTACATATGGTAGAGAGAACAACAAAGGCTTTATGTGGTTGATCTCTCATATCAAAAGAGTGCATCTCTCTAGCAAAGAGCATTGTACCTTATTGCATGGAGCTCTTCAAAAAGATCATGACGTATTTTCGGTTGTGGATGAGACCTTGGGTCCTTGATCATTGGATATGTAAGAAGTGTATGAGGATAAATGAAAGGAGTCGTGTTTGCTATCATGATCATGGTATTACTCGAGTCACTAAGGAGATTGGAGAGATTGAAAGCCACTTTGTTGTCATCTTTAAGCCTCTCTAGAAGAGTCATGGGATACCTAATGTTGTGAACGGATTGGTCCTTAATGGTGGACTTCTTGATCAAGTCTTTAGAGCATCTATCTTGATAGTGAAGAGCATCCCTCTTAGTTATCAACATTCCTTCTCTCGAGTTTTAAGGACATCTCTTTATAAAGTGATCGTTGAGTCAGAATATGCATCTGCATGGTTTATGTTGTTGTTTCTTCCACGTTGTACTTTACATGTGTTCTTTCCTCAAAACAAGTGTGATTGTGGGTCTGGAAACAAAAAGTCTATACAATGACATCTTATCCTTAGCTCCATCTCTACTTCGAGAGAAGCCAATGGTATTGCTAAGTTAGTGGATCAGGTATTGAATGCTCATGTGCTTGAGGTATTGCTAAGTGGTGGTTGTTCTAAGGGGGAGATAAAAAATTAAATCCCAACATCAAGCAATGTTTTCGCAAGGTTGCAGATGCCCACTTTACATCAGCGGTTAAAGTTTTATATTCATCTCGTGTGGTACCTTTCAATGGAGATACCATTAGGGAGTTGGAGGCGAAACACATTGCAATCCACACCTGTCCCTGCCAGAGTTTCCCCTTTCTGAAGCTCCTCTTATTGCGGATGTTAACATCGTTCTTGGATGTACAAGTCTTTTCCTAAAGGGACTTCCTGTGGTAAAGATGGTTTGTAGGTCCAACACCTTCTTAATGCTATGTGTGGATAGGGGTCTTCCGTGGCCATGGACCTTTTACATGTTATCACACTTTTAGTTAATTTATGGTTGGGAGGAATATGTCTCTTGCCTTGTCAGAATTTATACCGTTTGCACCGCTTACTCCATTGCTTAAGCCAAACAACAACATTTATCCTATTGCAGTTGGTACCATTTGGAGGTGGCTAGTGTCTAACATTGCTATGGTGGGAGTACGTAAGGATATGTCCAAATATATAAATGACTTCCAATTTGGGGTGGGTGTTTCTGGTGAAGCTGAGGCTATTCTGCACAGTGCCAACATAGTGTTAAACGCTCGTTATAATGATGGTTCTCTTTACATGCTTATAGTGGATTTTTCTAATACCTTCAATATGGTTGATAGGTCAGCCTTACTACGTCAGATGAGAGCAAGGTGTCTATCTATCTCTTTGTGGGTGGAGTTCTTATATGGACAAAAGCATGATTATACCTCGGAGACAGAGATATCTGGTCATCTGTTGGAGTGCAACAAGGTGATCCTCTATGACCACTCCTTTTTTCCCTCATATTACATCCACTTATCCATGATATCAAATGCAAGATACTTCTTCATGCATGGTACCTTGATGATGGTACAATTATTGGGGACACAGATTACGTGGCCAAGGTTTAGGCACCATCCAACAAAGTGGGACAGACTTGGATCTAGTTTTAAATATTCATAAAATCAAACTCTTTTGACCTACATTTGATGGTAGGAAGATTCACAAAGGGTTGTTCCCAATAGGTTATTCGAAGACCTTCATCAGACATGAAGATGCACGGAGGGACGGTTAGTATGGATAAAATTTTATTGAAGGTTTGGCTTTGGAGAGGGGTGCTAAAGCTATGAAGTTGATGCATCTTCTTCCTCAGTTGGGTGATCCCTAGAGTGAGTTTCTTTTACTTCGTTCGTGTATAGGTTTAGCAAAACTTTATTTGTCTTGAGGACTTGTCAACCTATGTACATGGAGAAGGCATTAATATTATTTAACGGAGGCTTATGAGAATCTATTGAAGACATTGTTGTTTGTGGAGGCCTCTTTTTTGGAGACCTCCAAGGGATGATGCCTTCATTGTCCATTTGACTTGGCGGTTTGGGGCTACTTTCAGTAGATGATGCTTCTTCTTAAACCTTTGTGGCCTACAGAACGCAGTCTTGGGAGCTTCATGATCATATCTTGCGGGACAGTGAGATTTAAAATATGGACTCCATCTTTGATTCTGCTCTTCATCAACTTTATGACACAATTCACTCATTCAACCTCCGTTATTTTTCTACAAAGGACATCGTCACTCCAAAGACCCAAAATATTTTGGCGATTGTTTTTTAGCAAAATAATTGAGGATGTGGAGGTGAAATTGGACATGACTGTTAGACAAAAGGTAAAATTTCGGTGTCTTTAAGTTGATCATGCTCAATATTTTCACCTTGCTATTTGTTTAATAGTTAATATCGAGGTTGGTTTGCTAATCTCACATAATTAATTGTTATTGTGTGATCGAACACAAGATCAATGACTATAACAACAATTAACCTACACAATAACATCTAACAATAAATAAGCAGATGTGGATCAAAATTTATCATCCTACGATGAATGTGTATAGTGGACAAGTAGGAAGGGGTCAAACACAAGAAGAAAAGTTGGTGTAATAGAGAATTATTAATTATAAATAAATAATGAATAATTAATAAATATATAGATGTATAATATTTACTCAATTAATCAATTGATTAATATTTCTATCGATTTTTATTTTTCACTTTTTATATATTTTTCTTTATATTTCCTTTTTTATATTATTTTATTTTATTTTTATATTTTTTATTTTCAATTTTATTTTTCTGTTTAATATAAAGTATATATATAACTATATGTGCATAGGGAGTATGCACCTAGATGCATGTAAGTTTACATGCACTAGTGCCCCGGACTTCGACTTTTTTAACTTTTTTGAATGAAACTTTGATGGATGTACTTAGAATGATAAGTGAAATATGTTTTTCAAATTTCATATAAAATAAACGTTTCTAACATGTTAATCTGAAGGGGGTGTTTCATCAATTCTGAGATCGTTAAAATTATACAGTCTCGATGGATGGTCTAGAAGTCTCGAATTATGCTACTTTTGTAATGATAGAATTGTTATATATGGTGATTAAATCCCATAAGTTTCATTTAAAAAAGGTAAAAAAGCGGAAGTTAGAGGCACTGGTGTGTATAAACTTACATGCAACTGGGTGCATACTCCCTATTCTCTAACTACATATAGATATATTACAATATATGGTATTATAATTATAAATATAGATAAAAAATAAACAAAATAAAAAATAAATTTCATTGTGTTTTTTATCATTTTCTATTATTTTTTGGTTTTTCATGATTATTTTGCTAATTTTCTGGTATTTTAAAAACCAGAAATAATACAAAACAGTGACTAATTAAATGGACTGATTTTTCCAAAATAAAAATAGCTAAAAGCCTCATAAGTTTCAAAAAAATTTAAATATATAATAAATATTGTAAAGAAAAATCATAGATATAAATAAATATTTTTGCATCTATAACTGATTTTTTATAATTTTTATACGGATTTTTGAGCTTTCTATTTTTAGTGATTTTCTTTTTCTATTTTTAGAGATTTTTGGACTGGAGGCACAAAATATAATAATAAACAAACAAATTTTTTTGTAGTTTTGAAATTTAATCTTATAATTTTTGGATTTTTAAAGTAAATAGAAAATAAAATAAGTTATTTTGATTTTTAATAAATAATTAAATATTAAAATGAAAACAAAAATTAGGACATGTAAGATCAAGAACATTCTTCTGTTTTTTCATATTTTTTGGAACATGTTTGATATTTTTAGAAAATAAAAAACAAACATAAAAATTAATTGAACTAGAATGGGGTAGATTTGCAATTAAAATAAAAGTCTGGGTGCAAAATGCAAAATATCCAAAATTTTGAATTAATATTCAAATTTTAAAAATAAATAACAATTACAAAAAGTCACAAGTGTATAACTACATAAGCTCAGTTCACATGGGGGACCATGTAAGTTGAGATGGCAAGGATCGAAATGAAATATACGAATAGCTCAAGGGTTCACTTGCAATTTTTACAAAAGGTTTTAAACTACTTTAAATAATTACATGACTAAAATGAAAATGAAACAAAATCTAGGGTATGCGTGAAATTTACAACCTAAAGGCACTGGATCGAGTGGCTGAGGATATTCACTTGACGCACGATGTGCTCTCCTTGCGTGATGACGCTTCGGCTGCAATGGCTGAGATTAGATCTCCCGAGGAGATTCGAAGGTGGATACTTACTTGATATGACATCTGTTGATCGCTTGGGCATCTAGCCTTGGTCAGATAGTAGAAGAGGGCCCACGAAGAACAAATGAAGAACTTGGCCTTGGAGCTCCTTCCTCCCTTCAATTCTTCGTCTCTAGGAACTGGATCGAGATGCTTAGATGGGGGAAATGCTCTTGAGGGTGGTATGCAACTGTGGGGATCCACAAAATGTTCTGAGGCCCTACGATCAAGGCCTGGAGTTCTAGTGAAACTTGGAGAACCTGGAGCGAAAGTACAAGGTCGATTTGGCCCTTACATGGCCCTGTTCAGCTCAAGACCTGCATAGAAAAAACCATGGGTCGAGGGAAAATTGCCTCAACTCGATCAGGCCTGGAATGGAAGTGGGATGGAGCGGAGGCATAGTGGTCCGACAAATAGGTGGCAGGGGACCTCAGTGGATCAGATCTGAAGGGATCTAGGAGGTGCAAAAGGTGGAGAAGCATATGGTTTAGGTAATGGGATGAGCAGCGATGGTTGAGACACTGTAGAGCACGAAGGACATTGGACGGAGCTTCTAGAGGATCCTGTGTGTCAAATTGACCTACTTTAATCTAAAATTGTAATTAAAACAAGAAATAAAACGCAGAAACAAAAATACCATGACTAAATCTACCTAAGAGCAAAGAAGTTGTACCTCGACTAGTTGGAGCCAAGAGGTGGACCTCACGATGAAGCATCGTCGGAGATGGATGGAAACACCTCTACACTGCTCTTCTCAATGCAGAAAGACTGGGTGATCCTCATGTCACAAGGCTCTAGCCCTGGAGCCCAATCAGAGGGGAAGAAGCAGGGCACAAGGTGAACCAAAACCGAAAGGAAGAGGTTGAGTGGGTTATATGCAGGGGTGAGAAGATCGAGGTGAACAGCTCGATACAAAGCTCCTCAAGTCGAAGCAAGGTGTTGGCATGCAAGAGCATTGATCGAGGGAGGAAAGTCAAAGAGGAATCATACCCCAAATAATGTAAGGTGCAATCTCCAAAAATGAGAAAAAGGTATAGGCTTGTACATCGTAGACCTATGATGGGTGGAGAATTGACCAAGGTTAACCCTGATCGCATCCTCATTGGTCTACGTGGGTAGGAAAAAGACAAAAAATAGGGAAAATTCCCTTATTATTTGTTAAATTATTTCATTAATTTTTGGTTAAAATATGACAAATATTTATTATTTTATGTAGTATTTTATTATGACTTCTATTTATTTTTATGATTTAATCTATTATAGGTCACCTTTTAAAGGTTTATTTATATGTATATTTACCAATGTTATAAATATTTTATTTCGTATTTTAGAGTTTATTATTTTATAATTTATATTTATAACTTATTTAAATATACTTAAATATATTTTATTGTATTTTTCTGAGTTTATTTGTACACTTAGTTTAATATAGGTATATGTATACTATATTCATCTATGTATTTTGGTAGGCTATTTTATTTTTATGTATTTTTATGGTTTAATTTTATTTTTATATTTTAATGGAAAATAATAATATTTACAAGGTTATAAATTTTAAAATAAATAAAACAATAATTTCCCCTTTTATTTATACACAGGTATTAGTATATACAATTCATCTATACATGATACTAGACTTATTTATTTATCTTCTTTTAGGTGAATTTATTATATTTTAATCATGTTTGTGTGATATATATAATATTTATAATTTTATAAAAATATAAAAATGTGAAAAATATAAAGAATAAATAAAATAAATATTTTATTCATGTATATTATATAATAGAGGTCCAAAACTTAACTTTTGCATCTTAATTCCAAATTAAATGAAATCACCTTCATTAAATAGCTTATTAAAAGTTATATACAATTAAGGTGATTTTGATACATTTTGAGTACATATGTAGAATGTACAATTTATAATGTTTTTGTGTAAATTAATTTTTATATTTTTCTATATATTTTTATCTACAGCTTCATATACAAAGTTTATTTATTTGAGGTATAAGTAATAAATAATAAAATAGATATCAAAAATTAATCATTGAAGAATAAATAATTAGGGGTTTTATTGTGTTTTTAACCCTTATCTCACTCTACTTTATCCCTTGTCGATCAAATCAATTCTTGACTTGATCTCAGAGTTTAAGGTCATAAAATACCTTTGACATTTTATTTTTTTTCTTTTCTTTATTCTTTTATTTTGACTTTAAATATACTATTTGATACAATATTTATACAATCAATAATATATGTTAATTTATACCAAATAATGATATTTACATGCAGTTAGGTAGGGTTTGAAGGTCAAAATGGAAGAATAAAGGTGATGAAATGGAGAACATCACTATTCTTTTTGACGGACTTGGTCTCCACATGTCACATATGGAGTATCGCAGTATCCTCAGATATCGTCTGATGATTCCTTTATTTCCAGGTTATCAGATATGCCAAGTTTGTCATAAGACATGTTTAGACACTTTTGGGGATCATGCAATTCATTGTAGGGAGCTTCCGGCTTTTAAGTTCATACACGGTCTTGCTAGAGATGTTTTGTTTGATGTACTCATTTGTGCAGGTATTCCTGCTAAAAAATAAACGTCTGTGAACTTTTCAACTGATCCGTAGGAGGGAAGATCCACTACAACAAAAAAGGTTTTTGGTGACGGACCTATGATGACAGAATTATGAGTTTAGGTGACAGATTAATGTATGGCGACAGATATCCGTCACCGTAAGGAGGCCACCAAAACCATCGTGGCCAAAGCTTTTGGTGACAGATAATCCGTCACCATGGTATTGTATGACAGAAAATCTGTCACTTAAAATTGCTTCATATGGATCATTTTATAAACAGCTAATATCAGCTGCTTTATTTGATGATAGATTCACTACACCTCTTCTGAACAATTAAAAACAATCAATGACAATAAAATTTTTTTCAACACCATCGTAGTTGGAAAAGTTAACTTCTCATCGCAAAGCAAATAAAAATAATAAAATGGGAGACAAAGTATCCAACCATATATATAGTATATAGCTGTGCATACCAACAATATCCACAAGACATTGAAAATTACTACAACAAAGTCGCTATTAGCCAATGTTTGTAGACATCAAATTATGTGTAGATAAACGTCCGAACACTAATTGTGTAATTGGACTAGAATATTAAAATTTGACAATTGTGGTATCTGCCCCCTTTGTGATATGTTTAAAAGATCTTCCATGAAGGTTAAGGTTGGATAGCTGTCCTTGAAAATCCTTTGGGTGACAATCAATATCTTCAAAGCAACCTGTCAAATATGATTTCAAAGAAATATGAGCATCCAAACATAATTTATGCAAAAACAAACACAACAAATTGGGCATCCCTATTGCTATATTCAACTCAATGAATATAAATGTTCTCTTTTGTGCTGTGAAATCTACACTAAATTGAGTATTACATAAACACACAACAATCTCCTAAAGTAAAAATACAAATTGTTCAGAATTGAAAATTGGAAAAACAACTCAAGATATATGTACACATTCATAGGCATATTGAATGGATCAAGAATCTTGATGCGGATGTAAAGGAACCAATGCAGGTTAAAATACTAACCTGGCTTTGAAAGCTGAGTTTTAATTAAAAGAATCTAAAGGAAGGGACTGTCATAACATTGAATATAAATGCCTGTGAAGGGGAAAGTCTTGGCAGAGAGCAACGAAAATTCCTTCACTGTCAAATGGTTGAACTGTTCATTTTAGAATAAGAATGGCCAAAAGCATGCTCTTATTTTTTTCCATATAATCATGTGGTCTTGGGATGAAAGCTAATTAAAAAGACTGTTCACAATCAGTTGTAATTTTTCATGAAGAACATAGTTTCTGCAGTTTCTTTCCAAAAAAATAAAAGTAAAATCAATAGTCTTTTGGTCGTAGTTTCCTCTCACAAGGGAAAAAAGGAAAAAAAGTTATTTAAAATAACCATGGAGTAAATCAAGCACATTCATAAAAATAATATGAAGGCCAAAAAAAGAACAATCTCCTGAAACTGAACTGTACAGTCAAGTGAAGGCAGATATACACCCCGTATCAGAAAAGTAAATGCACGAAAACAGTCATCAGACGGCAAAGAGGAGGAGCAAAGACATCTGGGAGATCGCTACGCTCAATAGCAATGACTGTGGGAGATTTAGTATTGGATCCCAACATATTAGCTCATGATATGTTGGGATTAAGTAATCAAATTATTCAAATGCACTTAGCAAGCTTCTCACGAAACTAAAAAGTGGTAAAAAAGTAGGAAAAAGAAGTAGAAAGCGAAGCTAAAAAAGTGCATTTACAAAATTAATCACAAAATTTTGATGAGTATAGCTTTCTAGACTACTTATTAGCATCGCAAAATTAATCATACATGCAAGATGATTAATCAAGGTATGATCAATAACTCCATCACGTTTGTAGAAAAAAGTCAGTTTACTTAAAAGGGTGTAAACACAACCTTCTAAGCGCTTTACGAATTTGTCACAAAGGTTTTAAAGTGTCTTTTTCTAAAGAATAAGTTCACAATTTCATTAGCATGTAAGTATGTAACATATTAGCATACCTTCAAGAAGTCGGCGATAACACCAACTAAGAATGTGAATGCTCCGAGTACGACCAATACTTCGGAAACGGAGAGGGACTGACTTTGAGCCATCTTCTGCTATAAAAGAAAAGAAAAGAAATCATTTAGAACATGATTCGAAATAGCTTTGTCACACTGCTTCAAAAAAAAGGCAAAATTAATCGATAAGTTTTTTTACAGTTAGGAACATAAATGATGTGAAATCGTCTGTGAAATCTATAGGCCATCAAACAGTAGATAATATCCAACCATAGAACAAAAGAAAGATGTCAACAGTAGATAATATCCAGCCCTAGAACAAAAATAAGGAATGCCATACTAACTAATAAAAAATTGACCGTGACAACTTTGATCCAAGGGATGAACGTGGTGCAATCTTAATAGTTAAAGAAGTGACAAAGAAACAGTGGAAACTGTATCAGATCAACAGCAAAAATATTAAAAAAAGAAAATGGAAAATTTTGCACGGAACTTCTGAAAATCATAATCTGAACTGCAAGAATGCAAACAACAGCAGCAATAGAAGAGAAGTAAACCTAATCGAAGAACATTGGATTAGAAAGAGAACTCCAAGTCGAAAAGTACATCATATAGCTCAGAATCTCAAAAATCTAGACGCATTAGTATCAGAATCGATTGCAAATCACTTAAAAAATAACGCACTAAGTTAAAAACACAAGCAAACAGAGAAAAACAACCTTAACAGATATAAACACAACCCTAAACACCATCAAATCAAACAAACATAACTTATTCTTTACATGCTCACAAAGGTTTTAAAGTGTCATTTACATGAGACGAGTAAACAAGCTAAGCCAGATAACCTAGTAATAGGACTTCTTAAGCTAATATGTAGGAAAAAAGACCTTCCACAACAGACCAACTAGGAAAGCTGTACAAAGCATTCTTTAAAAGCAAGAAACAAAAGACATCTTTACATCCAAAATCACCTGGTAGAAATGCAGCATTTAGGGAAACCTCTGGAGAAAGCACTACTCTTCCTGCAACAAGGAACGACTTTTGCTTTTGTAAATATAATAAAGAATACACAATAAAAGATGTAACATACATACAAAGGCATTATTAAAAAAAAGTGAAATTAATATTAGAAGATGTTAAACTCAATAAAGAGAGATTTACCTTTCTCTTGTTATTTATTGCCTTCATTCTTAAAAATCAAGCTTTATTTCGACTCTACAATATATAAAATGAAAAAAGTGTGAATGCAAAAAGAGTTCAAACAAAAATGAAGAGATATATTGGTTGGCAACTCTAATACCAGAGAATGTGATGAGGGTTGCGTCGGATTCGATACTTGAAAAATCCTACTTGGATCACTACTAGATTTGCGAGCCTATAAATAAAAAATGAACAATTAAAACTTGAAACCATACAATGATTCCTAGGCTTAGCATTTAATAAAATTTTGTAAATAATTTTAGAGGTCGGGGGAGTTAAGATAGGACAAGGTATCTGGACAAAAGTTAAACAAATGACAGCATTTGCACTTAGAAAAGAATGTATTAATTTCTTTCCATTCCTTTGTTGATCTCGTCCCGGTGGGATTTCTTACTTGCAAATCAAACACACTTTAATGATATGGACAATAATGCCTCATGTAGGAGTGTGGTTTAACGCTATTACAATATGGGTACAGCCTGCTATACTCGTATCCAAAGATAAAATAGTTGGTCTATTTACCCGTGGATAACTAGGAGGTGTCTCGATTCGGCTCCCATGATGTTGATTTGGAAATTGCACCTATAATTTTTTAAAATTATGAATAAATACATTTATAAAAAAATACACATGATAAAATGTTCTTACTTGTGGTGGAAAGGAAAATGGAAGAAATGGATGTGTTTGCAGATATCCATATTGGCTGAAAGTTGGATTTCCACCTATAAAAGGTGGCAGACATCTAGAACTAGTTGCAACAGTATGATTTGCATCTCCAGCTCCACGACTTTGAACACTATCACTTCCAATGTGACTATTATTACCACTATCATGACTGTCATCATTTGTCCCACCCACACTTCCACTTAATCCTGAAGGATCATGAACATTCTGCACGAAAATAATTGATGATCAAGCTTCAACAACTAAAGATATGTAAACTTGTTTAAAATGCTCTTACATGTCTATATGAATAAGGATATGAAAATCCAACATATTGACAAAGTTGATGTATTATGATGTCACGTTGTTCCACTCGCTCATTAAGTCTTTCAACCAACACTTTCAAAGAAGCAATATCTTCCTCCATTTTCTTTCTACTTTCCTGAATTAGAAACAATAAAGTCACATGAAATTAAGCTCACTAATAAGGTCTACTAATGTTTTTAATCAAATCTCCATCACAAATTGCATGGAATCATTTTTACAAAGTATATAGATACCTGATCATTTGTGCGTCTTTGGAGGAATTCCTGTAGTCTTTCATATTCAGAAAACTTGTGTGACTTGTCATGTCCGATGCCACGAAATCGAACATAATCTTCTTTTAGAGGTTTAGCAACTCTTGCATATGCTTCTGCCTCAACTTCATCTAATGCAACATTTGGTTGTTGTGATTGTATCTCTTGAATATTAGCTTCCATTGTCCTCTGTTAAATAATAAAGACCGGTTTATTCTTTTTAAGCGAGTACGTGTTAACCATAAGTCTGAAGTAGCAGCGAGAAAAAATCATTGTAAGCGTACTTTCACAACGCCAAAGCATTGACAGCATATGCAACACAAATGGACAATCAGAAACAATGACATCTCCAGTTATACCTTCACTGATATGAGAAATAGCTCAAGAAATAAAACATCCAATCTACTCCTAATTCTCCAATACGATGAGACCCATATCTACTTCTGAATATTCGTATAGACGAGTACATAAAATATAGCGAATTTCATATTCCATATATCAACTCTAACTAGCAAAGCACTCGAGGCTACTGTCCCAAAAGTGCCATTTTATATAGTAATAATCATCTAGTCTGTCATTTTACTCTGGTAGGATTCCCATGTCTTCGATCCCCACGAATTAGGAAACTGGTGAGGAGTAATATAATAACAGTAACCTCATTATTTGCCATGGTTTTGATGGCTGAAACGGAGACCAGGAATCCTAGTTCTCCACGGTGTCCCAGAGTTGACATGATCATATACAGGTGCATCAGTACATGATATTAATTAATATTAACCATATCCATATGTGTGTTGTCGTGTTTCTGCATGCAGCACAGAGCACGGAGCTCATCCTTCCAAGCACCTGCAAGCATCCAACCCACATTAACCTATACAAATGCAGAAATTTTCCGAACTCTGTATGGATGTGTTTCAGAGTGGTTTTCCATAACTGCAATCGCATAGTAAATATTTCCTTCCATATTTTGACAGTGTTTTAACAAACGTTTTTACTCAGTTACTTCTGGAGATAAGTGGACAGATCTGTATTCCTTTGTTACAAGTAAGAATGTAAACGGGAAAACAGATGGAAGAAATCATGTATGTTTGATCAACAATACGTCGGCAACACGAGCAACATATTGTATGAGGATTGGCATTGAAGGAGAGGCAGATACACTACTCTCTTCCATTCTGAGGATTCAGAGCTGTCTCAGAGGCTACTACACTCGTTCTCACGCGGGAAAGCTCAAGACAGGAGTTGTGATATTACAGTCATGTATGATCTCCATTCTCTTTGATTTTTTTCCTGAACAAATCAAGATCTGTTCCTTTCTGTATATTTTGATGTATACAGTGGACTTATGCCTTAACGATCTTTCCATTTTTATGGATGTGTTACAGCTTCTTATAATTTCTGTAATTTTTTATTGGTTTTAAACTCGAGAAAGCGCGTTAATTTGTTTCAGTTGTTAGAGGCGAGGGGTCGAGAAGATTATACAAAGAACTGCAGCAACGGCATGAAGCTGCTATTATCTTGCAACGACAAATTAGAAGAATGGCAAGAAGAAATTTCAAACAGTGAAAAGGGCGGATAGCAAAGGGGAAAGAAAACCATGGGGAGCTGATTCCGTACTTGTTATATTTAGCGTCTATATTGACATCATAAAATTTCAGCAGCATTTACTACTGCCACTATTTCGTACTAAAAAATATTATTTATTTATTGAAAGTATATCTTAAAGAAAAATGGACCATAATAGAATGTGTATTTCTTACCCACTATCCCCGCGCTCAGCCGTTCGATCACAACCCTCAGTCTGCATGTTTGTTATCCGCTCACCTACTGCCATTTTGCTCCAACCACCCACATTCCTTGCACTTTATCAATAAAAATCAAAATCCAAAATCCAAGAGAATCTATTAGGCATAAATGCATCTGACAACAAAATAATCCTCTCAAATTAGAATTTAAAATGTTCAATTACAAGTTAGACTAAAAATTAGGTACATTTATAGCAACTTCTAAGCAAGACAGTTATTGAATCTATTATTTATGTCAAATCAGATGTCGAGAATCAAGTGTTGGCGATTGTTGAAAATCAAATCTACATAATCAATCAGGACTACAACTTAATGTTTAATACTAATGGCTAAAGTATCAAATTTCAGTCTTTCTCAAAACTCAAACTTTGTCCAAGTTGGACAGTCAACCCCAATCTTATAAATCCAAGATGGATTGTCACGTGCAACTCGAACCATGGTTCAATAATTTATAACAGCAGAGATCAAATTATATGCACTCAATATATAATTATCGCATACACAATTGAGCCGTAGACAGCAAATCCAATCCATGAAAGAAACTGATTTATGGACATGACAGTGAGAATTTTGCATCAAGATAATGCAGATTACTGACATAAGCACCCGGTAATCAGTAGATTGTCAAAATGGTTTGGCCGTATTAATCAGTTTTCTCCTGAGGATTATTGTTCCCTCAAGTTCTGTTACCTGTACGTTCTCTTCTCAATTAAGGGCTACAGAGTGAAAGTTACCTTTTTTTCTCATACTGTCCTTAATCTGTGTATAACTTAACCTTAGATCACATATTTGTTCCTTAATGTGCCCATAATGCAGTGGATAAAATTTGTTTACCACCATTGCCTGGAAGTACTTTTTATGCAGGCGAAGATGGAAGAATGGGGATGGGGAAGATGAGAGAAGTTAAGAGGAAGAAGGTGAAAGACGTTTATCGAATGACTTTGGCAGAAGAATGGTGACGTGTAAAATGAGAGGAAATGAACATGAACATAACAAAGTATGCCTTTCTTTTTTCTAAATAACTTATACTCTAGCTTTGAAAGCATGTGAGGTGATGACGAAGGTTTCCCCTCCTAGAAGTGAAGCATACGCCATATAAAATACTAATGTGAATTGGTGAGGTAGTTCTGAATCGCAGTGGGCTCTGTTTAGAATGGTATACAATCTTTTTCTTATCATTAGTTTCAAATCAAGGTTTGAATAAACACCAGGTGAATTGAAGAGGTTACCTCTCCTAGACGCATAATAAGGTTTAAGATTTCATATCTCTAACACATGTATTGCCGTATTTTATCACCAACGAAAAGAAACATCTAGGATTCACTTAAATAAGTCGATAATAACCATAAGAAGATACTTTTTTTAGAAGACCACAAGCAGATACATGACACATTCATTCCCATCACAGTAAGGAAAATATCCCATTTAAGAATTAGCGAACATAAGATAGGAGTGCAATCCACATGAAATAGGTAATCCAACAATAGAATGAAAAGTATATAGACATGATGTTAGAATTGAGAAGATTTTTTTCTATTTATCAAAAATGTGTATGGGCTCTTTACGTGGGAGCTTCCCTGCAATCAGAACTACTAAGACCTATAATTATAGGGAAAAATACATTTATAAAAAATAATAATCTGCTCAATGAATCAAAAGTTGCAATATATTTTAATGCGTTTGCTGAAATCCTTACATACCTCTCCCTTCGCTCATCATCCATAGGCTCGGGCAATCGACCTCTACCACAACCCATCGTCTGTCTACCACCCACAGTCCTCTCCATCCGTCCATCATCCCCAGCCTCCACCGATCGACCTTGACTCTCTGCTCCCATCCCCGTCCACTGCCCTTTACCTCTACCACCAGCCCATGGATTACTACTCTCCACAGCCACCCTTGCCCTTCTCACATTGCCTCTTCTATGATCGGGCCCAGCACCGTCGCTAGCACGCCCACCGGCGTCGCCCCTAACGCTACCCCCTGCGCCACCGCCGGCACGCCCTCCGGCGTCGCCCCTAACGCTACCCCCTGCGCCACCGCCGGCACGCCCTCCAGCGTCGCCCCTAGCGCTACCCCATGTGCCACCGCCAGTACGCCCTCCGGCGTCGCCCCCAACGCTACCCCCAACACCGCCGCCAGCATGCCCTCCAACGTCTCCCCCAGTGCTACCCCCAGCGTCGCTGCCTGCACGTCCTCCAACGTCGCCCCCAGCGCTATCTCTAGCGCCGCCGCCAGCACGCCCTCCAGCGTCGCCTCCAGCGCCGCCGACAGCACCACCAAATCTCGCCATAGGTTGAGTGGAAGAAGGATTTGAGAGAGGAGAGTAAAATGACGGCGGGTGGAGTCACGGCTAGGGTTTTTTCTTGAAATCGGAGCACGGGCTGTGGTAATTTTACAATTTTATTAAACAAACATTAAATATCCGGCATGTCAGTTAATAGGGCTGCGGTTTTTCCGAAAAAAGGGGAACGAGTGACGGGGAATCCTTCTTTAAGTGACGGGTTTAGATGACAGATTTCTGTAACATTTATTTCTGTCACGTAAAATCTGTTGCAATAGCCATTTTCTGTTGTAGTGATCCACTCTTAGACCTGCTGATATTTTAATTTTGGATAGATTGGAGGGAAACATGTCTGTGTAGATTTGACATGAGTTTCTCCGCTGGTGGGATTGAAGAGTGAGACCTTCACAGCGGGATACGCTACCCTTAAAACTACTTCAGCAAAATTGTTGAAGGACGAAAAAGTGTGCATGAAGAATCAACATGCCTTCATCCCTTTGGTTTTGATACTTTTGGATTCCTAGCACCAGAAGCTGTTGAACTTTTGAAGAGGATCCAAAAAATCATAAGCGGTAATGTTATGGTTCCTATGTTTATGGGTGTAGTGTTTAAAAGGATTGGTTTTACTGTCTAAAAAGAACTAACGACGTAGTTTATTGCCCGATTGTCTCCTATCTGAATGTTTTAAAATTCCCGTTTATGATGAGATGTATTACCATGTCTTTTGTACAAAATTTTATCTTAATTGATATTTTAGATGTGTTATCTTAGTAGTCAAAGGTCCGATTATTTCTTAAAATGTATTTTAAATTCCTTAAAAGGTTACTTTTCTTACGTCGACGGTTAAGAACTTAAGATAAGATAACTACAAGCATCGTATTTACGAGAAAATCGATAAGCATTCGGATAATTAATTATTCACATCTTCAATCTACAAGGTTAGATTTTTTTAATCTGATTTTGCATAATAAAAAATAAAGGGAGAGCAACCCTACATATCATGCACGTACGTTATTTTGCTTCCCTCCTTATTTCAATTTTCTCCATGCAAGTGAAGTTATAATTTGCTTATTTTCCTCCCTAACTTGTATTTTTTTTCAGTGACATTATTATATGGATTTAATGGAACTGTCCTCTAGGGAAAGCCAACATGGCTGCCTCATCTCTTATTTCGACATTTTTTTATTTTTTATTTTTGAAAAATAAAGTCATGTATATTCATCCATGTATCACTCCTATATGTCATTCGAATTTCGTCAGAAACAGAGACTCCTATGACCTCCATTGAGACAGTGTCGATTTAACAAATCCTGTTACCGTTAAAAAATGATTGTCTGGATGGAGGACATAGGAGTCTCTGTTTTTGACGAATTTCGAATGACATATAGATGGGATATAAGGATGAATTTACATGGTTTTGTTTTTCAAAAAAAAAGTAAAAAAATGTCGAAAATGACGCGAAGGCAGCCATGTTGCCCATTACCCTCTTATTATATTGCAGGGGTACCTTTCCCTTCAATAGCCAGTGTTCGGAGAGATGGATCGTCCATATGAGTTGTAAGAAAAAGACGGCATTTTTTAATCGACAACTACTGTTTGACTCAGATACAAGATAAGCGGTCAAAAAATACACATCAGATTTTAGCATTAAGGTAGATAGATGATGCAACTGCCAAAGTTTTTTAAGTAGTATTCCAGGACCGCAATAATTGACATGTAAATAAATAAATAAATAAATATACATGGTAAAATGGGGTTGTCCTTTGGGGAGTTAACTTGGCTCATTCGGCATCATTTTTCTCATTTCTTTATTTTTTGAAAAATACTTCCATAGATTTTCATAATTATATCTTTATATTATGTCATTCAAGTTTCGTGTGAAACATGGACTCCTACGACCGCCATCCAGACGAAGTCAATTTCAACGATTATGCGACCGTTAAAAAATGACGGTCATAATGGAGGTCATAGAAGTCTTTGTTTCACGCGAAACATGAATAACATAATATAAAGATATAATGGTGAAAATCTATAGAAGTATTTTTCAAGAAACTAAAAAAAATGAGAAAAATATAGTCGAAGGAACCAAATTAGCTCCCCAAAGGGGAAGTCTCGTTTTACCCATACATATATTACTCGTCTTGTTTGGTTGGGGGTTTACCCCCCTTGGGGTGGGTTTACGCCCAAAAACCCCTATTTTCTCTTTCTTGTGGGATCTACTATATATTCTTTATTCAAATATTAAATAAATTACTTTTCTTTCAGCTATTCCATCAAAAATGATATATTATACCATCATATCATATAAAAATTATAAAGTACTCAATTTATACTCAATTTTCCAAACTTCAATACAATCACATCACAATAACTACTCATTTTTCTAAACTTCAATACAATTACATCACAATAACTACACATTTTTTCAAACTTCAATACAATCATATCACAACAAAACTATTACAAATCCACCCCCAATTTAACCCTCTATCCAAACACCAAAACACAAAAAGTGATTACCCCTGACCAATTTAACCCTCCCTAACCCTCGTACCAAATGCACCCTATGTGCTTATAATTAGCCTGTTCAACGTTAGTCTTTTTCTCTATCTTGAAGACTTTCATACAGTACTTTTTGCAGCAATTGGTGTGGAAGAACCCACGCTTCACTAGTAATAGTTAAGAGAATCGGTATTAAAGAGGGTTTTTATATGTTTGCCCCTCTAAAATATTGCAATATCAGTTATGCCTATTCCTTTTTTGGAAGATCAGTTGTGCTCTCAATTTCTTGTCATTGTATCACTTGTGCCCTCAGTTACTTTAGTCGCCAACATGTTGAGCTTAGCCATAATTTTTTTCAAACCACAATGAGGTTAAGAGAGACATAACTAACTAAAAACTCCCCAACCCATCCTTCTCCTTCAACCCCTCCTCCATCGTCCCATGTCCTCTTAGCTCCTCCTTCATCCCACGCCATTCGGCCATCACCATTGTCGGACTTAACAATAGTACTGATTGTCTTTTGCTGGAGGATGACATTTACGAATCCGCTCAAATCACAGTCCCTATCATCAAGTAGGTTCTCCGCAAAAGCTTCATCCCATGGAAGTCATCGAGCTTTGGAAAAAAGAACCCAAAGTCAACCTGTGCGGTCTTCTCCACATAGTCTTCATCGTCGTCACCTTCGGAGATTGTTAGGACGTCGATGGAGGAGGTTGGGAGGGGGAGGAGGAGAAGCAGGGCCGAAGGAGGTTGGGAGGGGGAGGAGGATGAGCAGGGGACGAAGGTGATAGGGATGTGGGAGGAGGAGCAGGGATAGAGTTGGCTGGGGAGTGGGAAGAGGAAGGGCGGCGTCGAAGGCAAGGATGGCCATATCGATATCGGTATCGATATCGGTACCATGTCAATACGATATATCATCGATATATCTATGATATATCGACGCCATATCGTCGATAATGAAATGAGATTATGAATAAAATGACCTTGGAGGACCAAATATCGACGTATATTTGTAACCTGTCGATACCAATATATCGCCGATATAACGCGATACGACCTTCCATTTTGTAACTAGTGATAGACTAGCAAGTAACAAAGCCTCCCAAGCCACATCGGAGAATTGACCTTATACACAAAAATGAATTCACATTAACAACCATTAGTTTCAATGCTCCATACACATTGATGACAATAATATGAATCTCCGAGTTCTTTTAGTTCATGAAGACTTGAACGCGATTGATCTTCGCATACCTGCAAATGGGGTAGACTAACAGCTTGGGCTTGCAACTCGCACACAAGTACATGTGCTTGCATAGCAGCAACAACATATACAGATTGGCCTCCATGCACACCGTGCACGAGTTCACAAACGTGAGGTCTCTGTTCTCCCTCACCAGCTCCTCTACTTCCAAATCCTTGCACATTGTCCTGTCCTTAAGCTCCAAGCACCGGAAGCATCACCCTCTTATCCCCTTTGAGCCACTTTGATCGTCCCCATCTTCTTCATCACCAACATTACTACTCGATATTCATGTGATTTCGGATGAGGGGGAAAAGGAGGACCAGGAGCAGAGGAGGTTATGGAGGGAGGAGGAGGAGCAGTGGGCGGTGGTGGAGGAGGAGCAGCAGGGGACGGAGGTGACTGGGGTGTGAGAGGAGGAGAAGGAGAGGTGACACTGGAGGAGTGGGAAAGAGGAGCAAGGGGAGGCTACAAAGGTGGTGGAGGAGGAGGAGTAGTGGGCGGAGGTGACTGGGGAGGGGGAGGTGGAGGATGGGCAGTGGGAGGAGTAGGAGGAGGAGGAGAAGCAAGCAACGGAGGTGGCTGGGGAGTGGGAGGAGGAGGACATGCGTCGACGGAGGAGGGGGAGGAGAAGGAGGCGGATAGAGGTTGGGGAGGAGGAGGGGGAGGATTGGGAAGATAAAGAAGTTGTGGAAATACCTTTCTAACCTCTTTTTTTATTTAATTCTCCTAGTGTCCCCAAAGTTAAATTCCATTTGCATTGGGATGGACGGCAACTAACTCGAGAGGCACAAGTGTTCATTATGAAAGAAGTCTGAAGCATAATTGATATTCCAAAAAAGGAAAGAGTATAACTAATATTGTAATATCTTAAAGGAGATAACATATAAAAATCCTATTAAATATTGATGTGACATGATTGTGAACTTTATAGTTAAACAGATGAATTATGTATATAAATATCTTATCAAATCCTAATATTTTAGTTGAAAGTAGACAATATCACAGTTGATAGAAAAGCTAGTGATGGAGATGTGGAATCCGTTCTTTCTGCTCATCCATGCGAAAGTCAGACCGTCCTATCTATGCCTTCTATATAAAAGCCAGAGACATTAAATATAGATTTTGACCAGTGACTGAAGAAACTATAAATTTTAGGAAGAAATCAAATCGATGTCGCTATTTTTGTATCTAACTTAAGTGAGAAGTGACGAATACTGGAACTTAAGCCCGGTTATGAGGCTATTAATATCCTTGATCCCTTCTAAGCATTTAAAAATATCATTTAGAACAGATTCAATTATACATTATAATATTATTTCCATATTAAAATTTTTAAACACGCATGCCTACTAAAAATACAAAACCAACCCCCCAAGACTTCACCAACTATCCAATTGAGAAGAGCATTATGGTCATTTCAACTCCCCCTTGCATATAGAGAGAACCATTCAGCAAGTGGGTTCTCATTATTAGACACTTCTAATGAACATTGTCCCCCTCCTTAATCCCCTCCCTCTCTTTCTCTCCAATGCAACCATGAAATCCAAGGCCTTCATCTTCATCCTCCTTGCCTTCATCTTCATCCTCCTTGCTGCCGCAATATCCGGAGAATTCCCCGTCGATTCGACACGAGTGGTTGTCGGTGAAGCCACTCGGAGGCAAGGTGACACTCTCATCCCCCAACTGAGCTTGCATTTTTCGAGGTTCATGCCTTCGCGGGGTTATCGTTACGGTTTCCATCAGGATGGTGTTGGAGCTGAATATGGAGCCTCAAAGAGATTGGTACCTCAGGGTCCCAACCCGCTCCATAATTGATTGATCGGGTCGATTTTCGTGCAGTTTTCGAGATTCTTTTTGTAGAGAAATCGGCTTCTGGGGAGGTAATTTGTGATGAGAGATCCATAATCCAATTCCTCCCCGCTTAGAAACCGGTATTCGCATGAGAAACATATACATATACTACTGTTCTGTGATGTACATAGAAGTTATTGTGTTTCGACAGCAAGAACAGCTGTTCAGTTTTGTAAATTTCGAGCTCGATTTTCGCATCGCGATTGAAACTTACTGATATTATACTGGATGATGAAATCATTTGCTACCACTTTGGGTTAATTCATCGTGATTATTTTGCTTTGAGCTTCCGTTCTGAATATTTGGTACTGAGTATGCTTCTGTTTTTACCTCAGTTCTTTCTGGTTATCGAGATGCTTTGATGGAGTATTTCAGTTTTTTTTAGTGCAATCAGATGCCCGTAATCGAATTGAAACTAATAAAAACTGATATCACAAGAGATGGCATCACACAATGCACATGCCGATTCATTTAATTTGTGATATTTGATTCGGACCCAATTTCGGAAAATACGGATCTCTGTCGAATATATGCAGTTTCATCGTCTGAAAGCATGGAGTTGATCGATATTATTTGATGATTTGAATGCTGTCAAGCGTGTCTCTTTAGAGAAGCACAGTACTAATTACTCTCTTTGACTTGTGATCACTTGTTAATTATGTGATTGATCCTACAAAGGAAAAGGCGTTGCATTCACGAGAGTATCATTGTTATCATCATCTGACAGCGTGTACCAACTAGGCATGACATGTTCTTGTTGACAAGGTTATATCCAGTTCAACAATTACGTCAGATCTCGTATTTCGACGAAGGATCACGCTTCTTCGAGGCTGTTTTCATTTTATTTTGCGATGCACTTGTTTGTTTGGATGCAGGATTGCCTTAGACTAATGTTTCAAAATTCCATTGATTTCAAGGGGTAAGCAAAATGGATTAAAACGGATAGTGATATATTTGATATTCCTATAGTAGTCGAATATGAATTGAATATGGATATCAGTTGTAAAAAAATTCCAAACATGAATATAGATACAATGACAGTAGAAAGATACAGATTAAGATATCCAAATACTATTATTATAATATATTATTAATATTTATCATGTCTTGTAAACAACTATCAATCCAAACTTATTTTCTCCATACCCAAATTCATACCAAATTCATGCATCCCATCAACATCCGATGACCATCACCTCTTTGCCTCGATAGCTTCACTTCAATTGTATTATAAAGTATGAATAGGTCTGACGTAGGATGTAGCCCGTAAGTTTCTTATATATGTAGGGCACCCCATTTGCGATTGTAATTTTGATTGGCTAAGTGTTTTTATAATGGTATCCGATCTTAATTCGATCAGTGTTTTCTTTATTCCATCCAGATTTATATTCGACGAGTATCTGATCCAAATTCGTAATCAAATATTTGAGGATATGATTTTTGAATCAATATACCATTTTTAACTATATCTATATTTTTGTATACGATAGATGAAGGGAATGTAGATATTGAAATAGCCTACTGCCACAAAATTGGGATATGGTGACTCTTTTTCAAAATCCGTCATTAAACCAGTGTCATTAAATATATAATGACAATATTATTCATTGTAAAATATATTTTTATTTTTAAAATATAGCAATTAATACCATATATGTTGCTATACACTACAAAGAAAACAAGTTGTGGCTACAGAACTATGCCCACAGATATGGGTTTGTGGCCACAGAATTGGGCTCTGACCATAACACTACGTGGTCAGTAGCCGTAGCTACAAGTCTCGTCGCGAGAGTTGTCTAGCCACGAATATGCCGTGGTCACTACAAGTGACCACAGAACTTGTCGTGGCCACAACTCTTGTATGAAGACTTTGGCCACGGATTGTCGCTACGAGAAACTAGTGGCCACGGAATTATCGCGGCCACAAGTTTCCGTAGCCACATTCCGTGACCACAACTCATTTTTCTTGTAGTGATTCTGTAGCCACAACTTATTTTCCTTGTAGTGAAGCTTGCATGTACCTATTTTTCCCTATATCATTTTGTAGTAGAAGCTAGCTATAAGGACTTGCAGCAAGCATATATCATTCATTTAAAAAAATACATATACGTATATTATTTGGAGATGTACCAAATCATCCAATCACACTGTCGGATGGCCCCTATAATCACAGTGACACCTGAGCTAAGGACGTAATCCATAACTTTATAACTCTTAACACTCTTAAATATGATATCCTAGTTTGAAACTTGCCTCAAAGTAGTTTTAGAAAAAAAAAACAAAAAGGTTAATAAGTGGAAATCTTACTCTAGTTGTAACGTCCCGGGCCGTTAATAACCACCCAAAATGCTTAAACCAAAGTTGTCAAGTAGTAATCCCCACCACTTATAAACCACACCCACACTTCGTGAACTTTAGGTATGACACTATGTTTAGGATTGAGGTGTTACAGTAGTTAAAAAATATCATCTACAAAATAATAGTGCCCCTCTTTAGCTATATCCCCCTTTTTCTTTCGTTGGTGAACAACTCCTCCCTCTTCTTCTCACCAAACTCCATCCCTTCCATCTCCTACTTTTATAACAAGTCCTCTTTGCATAATAACAGATGAAATCACCGATCATTAATTGCCAACATTTCAAACTTCATTTAGTCTTGACATAAAAGATCATGTATCCTTGGATGATTAGGACTTTCGCAGTAAAAAGTATCATATTTTGTTTTAAAAATAGATTTTTTTTCTTACAAAGAGCGATAAAAATCATTCATCTATGTGAAGGATGCCAACTTTGTAGAAATACAAAGTCTAGTAAAGACAAGAGTATACAATAGTTGCGTAACATCAAATGCTTATGTACACATCTTTGTAAAATCTTCCTTAAAAGAGGAAAATTGTCTTTCTAAGTTGACAATCGACAATACATGCTCTTGATAGCTTGAGCAAAGACATAATGGAAATGGCTCTCAAACCCTAAAAATATCAGTATTAATTTCACTATTAGAAAATAGTATTTTATATACTATCTTTCCTCGACTGCTTTGGCATTCCATCGTCATTACATAAACATTATCAGTAGTTCTCCACAGAATCGCTGATGCAACATCCATATTTACCTATGATTTGTAGGTAGCTAATAAATCACGAAGGAATATTTTTGGATCCATTTCCTCCCCCATTTTTTCCCCATCCATAACTCGTTTCCCCAAGTCTTTTCACTTTCTAACTGCTAGCAACCATTCTCCACATGGTTTTGTTGCTTGATATTGCTCGTAGTTGTTGTGGTGCACCACCCCTCGTAACGATGTCGGCATACACTGTCATATGCCAGAAGCGGCTGGCCTTGTGTCAAGTGTCGCTCCAATCTCTCATCTAAGCAGTTCAACCAACCTAACTTTGCTCCGTCTCGATCCCTTCTCCACCCTTTTCCAAGTTGCATATGATTCCTGAGGCCAGGAGCGAGCTAAGCAACAGGGACGACCGATCCATCCGAACCTCCTTTGTCTTTCACAGAGGAAGCTAGTTCCCATAAGGAAAGGTCTCCTTCTATCCCTCTTTCTTCAAGGAAACCGAGTCAACCCATCTCAAGCTTCGGATTTAAGATTTTAGAACCTTGGCCCATTCGACCTAGCTCGACCCGTATTTTGACCAACTGTAACTGATCCGGAACACCAATTGATGTTGCCAAATATTAACTAATATCTAATTACTAACTCCATGTAAATGCAAACCTTAAACTACCAACCACACTACTTGGCGTTGAACTTTGTTTAGTAGACACAAGAATGTTACGTCGACCAAATACAACATGTGACATAACTCGTCCACTGGAATCGTAATCATCTAATTTTCTACCCGGGGTATAAAGATGCATGCCCATAATCAATCTCCATCTATCAATGCACCAGGGGAACAAACATGCATGCAAGGAGAAGTCCACATAAAAAGAGTCATTCACCGGACACAAACAACCATAAAACAACTAAGTACATGATATATGATTGATCTAGAGAGTTTATGCATATGGTAAAACGACACATCCACTTATGAGGGTTACCACATGGCATTATTTCCTTCTCTTAGGTCATGTTTGGTTGGAGAATAAGCTTTGTAATAAGGGGTCAATTCTCCTCCCGACACGGTTCCCAATGGTACGACTATCCCCCATTATTCAATCTTATTTCACTCTTATTCCTATCTTTATCCCACCTTACATACCTTTATTTCACCTTATTCTCCTTATTCCTATCCTCCAGCCGAACAAAGAATAGACCATTATTCTCCGTATTCCACATCCTTATTCCTGCTTATTCCTGAACCGAACGGGCCCTTAGAAATCAGACCTCTTTCTTTTATATTTATCCAATCGGCATATAATTACATTATTCTATTGTGTATATCATTTTTCATTTCTAAGTATCCATTTTAAAATGTCAACTCGGAACCAGCAAACTAGGTTGATCGATCAATTTTTTCAGTTGATCAATAACGGGTGATCCAATCAACCATGGTCAATCAAATTCTTCGATTGATTGATCATCCCTTGAAAAGTGTGAGCAATTTGACGATGAAAAGTTATAGATTTCAATTTTTAATACATATATGCAATTGTTCTTGTCTTTACCCTCGTTGTAGTGGTATATTTTTCATAAAAATCTAGTGTGGGGCGATCTTAAAAATGGGGAAAACCCGATGCGATAACATTTTAAAAATAGTATTTCATGCATCAAAAATGTGGGAACCAGCATCAAGGAAGGATTGAAAATCATTAATTCCGAGGAAAATTCCACAGGACCTCCTCCCACAAGGAATGATGGTTCTCATGAACAATGTACAATAATAGCGTGCACCGGGCGACTGACCTCGACGAGCTCCTCGCAGTGATGCCTTTGGTTCCTTGATTGGAGAAACTTTTCTAACGACGACGATCGCACGCAGGCACTATAAGAAAAATAAGTTGTGACTACAGAACTATGCCCACAGATGTGGGGTTTGTGGCCAGGAAATTGGGCTCTGGCCACAATACGTTGTGGCCAGTAGCCATACCTACAAGTCTCGTCGCGAGAGTTCTCTAACCATAAATATGTCATGGCCCCTACAAATGACCACAGAATTTGTCAAGGTCACAACTCTTGTATGAAGACTTTGGTCACGGAATGTAGCTATAAGAAACTAGCGGCCACGGAATTATCGTTGCCACAAGTTTCCGTAGTCACATTCTGTGACCACAATTCATTTTTGCTGAAGTGAGGCGTCGAGGATTTTAGCGATGATTCCGATGAAGGGACTGAGTTCAATGAGGGTTCTCTCGTTGAGCCCGGCTACCATTTTATAAAGTGGTATTGCTTAATCGAATTAGGTTCAGATCTGAATCCAAACATATTAACCTAAAATAGTTGTACACTATAAGGAAAACAAGTTGTGGCTACAGAACTATGCCCACGAATGTGGGGTTTGTGACCACAGAATTTGGATCTGATTATAAGACATCGTGGCCTGTAGCCGTAGCTATTAGTCTCATCACGAGAGTTCTCTAACCACGAATATGTCGTGGCCATTAAAAGTGACCACGGATTTTGTTGTGACCACAACTCTTGTTAAAAACTTTGGTCACAGAATTGTAACTACGAGACACTAGTGACCACGAAATTATCGTGGTCACAAGTTTCCGTAGCCACATTCCATGACCACAACTCATTTTTCTTATAATGGTATCTTGCACTACCAAACTCAGATTTCAATGTTACTGAACTTATTGGAAAGGTATCACAAGCACTACGATTAAGTCATCATAATCTCAATTGGATATTGGGTCAACTCCATATTTCAAAAGCATGAGATTTTACATATGTTGTCCTATATATCCACCCTCAACGTGACACTATAAGAAAAATGAGTTGTGGTCACGGAATGTGGCTATGGAAACTGGTGGCCACGATAATTCCGTGGCCACTAGTTTCTCATAGTTACAATCCGTGGACAAAGTCTTCATACAAGAGTTGTGGCCACGACAAGTTCTGTCAGCACTATTAGTGGCCACAACATATTCATGGTTAGAGAACTTTCGCGAGGAGACTTGTAGTTACAGCTACTGACCACGACGTGTTGTGGCCAAAGCCCAATTCCGTGGCCACAAACCCCACATCCGTGGGCATAATTCTGTAGCCACAACTTGTTTTCTTTTTAATGTGACTCGCAACCATCATTCCACATTTCCGTCTGAGGGTATACTCTTCTCCACTGCCAGAGAACTAAATCTAAGAGTTTATAAGCTACTTTCGGCAAGACCCCTCCCTAGTAAAATATGGTGATATCAGGGGTGCATACAACCATTTTTCAACTAGGCTCAACAAAATAAATGATTAGGATTTAATGCATACACTACAAGAAAAAAGAGTTGTGGCCACAAAAATATACCAACGAATTTGGGGCTTGTGGCCACGGAATTTACTCTGGCCACAACACTTCGTGGCATATAATCGTAGTTACAAGTCTCATTGCGAGAGTTCTTTGACTACAAATATTCTGTGGCCACTACAAGTAACAACAGAAAATTTCATGGCCACATCTTTGTGATGAATGCCCTTTTTCCATCTTTAAAGGCTTTGGCCATGGAATTGTGGCTATATAAACTAGTGGTCACAGAATTATCATGGTCATAAGTTTCTGTGGCCACATTCTGTGACCACAACTCGCTTTTCTCATACCAAAAGTGAAGTTCTTATTATTTTTTTAAGGTTTTAAATATTTTTTGATAATTTTTTATAATAATAATATAAGTAAATATAACCATATATATAAAATAGGCTAGTATATATAAATATAGATATAAATACTCAAAATGCAAAAAAAAACTCTTTTTATATTTTGTTTAATTTATGAAATTTTTTCTTTTAATTTTTTTCTTTTTTGTATTATTAATGAAATAAAAATGTTAAAATGATGACTTATATTAATATATCCATTTTTTGGAATTTAAAAATAAATAAATAGATAAAATTTTATAAAAGTAGATTTAATATATAATACATATAATAAATAAGATACATAAACAAAAGTGTAATTTTTGAATTTTTCAATAATTTTTTTATAAATTTTAATGTTAGGGAGGGTTTGCATTTTTTGTATTTTTCTTTTGTATTTTTTAGAGATTTTTGGTCTGTAGGTGTAAAATACAATAATAAACAACTCTTAATATATTTGGATTTTTTTCAAAAATTTTTGTTATTTTTATATTTTTGATTTAAATAAGAAATAAATGTAGTATTTTTGAATTTTTAAATATAGGAAATATTTTCAATGACTATACGAAAAATATATGTGATTTTTATATAATGTCAGGCACTTAAAATATATTTCCTACAAATGTTGATGTAAAAAAATATTTTTAATGTAAGAAATATAATAAATAAAAATACAAATAATAGCAGGGACTTAGATGTAATTATAAATAAGTAAAAATCCAATTTAGAATAAAAACACAAAGTCTAGGGGGATCTGCATAATTTTCCCTGAGTATTTATTTCATACAATGATGAAGTGTATAAATGTAATTTTTAAAAAGCGAAAGGACATACATGCAATTTATCCCAAAAGTTTTGAATTGGAATACAAATTTAGGGACTAAATGATAACCAAAACCCTCAAGGGATCCCTGCAAAAAAATCTTCCATCTCATGTGCATGGGCACATGAGGTGACATGGCGATGAACCTAAGTGTAATTATTCGAAGTATAGGGGCCCTACTACAAATTTTACAAAAAAAATATTATATTGGAAATTAAATGTTTTGGACTAAAACTAAAAGACAAAATATAAGGGGTAGAGATTGCAAAATACTCCCACTAAGATGTTGGTGAAAAACTAGATCTTCGTCACTTAGACATGCGGCAAATTCTCAATGGTGGATGATGGTTCGAGCGACTGATTGGGCAATCGAGGGTGCGTTCATCCGATGGCTGGGTTCAATCTGGAGGACGAGGAAGATCTGACGGTTGTTGCTTTTCACCAAGAACATGGAAGGACAACAAATCAAACGAGCTTCGATCTACTATCCCCTCCTCCTTCGATGGTCTCTGGCAAAGCTATAATGCTTAGGATGATCCTATCGGCTACCTGTAGTGATTGGATGCTTCATAAGGGTCCCATGAGCTTAGGTCGGGTCCCAAGAGGTCGACGAAGGCTCTGGACCATCTAGACCTGCAAGGGTAGTACAGATACACGAAAAGCGAGGTCCAGGGGTCTCATTTGGGGTGAAACTAGGTAGAATGGAGTCGGGCGGTGATCTCCAGAGGAAGGCAATGGAAGGAGATCCGATCCCCTGATCTAGAGAGGATCAAGGGGAGTGAGAGGATGCATGGCGTAAAGAAAATGTTGGGGGATGAAGTGAAGGTGAACGACAAGACGGAAGACATGCACAAACAGCGGAATGGATGATTGGAGCGGAGCTCCAGCAAACTTCAACTTAACAATTTAACGAAATAAAATGCATAAAGAACAAAAACTAAATGCTACAAACGACTAAAGTTAACCCTAGGAATTGAAAGAACTTAAAATCGGTGGCTCTACCTCAGGGAAGAGGGAGTCAGTCGAAGCTCACGGATAATTGGTGATGCTTGGTTCACCACCTTCAGACCTCTTCCTTCATGCCAAATGACTTGGTTGGCTTCCTGTTGTCACTAGAGAACTCGAGCATAAAGAGATCAGGAGATTTCAAGGACAAAGGATCAAATTTGAATGGAGCTTGGAGTCCTATTTTTATACTGGGGGACTTTGACCATGGCTATCATTCACGACAGAGCTCCATCACTCGAGTAATCGATGTGGTGTGAAAGAGCAAAGATTGATGAAAAAAGATTGCCAAAGGAATTAAGCCAAAATAATGTAAGGTCCAGCCGAAGAAATTCAAAGATGAAGGGTCAGCGGTGAGGTCTGACAGGCCTAGGGTTCGAGGCGCTTAGTAGACAGATGGGTTAATAAAGGATGGGCCCTAATTGGGTCACGTCAACCGCTACAAGACAAATTATAAAATAAATTCAAAGATAAATTGAAATAAAATAATAAATATTATTTTATTTTCAGTTAAAATTAGAAAAAATATATATTATTTTATGTAGTATTTTAACATATTTTTATTTCTTTTTACAAGTTTATTTAAAAGTTACTTTTTGTGTGTACATTTATGGGTATATTTACCTATATATTATGTATTTTATTTTTTTATATTTTAAATTTTATTATTTTAACTACATATTTTATATATTTATAACTTATTTAAATACATATAAATAAATTTTTGTTATGTTTTTTTGAAGTTATATGTACACTTAAATAAATATGTATATTTATTATATAGGTATATATATGTATAATTTATCCATGTATTTTACTATACTTATTTTATTGTGATTTTATAAAAGAAATATAAAGAATAAATGAAATGATTGTTTTATTCAAGTAAAATGCACAATAGAGGCTCAGAACCTAACTTGCCTCTTAACTCCAAATTAAATGAAATCAGCTTCATTAACTAGACAATTAAATTTTATATACAATTAAAGTGAGTTTGCTCAATTTTGACACAGTATGGAGAAGATACATGTCTGTGAAGTTTGGATTTTGACGTTTTATTTTTGGTGTCGAGGGCACACACTGTGCATTATTTTGTGATGTAATTTATTCTATATTTTTCTATGTAGTCTTATCTACAATTTCACGTACAAAGTTTATTGATTTGAGGTATAAATAACAACAAATAAAATATGCCCCAAAATATATTTATTGAGTCAAAAACTATGGTTTTTATTCTATTTTTGGCCCTTATATCTCCCTACTTTATTCCTTGTTGACACAGTCATCATGAGGCCTAGGTCTCGGGGTTTAAGGCCTTTGAATACCTATGGTATATCATTCCTTTTTCTTTTCTCTTCATTATACTTTTATTTTGTTATTTAATAGAGTATTTCATGCATCATTTACATTGTAAATAATAGTTGTTATTTAATGCAAAATAATGTTATATACATGCATTTAGCTAGGATTTAAAGGCCAAAATGAAAGAATAAATGTGATAATATGGAAATTCACCACCCCCTACACTTACCTTTGCGAGTCTCTAGCATACACTTATGCCTATAAGTGCAGAGAAGAAAATAAGGAAAAGAAAAAGAAAGAACTTAGAATGATTTTTGACTCCTAAACTTGTCTTCTTAAAATTAGAGTTTGGAGCTCAATTAATACCTTTAGATTATTAGTTTGTTCGGAACCGCAGTTAAGGTTAGGAAATGTGACACAACATCCCTTAGGTTACATAATCCTATCATCTACTTCTACTCACAGTCAAGCCAGAGCCATCCTGTCGGTCACATACTCTTACTACTTTGAAATGACAGATCCAGTTGTCTGAATTTTTCATCTCTTCCCAAACAAAACTGTTGAACTATAAAATAGTATGCTTTCCTGGAAACTTGTCTTCGTGGAGACAGATATTTCCATCTAAGGTCAAGTGTCGCTGGTCTTTACAACCGAAAAGGGGAAGAAGCTAGAAGAATGGGAAAAGAAGTGGGAAAGGACCAGTGTAGTCTTCATCTCCTTGTGAAGCACGGCCAACCGAGTCTTCATCAAAAGCAGACCTATTCTGGAAGCTCATAAATTTTGTTGAATTTTTGGTGTATGCTTGATTTTTGGATTTTTTTTTCTTTGATTTTACATTGTTATATGCATTTTTGCTTGTTCCTCGACGGATATAGCATCTTTTTGGTCCACCTATTTTTTGGGGTCTTGGAAAAAGTTGTACGCACGAATCGTTCCTCATCCGAAGCACTGTCTCAATCCATGTTCCGGACTTTAGATATCATGGCTACCAGAAGAAGTGGGTCAAAGTATCGATTTCGACAATCCCCAAGAATGATTCCTGAGCCACCCTTGACGAATCGGTCTAGCATCGTCCCGACTTAGACTTTAAGATCTTTCAATAACCCATCTTAGTTGAGATAAGTGTTAGGTGTGCGGTCTCTAGTAAAGTCACTGTCTCAAGAGTCTTACGGATGATAAGAAGGTTCTAATTAGACACAGTAAATTGACTCATGAACACAGTCTCATGGAACCTAAAGAACTAAGTCAAGGTGACCTGAAGTATCCCAATTCCAATCATTAATGGGTTCCTATGAAATTCAGTGCATTAAGGTCTATACCAAGCTCCAATCTTCAAACTTTAATTTAGACTTGTTCAATTATCTTGATTATTTTGAAATATCAAAAGCTACATACAATGCAAGAGAAAATATTTTTTTGAAATTATTTTCTCTTTTGAACTTTTATGCATTTTTGGAGAAAATTGCAAATTATAATACAGTTTTTGAAAAGATTTTGCAAATATTTTTGGGAATTTGGATTTTGCAAATTTTTAGGGTTTTTGAATAAAGGTCAGTGAAAGAATACAGTTATTTACACGAGAGTATGTCTATATTTTACAAAGGCGGCGGTGTATTTTACATAGTGAATTTACAAGTTAGTGTTAGTAATTATTTACATGATTTATACACAAGCACAAGTTTTACATACTTTTTATAAGAATTTTTATTTGATCTCTCATTTACACAAGGTTCTCAAAATATTTTTGAAATTATTTTCACAAACATTTTGAAACTTATTTTTGCAAATAATTTTGACAAATATTTTTAAAATGTTTACAAATTTAAAAATCACTTTATAAATATTTGCAAATAATATAATAGAATTTTCAATAGTTTTTACAACCATTTTTCAAATCATTTACAGATAGATTTTTTAAAAAAAAATATTTACATAAATAAAAGAAATTTTTGCAAACAAAAGATTTTTATAAAGGTTTGAAAATATTTTGTAAAAGTTTCCAACTGGTTTTCAAAAGATTTTTCAAATAAATTTTCATTCATTTTTCAAATTATTTTTCAAAATATTTTGAATCGATTTTTTGCAAGTATTTATAGAAAATTCTTGTATATTTTATTAATTATCCATATTAATGAAAACACGAAAGTATGAGTTCTGACTAAAGTATATACATTGTATATATGACCCCCTTATACTTAGCTTGACCTATGTCCTCATACATCAAAGAGAAAAAGGAAGACATAACTCGTACTAAGTATAGAAAAACCTATACTACAACGAATAAAGAATCCAAGAATGAGAAGTTGACCGACCCACTATACTTAGGTTGAAATAATCTAACTATACAAGTTCGTACCCAAAGCGAGGAGGGTCAAGGGTGGGAATGTATGAAATCATCGGATCGATGTGTTTTCCCTTCTATACTTAGGATAAAATATCCCTTAGTATAGACAGAATATCAAGAGTTTAGGTTATAGGCGAGGGATCACATTATGAACAACTCTTGAATAAATATGTATATTTATTATATTGGTATTTGTGTGTACAATTTATCTATGCGTTTTCGTATACTTATTTATTTTATTGTGATTTTCATTGTTTTATTTTAATTTAATTATGTACATTTATTATGAATAATATTTATAAAAATATAAAAATATATAAATAATAAAATTTTAAAGAATAAATAAAATGATTATTTTGTTTAGGTAAATTACACAATAGGACCCAAACCTAACTTTTACATATTAAGTTCAAAATAAATGAATCAACCTTCATTGTATAGAAAATTAAACTTTGTATACAATTAAAGTGATATTGGTCAATGTTTACACAATATGGAGAAGATACATGTTTGTGAAATCTGGATTTTGACTTTTTATTTTGGATATCTCTGGCACACTGTGCATTATTTTGGGATGAAATAAATTCTATATTTTTCTATGTATTTTTATCTATATCTTTCAGTATAAAGTTTATCGATTTGATGTATAAATAATAAAGAATAAAATAGGACCCAAAATCTATGTATTGAGAAGTTAAAAATTAGGGTTTTTACGGTATTTTTGGCCCTAGTCCCCCCTATTTTTCCTTTTTCATCTAGTCAACATGATGCCTAGGTCTTGGGGTTTAGGATCATTCAATACCTATGATATTTCATTTCTTATAATAGATGTTATTTAATGCAAAATAATACTATATACATGCATTTACCTAGGGTTTAAAGGCCAAAATGAAATAATAAAGGTGATGAAATGGAGATTCATCACCAGATAACCTGAGCTCCAGAGCTCCTCTGATGAGCCCTGAACCCTTTTGAAGATGCCAGCAGACATGAGAGGCTTCCAAGAAGCTGAGGAGCCCCTTAGCTATGATGGAGAAGATTGGGAAGAGGAGATATCACCGTTCGAAGCACATCAGGGGCTAGTTCTTTAATTTTTCATTCAGGCAACACCATCTCTGTTCGATCACGCCCTTTGACCATACCTAATATGGGTCGTTAAATTCAAAGCGAATTGGTGCACCCCCAAACCGTCCATCGTGCCACATGCAAGATCCAGAGCCTTCCGATTGCACGCTTTTAAAGGGGTAAATTATTAAGTAACCCCCTTTCTTTTTGTATTTACAATCAGTCCTATAAATATTTAAGTAAATTCAATATTTTGCATAAAATGTACAACCGGACCCCTGCACTTGTTGCATATTACATCTAGGTTCAGTGATAGGCCAGCTCACGTAGACCTGCACGTGAGTCGGATAATATGCACCGAACCCCTCCCATGTTCCTTTATTTCATTTTAGTATATAAATTATTTATTTTAATTCAAAACTTTGGGTTATTTTTCATGTATACCCTTGCCCTTTACTGATATTTGCAAAAATGCCCACGTATGCATTGTATAATTAATTTTATATCTTTTATTTTGGATTAAATAGCTTCTTTGATTGAAAAAATGTGTAAAATTATAATAAAATCTGATGTTGTGCGTGAATCATAATTTTATTTTAGCACTTACTTGTCTTTTTCCATTTTAAAAAACATAATGAGTGTATTTATTCCCTCTCTGGATATAGAAATATAAAAAAAATAGAAAATCACTTTTAAAAAATCCAAAAAAACCGCATGTTATATATCACTATATAATATATCTCCAAATCAAAAAAACAAAAGAAAACCTTAAAAATCGAAAAATCCTCATAACCCTAAAATTTTAGAAAAAAAAGAATCCAAAAAATTAGTTTTCTTTTGTATATATGTATTTATATTGTATAGTATATATCAAAAATATTTTTGAGAAATTTTGAACTTATTTACTATTTTTAGATCCAAAATAATTTGACTTATTTTTTAACTCCCTATTTTGGAGTATTTTTTACTTAAAAAACCTAAAATTAGCAAAAATCGCCTAAATCAACAAAAATAGAGAAAATATATAAAAGACAAAACCATTTTATTTTGTAATTTTTGATATTTTTAGATATATTCATAAATATAAAACCTCTATAGTCTATATATACATATACATACTTATAAACTTATTTTAATTAATATTATTATTATAGATACTATAAATATATTTTTATACCTTTTTTAAAAATGCATTGTATCTATTTGTATTTATGAATTTTCCTATATTTATTTTAGATTATAAATACATTACTTATATTATACATATTATTATATTGGGTTGGGGAAGCTGCACTAGATGGTGTTGCCAACTAGCTGCACTCGATCATTTTTTCATTAATTTTTTGTATTTTTTGAAATGAAATCTAGGGATATTTAAATCACCATATACCACCATGGTTTCATGTCAGATTCACCTAAATTCAACACTTCTATCATCACCATCAAGATTGACATATTTTAACAGTCTCGAAATTGTTGAAATTGACCATATCTAGATGGATATGTTAGGAGTGTTTGTTTTACATGAAATTTGAAACACATATTCCACTCAATAAATTAAGTAAATCCCCATTAACTTTCCTTCAAAAAATCAAAACCCAATAAGAAAAACGGTATGGTGTAGCTAGTTGGTTGCACCCCCAGTGTAGCTTCTATTATCCATTATTATATACATACATATATATACATACTTAATACATATTAAAAAGCAACTAAAATTATTAAAAAATAAAAATAAAATAAAAATTATAAAATTTAAAACATAAAAAGTGTAAAATTAAACATCCATAAAAATTAAATATAATTAAAGCCTGCAAAATATTAAAAAAATAGAAAATACACAAAAATATTTGTTTCTTATTACATAGATAATAAATACTCATATCCATGTATTTGCTCCCTGTATTTGACACCCAGACCACCTGCACATTATGCACATTTAATCCGGGTTATAATAAATTTTAACTCCATACATTTATTGCATTGCTCTATCATCACATGTGGGTTAGTTGTTGACTTAACTTTCGTGAGCAGTCACTTCATTGACTGTGTTTTCATCTTACGAAATCATACGACCACCTCTGAAAAGTTGGTTAATCACGTATTAACATGTAAGTTTATGCATTCAACAAACATGTTTAAGATGCAACAGATTATCACATATATCGAAGAAGGATAAAGAAAATCCCATAAAAACATGAGCAATTATAAAAGCAAGGGTTTTTGATTTTGTGCTTCTGTCAGGAATACACGTGTTGTTGCAAGCAAGCGGCTCTATAAAATCTTCCTCAAGAACCTGCAACCTCTATCGCTTACCAGTCGCCCGTGCTCCTATTTGGGTCATTGCTAGAGTTGTTCGTCGTTTAAGCACAATTGAGGGAGACACCTCTATAGCGCCTCTGACCTTCTCCAAATCACGGTCAACTGGGTGAGCCGAGTCGTAAGACCTCCACCCCAGCCCTATCGATGTCAGCTTCACCATCATTAGTAGCTTTGATCATCTGTCACGCATCACCAGTTCTGACGACCTCCGCTGCTACGAACGGAAGATCATTAGGGAAGGATGGGATTAAGAATTATTTTAAGTTTATTTATGCGTGTTACCATGTCATAGTGATGCAACTCGATAATCCATATATATCCTATGGAGTGACTATTTTTAAACATATCGGATACATGTTTCAATTTGACGGATATTAAAATTTATTTTGAAAATATATATATGGAGAAGAATATAGGGTTGTAATTTTTTTTGTGAATACAAAAGTAAATATGGACATCATTTCCATATCTTTGTATAATTTATGTCTACACATAATAATATATATCTATAAAATGTACATACACTAATTCAGTATAACATATATCCATATTTGTATCCATCAAAAAGTTGTATATATTTCGTTATATATGTATTTTAAACAATATCCATATCTGGAAAAAATCTTAAAGCTCATTTCCTTACATTATCATATGCGCTAGAATAAATAAACATACGCATGCATGCATGTATATATGTACGTAAGTATTTATGGAACAGTAAATCTAAAGTCGAAGCGTTAATTTTATTTATCGTAATTAAAATTAAATATTAATTAATCTTACTTATTATGAAAATCAATGCATCAACAAAAATATAATGAAATATGCTTTTTTTACAATATACAGGGTCAGATCACTTATAATAACAAGTTTTTGAAAAGATACAAATACAATATGCTTGGACATAGGTGTAAATATCCCCGAACTTTAGGTATTGTTTTAGGTTTTTGAGGTGCCGATATATACCTAACATTTTAAATATTAAAATTTCATAGCTATTTATTTAAATAAGCTTATTAGTAGCTTTAAAAAAAATCCATTTTAACAGCTCTTCCATTACAACCTCGGAGAACGGACGTACGTGCTAAAAAATAAGACTACACACGTAGCGGTGTAATTTGAAAAAAAAGTACAAATTATAAAATTTTATTTTGTCAAATTCATACCACATTTCAATCAATGTGCAATAATAGAAGGCGAATATCATACGCCGCAAAGACGTGTAATATCTGCAATGTGTAATGATTGAAGGCGAATATCATACGCCAAAAAGCACGTGTAATATCTGCAACATTCTTTGTGGACATAACACTGAATAGTTGGCTCTTGAGGTGTGAAGTGAAAGCCACCACCAGTACAGGAAGGACAAATTCAAGCCACCGAACTTTTTTTTTTTTTGAGTCAAAAAAGGGGGAAACACGCGTTGGTGTCCGCCCCAATATATTAATAAAATGATCAAATCAACCAGGACTCGAGGAGAGTCCTAGCAAGGTGGACTACATTTTCAACATAGAACCTCTCTGCACGGAAAATTACACCATTTCTAGTAACCCATAAAGCCCATAAGCCAGCAATTGGCATTAATCTCACGGCAGTTGGACGGAATCTGGAGTTGAGGAGGGATTCCCAGAAGGATGTCATGTTGCTAAGATCAACCCAATCTACATCCAACATCCGCCAAAAATATTTCGTCTTATCGCAATTCAGGAATAGGTGCTCAGCGGATTCCAGCGATGAGCTGCAAAGAACACATGAGTTATCATCAGAGCGCAAGATGCGGGCACGTCTCTCCTTGGTGAGTAATCTTCCATGTCTCATTAGCCACATGAAAACTCTAATACGTGCTGGCAGTTTCCACTCCCAGATCATCCTACAATCCCTGGTAAGGTCTTCTTCAAGCGGCTCTGTTCTCCTGATCAGCAAAGCGTAGGCCTTCTTGACAGAGAAGTCTCCCTCTCTCCAAACCCAATGATCTTTACCAATCGTGGGGCCCTCAATCCTATCGAGAAGCACCATCAAGTCATGGTGTTCCTGCATACGTCGTTCAGAGAGTGCACCTGCAAAATTAAGTTTCCAACAACCGTTATCCCATAGATCTGCGACCCGAGCACTTTTATCCACAGCTATAGCGTACAAACGCGGGAAGCGGGAGGCTAGAGGTTCGTTGTCCGTCCAATAGTCTGTCCAGAAGGAAAAGGTGTTGCCATCGCCTAATCTCGGACGGAGGAGTTGGGGGAGATCTGGGAGAGTCGCACGAATACCCTTCCACAGTGCCGTCTCAAAGCGAATGTTACGTATAGCATTAATAGAGCAGATCTCGACCCTGTAGATGGAGCGTATGAGTCTGCTACATAAGTCCTCCTTGTCACCCCAAATTCTCACAGCCCATTTCAACAGTAGTGCACGGTTTACCAGCTCCAGCCTCGGGACCCCAAGTCCTCCATCCTCCTTGGGTAAAGTAACTGTATCCCAATCCACAAGATGTAGAGCACGACCATCCCCACCAGTCTTTCCCCAAAAAAACCTTCGAATGATCTTCTCAAGCCGATTACAAATCCCAACTGGAAGAAGCCTAGTCGACATGAAGAAAATTGGGATTGCCGCCAAGACAGCCTTCACCAAAGTCAAGCGCCCACCACGAGACAACAAAGAGCCCTTCCAACCTGCCAGCTTCCTCTCCAGCTTCTCCACCACTGGGAGCCAATCAGAAAGATGTAAACGACCACAACCCAGTGGTAGGCCCAAATATTTAATCGGTCTTGTACTACAAGGGCAGCCTAACTCTTCAGAACAAGCATCCTTTTCCTCCTCTGAAAGGCCAAAAGGGATCACGCTAGACTTTTCTCTGTTGATCTTTAGGCCAGAGAGTTCACCAAAAATCTCCAAAACCAGCGACATACTCCTTACCTCAACAGTCCCACCTTCGATAAAGAAAATAGTATCATCTGCATATTGAAGAACCGGGATAGATATGTCACCCAATGAATAGCCAGCTGTGAGACCGTGAGCAACAACTTGGTTCACCATACGAGGTAGAACATCCCCTGCCAGAACGAATAGAAGCGGTGCCAAAGGGCACCCCTGACGAACACCACGCTGCGGCTGGAAGTATCCCCCTCGGGACGACCGTTCACCAAAACAGAGTAAGATGCAGTGGTGACACATCGTTTCATCCAAGAAATCCACAAATCTGGAAACCCCCTTTTGGCCAACACAGACCATAAGAAACGCCAATCAACACTATCATATGCCTTAGAGAAGTCCACTTTCCACAACACCCCACGAACCTGACGCCGTTGCCAGTCTGCTATAATCTCAGAGGCCATAACCAAGCTGTCACCAATTTGTCTTCCTGATATAAAAGCAGATTGCACCGGAGAAACCAGATCATGAAGGACCTCACCAAGTCTTTCAGCAAGAACTTTAGCAATAATCAGATAGATAGCATTAGAAAGGGCGATAGGACGGTAATCCTCAACACGTTCGGAAGGCTCCTTCTTCTGAAGAAGAAATAGCATAGCTTTATTGATTCTATTGAAACCTGCATTCCCATTGCTAAACTCCTCCATAACTGCAAAGACATCATCACCCACCACCTCCCAGAACTCGCTGTAGAAAAAAACAGGAAAGCCATCCGGCCCAGGCACTCCATCACCATTCAATGAGGAGACAGCAAGCTTCACCTCCTCTTTGGTGAAAGGTCTAATCAGTCGCTCTCTCTGCTCGGATAGGAGGACTGGAGCCCCCGTTCCCGCCCACCTCCAAGGTCTCGGCACCACCCTTCTCGAGAGCTCATGAAAATAATTCACTAATGCTCTTCCAATCTCCTTATCACCCTCCACTCTTGACTCCCCCACAACCACTGTCCGGATTAGATTTCTTCTTCTCCTTCCGTTGGCCACTGCGTGAAAAAATTTTGTATTCGCATCACCTTCCTTGATCCATTTCTGCCTTGATCTCTGCTTCCATTCCGTCGCCTTTTTCTTATCTTCAAGAGCAACGACCTTCATGAGATCTCCTCTCTCTTTCAGCTCTTCCTCCATCAGATCCCTAGAGTCCTCCAACCTGTCGAGCCTCGTAATCCCTTCCTCTGCCACTGTTCTATTCGCCCTCCTGGCTTCTCTTACCTCACGCTTGAACATGCTCAATCTCTTCCTCAGGCTGACTATCTTCTGCAACAGGCACGAGGCAGCCGACCCCTCTCCTTCCACCGACCGCCAATGATCAGCAACCAAATCACGGAAGCCATCTTCGAGCAACCAAGCCCTCTCGAATCTGAAGAAGGAGCGTGGGATCTCCTCCTCACCACTATCCCAGACAAGAGGAGAGTGATCTGATCTGGTTCTTGGGCGAGAAGAAACTCCACACATGGGGAACAACTGCAACACCTCTGGAGAGACAAAAAAACGATCTAATCTCGAACGGGACCCAGAGTTTCTCCAAGTATATCTAATATCAGCAGCGTCTAGCACCTCCAGCTGCAAATCTCCCACGAAATCCACAAAACCTTGTGAGCCACGATCCTGTCCCCCCCCGCATTCCTGGTCTGTCCGATGCCAACAAAGTGACGTTAAAATCACCAGCCACAATCCAAGCCGAATCATGAAGTGCTTCTCTCACTTCCTGTAGCTCTGTCCAAAGGTTGCCAAGTAGCGTGTGGTCAGTTGGCCCATAGACACACGAAATCACTAGCCTAGAGCCAAGACGCTTCACGAGTAGCTCCACCGTCAACATGAATCTGCCCCTTTTCTCTGACAGGAAGTCAAAAAGGTCCCCATCCCAAGCCACAGCAATACCGCCTGCACTGCCAACAGCATTTGACACCGAGAAGTTGTTCACACGATTCAGTCCAAGAGACCTCCACAATGACTCTGGACAATCACTGAGCTTTGTCTCTTGAAGGAGAATGATATCGACCAACCAATCATTCAAAAGAGATCCCACAGAACCTCTTTTCTCGGGGTTCCCTAAACCCCGTACATTCCAGGAGGCTATCTTCATTTGCAACCTGTGTTATTCCCGACGATGGGGATCACCCCCGCCACCTTAGCCAAATTAAGCTTCTCTGATCCCCCTGTTGCGAGCAGAGAGGTATCAACAACCCCCTCCTCGGTTCTTCTACATCTATCCTTCCTTGGTCTGTATCGCTTTTTTCGGTGTTGCCTACAATCTCCCACATCGAGGCCATCCATAGAGTCACAGAAGGTTGGTTCAGCACCCGATTCACCTCCCTCATCACAACCGCCCTCCACTTCTCCAACATGCGATAACAAGCCTTCAGTCTCTGTTCTTGCAGAAGAAGAAATTTCCGGGACAAAGAAACACCGTAGGTCGACTGACAGCACTCTAGCGTCACTGCTAGTAACCAGGGTTGGATGCACGATAGGAATATTCTTGTCACTCTCAACCCCCTGACCAGCTGCAAACGAAGGACTTGGAGGAGGTACGAATTCAGCATCGTTACCACAAATGGCCCTCTGTTCAGGGGCTCGTGGCGATAAATGCACGTTCACATTTTGATTCGCAAACAACAAGCCGACCATGGATGGAGCAGACTGAATAGAAGAAGAAGCAAGATGACGCAAATCTGAAAAAGAGGCATCCACTGGAATCAAGTTGGTTATTCCCAGTGGAGAGGAGTGACCACAACCACCATCAACGGGATAAAGGGCCCCCTCGGCAATTACATTCGAATGTAAGGCCTGATCAAATTCCGGATCCGGAAACTGTGAAGAATTGGGTTGCATATCGCAAGCTGTCCCCGCTGGAGAGATATTCTCAATTAAAGACATGCCCGTTGGAGAAATCTTGTAATTTAAGGCCCTGCCGTTTTGGATGCACGAAACGGGCGCCTCGACTTCCGCAGGAATTGGAAACGAAGAATCGGGATCAATCAAAGCACCTTCAAACCCGGAATTAATGGCACCTTCTCCATTCAACGCCCCAACGGCTTTCCGCTGTAGCTCCGCCGCATACGGCGGCGGAGGAGGACAAGCTTCCTCGATGGCGACTCTGAAGCTCGCACGTCCCACTCTGAGACGCAATTGGAATGGTGGACAACCTTTGATCCATACCGCGACGGTTACCACAGCAGCGTCCGAACCCGGACGGAGGCCGTCCGAGAGCACGACAAGGTCCTCTCCGATGCCGGCAAAAAGTTCCTTCAGTCTTCCTTCAGATCGCGAGAGGAGAGGTACCCCCCGTAACCGTAGCACATAGCGAGTAGGGGCTAACTCACCGTCGGTGAACCGAGGCCTCCTCCATGGCGAACTCAAACCATCACCTTTATGCAGGACTGCACCAATTTCATCCGCAGACAGACCTCGAGCCAGGAGAACACCCGGAGACAACCCGACGACATCACCCTTGAAAATCCCCCCGAGTAGTGAAGAGAGCTCGGCCGTTGCCATCTCCGGGGTAGCGTGAGTTTTGCGAACCAAGAGGCCACCCGCAGTCCTGACCTGGGAGCTGTTAGTCCCCCTCACCAGAACTTCGGCAAAAGAAGGGCCTCCCGGAACGACCTTCGCCAAACCTTGTTCATGCGTCAACGCTCGAGCGCCTGAATGCTCGGCCGCTTGCATACCACGAACAGCAACGATCTTCTCAAGAGGCACACGACGGGATTTACCGCAGTCGAAGCTTCGGTGTCCAACACCACCACAAGTGAAGCAGCGGATAAGATCTGAACATGAAGCTGCACGATGTCCATGCCTCCCACAACGAAAGCACTGAGTCCCTTTTCGAGGAGATCTCCTTCTACTGGTGACCAGCGACCACCCCTCCTCCTCTCTGGGGATCTCCCGAGACCCGCACACCTTCGGCCGCCACACTCCACGTCCCCCATTCATTCTCCCGAGACCCTCAACGCATGTACATAGAATAAGGGGTTATAGTCTTACAGAATTAGGGGGATCCCAAGCCACCGAACTTGACCCGTCATGACATGACATAAAGAAAATGAGGTGATCCTCCTTCCTCTTATATATGGCCAACCAGAGGAAGCCTATCTCCTCACATCTCCACGACCCCTTGTTTCCCTCTCGTAGTTGTTATCACTTCATGGCCTCCTCCCTCATATTTGCACCCTTGATTTCTCTCTTCTTCTTCTTCTTGTTCATCTCAACAAGATGCGATGGCCACACGGTGGTGCTATGTAAAGCAAGCGAGCGGAAAGCTCTCCTCCAATTCAAGCACGGCGTCGCTTCCAACAGCAAGCTCTCCTCATGGACAGATGGAGGTGGAGACTGTTGCACGTGGACCGGCGTAGTCTGCGACAACCAGACTGGTCATGTCATCGAGCTCAACCTTCCTTATTCATGGACAAGTGACAGTTCTCGTTTGAGAGGTAAGATCAGCCCATCTTTGCTCTCTCTCAAGTATCTGCAGCACTTGGACTTGAGTTTGAACGATTTTGAGGGGAGCACCATTCCTTCTTTCTTGGGCTCCTTTGAGAATTTGAGGTACCTCAACCTCTCCCATGCCAAATTCACGGGAGTGATACCTCCCCAACTCGGGAATCTCTCCAGTCTTGAAGCTCTAGATTTGTCTCCTGGGTCTTTCTCCCATCTTCAGAGTGATGGTGAGTGGCTCTCGAGTCTCCCATCACTCCGGTACCTCGACTTGAGTCGTGCAAATCTTTCAAATGCCACCGGATTGTTTCAAGCGCTTAACAAACTACCCTTCCTCTCAAACATAAGCCTGTCACGATGTTCTCTCGATCCTGCTTCTTTGTTGGTCTCGAATGCAAGTTTTACGCGGCTCTTGTCACTTGACCTCACTCTAAATGGAATGGAGTTCAAGCTACCCCGCTGGTTGTTGAACGTGACGAGTCTTGAATACCTTGATCTCAGTCACAATGATATTCTGCATGATGGTAATGACATTGCCGGGAATCTTTGCAACTTGCGTTCGTTGAATTTACAGGGTAATCTGATGGAAGCTGACCTCGGTCATTTTTTCATGGGGTGCAACCGTCGCCTTAATTTGGAGAGTGTGGATTTATCACACAATTATATTACAGGACAGTTACCAGTGTGGCTGGGGGATTACAAGCATCTCATGTGGCTTGACCTCGGCTCCAACTTGTTGTCTGGTTCCATTCCTGAAACAGTAGGTGGTATGGTGTCTATAGAGCATTTGGATCTTTCCAAGAATGAATTGAGTGGACGCACACCTTTCTCACTCAGGAACCTAACTTTGTGCCAATACCTGGACCTTTCCAAGAATAATTTAAGTGGAGTGATACCTTCGCCAAAGCCACTCCGATTTCTGCAATATCTAGACTTGAGTGAGAATAATATGCATGGGTTTTTTTTCTGAAGAAGATTTCCGCCATCTCACTGATTTGACTACTCTGGAATTGTCCTCGAACTCAGTACAATTTGCATTGTCTCCGTCTTGGACTCCGCCGTTTTCACTTGAGACGTTGGGGATGGGATCATGTAAATTGGGACCAAGGTTTCCCATGTGGCTTCAGACACAGGTAGATCTTTTCGAACTGAACATGTCCAATTCAGGTATATCAGATGTTCTTCCCCAATGGATATGGGATTTCTCTGTGAATATTTATAGTATAGACCTCTCTGTGAATATGTTGAAGGGTATCATTCCTACTGCGGCAAATCAAAATTATATTTTATACGTTGACCTTCATTCAAACATGCTGGAAGGTTCCTTATCAAGTTTTCCGACCAGTCTCCAATCGTTGATATTATCAAATAACTCGATTTCAGGTCCACTAATTCTTGGTGAAGAATCCGACATTATGATGTTGTCTCTTTCAGGGAACAATTTAAGTGGCCCAATTCCTTCAGCTCTGTGCAAGAGTATGCAGTTACAAATATTGGATCTTTCGAATAACCATCTTTCTGGAGAACTTCCACCCTGCTTGGGAGCTTCGAACTTGCCATGTGGCATTAAGTCATTGCACCTGAGCAACAATAACCTTCAAGGGATTCTTCCAGCATCGCTGCAAAATTGCAAAGATATGTCTGTTCTTGACGTCGGCAACAACAGATTCACTGGAAATATTCTGAGTTGGATTGCTAAAAATATGCTAAAATTGAGGGTTCTAAGCTTACAATCAAACTTGTTTTACGGTAGTATCCCTCCACAGCTGTCGGATTTGAGATCTCTGCAAGTTCTCGATCTAGCAAAGAATAACTTTTCTGGATCGCTTCCTCCTACTTTTGGTAAGTTTAATGCCATGGAAGAAGTTGGAAATACGAGAAATAGATTCTACAGTCTACAATCTTATATAGAGAGCATCAAAGTAACATTCAAAGGAAGCAATATGGACTACAGTACTACACTAGAGCTTTTTGCAAGTATAGATCTCTCCAAAAATAGGTTATCAGGAGAGATACCTGGAGCAGTTGGAAGCCTTCTTGGTTTAATAAATCTGAACTTGTCTCAAAATCTATTCAGTGGTCATATCCCTGAGAGCTTTGGTATGCTATCTCAATTGGAATCTCTAGATTTATCTAGAAATAATCTCTCAGGCGGTATCCCTGAGTCCTTGACAAGATTGACATTTATGAGCAGATTCAACGTATCGTTTAACCATTTATCCGGGAAAATACCATCTGGATCGCAGTTTGCTACTTTTTCGAATTCTTCCTATACGGGTAATCGTCTGTGTGGAAAGCCGCTAGAATCTTGTGAGAGCAATCGTCCACCGAATTATAAAGATGCAAACAATGTGAGTGACGCTAATGACTCCATATGGCTTTTCTTCAGCATTGTGCTTGGATTTGTTGTGGGATTCTGGACATTTTGGGTTACACTATTTCTCAAAAGTAATTGGAGGTACCCTTATCTTCAATTTATTGATGAGCAGTGTGAAAGATGTTATATATGTATTTCAACATATACCGGAAAATGTAACTACCGATGATGCGTAATACTGTAATACGAGGCCTTGCAATAAAAGAATTAGTGGATATGAGTTAGAAGTTGCATGTATATAAAGGGTAGTAGAATATACACACAACTAGTATATACCAGTGAGTATGAACCAAACATTTGGTCTAATAGTCGTAGAGCAGTGGCTCTCACAATGAAAAGACCAAGGTTCGAAACCCACATCCCTCCCTTCTACCATAAAAAAGATAATGAAGGATGGAGGTAAGGGTATGACCCTGAATCTAAAAAAACCAATGAGTTGCACGGGATAGAGTATCCATACCCATTTGTTAATATGGATGAATTGATAAAAATGTATACATATATGCTTTCGCTGCAATATTTCCACCACCAAAGGCTCTATCTTTTCATCTATTATTAGGCTATCTGCTATTATTTATCTCACAGTTTGTTGCTAGTAAAGTCAAAGAAAAAATAAGGATTAAATTTTTGAAAGGGAGTTTAAGTCATTCGTTCAAGATAGTAAAGATGTGCTCATCTTTAGGACATGAGTGGCGGAACAAAGTCATTATAAACTTGTATGCTGCCATTAGCCTAATTGTCTTTTGTATTACAGAAAAGATCAGGATGCAATCTTTTCAACAACAATTAGATATACTAATAAAAGGAATAACATCAAACAACACCTTTGATTGTTGCAGTGAAAGTATGCATCCTTAGATGTCTAATTAAATCAGTTTAATTATATCTAATGTACCATGTTACTTTCGCTACTTAGGACTTGATATAAATAAGCAAGTAGGATCATAATAAGCATAAGTGTTTATGTAAGAGAAGCTTGAACATTGTTACATGAGATATGATTAAGTGAGTACCTATGGAAAAGGTGGATTCGTCGTTATTATTTATGACATGTCTTCCTCTTTCTAAAAGGAGAGGCAACATAGGTAACAAGAAGTAAGTGCTAGTAATAAGCAATCAGGATGATTTTTGAATGGACAAAAACCTTTTCTCAAGTGTGACCTCATTCTTTCAACATGTCGACGGCCTATAAGTTGGGGGAAGATTTTTGTACATACAACAATGTATAAAATATTGGTATCTGAAGCATCGAAATAATGACTGAAACAGAATATAATAAGTTAATTTATTAAGATGCTTAGCATACAAAATAGGTAGCAGTAGATGAAATTTAATATGAATTACCACTTTCATAGTGGAACGATGAATCCAGTTCCCTCCAACCATCTTCCTTAACATCGAACTCACTCACCGTTGATTTTTGTCGGGAAGCATATTTTACAATTTAGTCTTTTCAAGTTGTTTGTGAATATACTTATTAAACATATTAACGATAATCAAATAAACTTAAAAGTAAGTTTGAAACCATAAAAAGTCTATATTATCATCATTTAGATTTGGTTCAATGACAAATAAAATTAGAAGCAATCTTGGAATGTTACTTTGCATGTAGAATAATTTAAAAAGACATTGAAATTTTACTTACTTTTACGAAGTAAGTTAAGCAAGTTTATATATGAATAAGTGATTATATTCCATATGTATTGATGGAAGCAACAGTTGTATGAGTAACTTGTTTCCGTTATGCATGCTTTGCTTAGAGTTGAAGAAAGTTGCTAAACACATTACATGCAAAATAGCTTAGATGAGAGAAATTGAAGATACATGTAAAGATTGCTACTAAAAAAATAACGAAGAATGAAAGTCCAATGATGGTAAAGTTGTAAAGTACTATCATATCGCACATTCTCAAAGTGATGATCCTCGATTGGGGTAGGAGGGATGGAGATATGCATGCCGATTTAAGACTATAGTGGCAACAAATCAGATGCGAACGCACCTACAAAGCATGCAGTTGATATGTGAAGATATACTCTCATTTTATTAGTAAAACTGCAAAGTCTGACCACATGTCACTAAGCACATAATATTTTTAACTCTAGAAAGCGAAATGGAGAAACATGGGAAGCCACCGTGAACACGTTAAGGTAAAAAAGGGATGTTCACAAGTACTAGAGAAGCTTTTAATTCTCGTTACTTTTTAACTGCAAGAGATAACTACGAGAATTATACGTCCATCATATCATATCTTAACTTTAAATAGTCGACGCTTGCTCTGGTTTACGTATGACTGATGATACAGAATACCATGGGGGAAAATGCCATACACTTGCCACCATTTTGTATGTTTAATAGCTTCTAACTACTTAAAATTAAGAATCATTTTGTATATCACTACATATGATCGAAAACTTTTATATTGAACTATCAGTATTTGATCCTAGGTCTACACTTGCTCTGGATTACATATATATAACACATCAAACTATCGTGAATCAAAAAAAGTCTATATTGGTCTGGATCACGTATGCATGATTACATGAGATATCCGGATGTGTGATGAGAACTGAAGATATTCATGTCGATTACGGATCACAAATATCCACATGCGAATATATTAAATTACAGATATATCTTTATGAATTTATTTTGTGAATGAGCGTAACGATAATAAAAATTTATGCTCATAATGTATATTTTAGTTCTATACACACACATATATGAAGAATTCATAGAATAGACTTAATCACAAAATATCCCCTTGACTATACTGTGAATATCCATAATAAAATGATGTGCTTCCCAGTAGTTCAATATATTCATGTTGCTTATAGATTCTCCCATCAGTCCGATATATTTATGTTGCATGCAGACGTTCATAGTTCTATGATGCAATATATTCACGTCGCTTACAGCAATTCACATCAGCTCAATATATGCCGTCTCCACCAAACGAATATAGTAACATTGCTTATGATATTCACATCAAGTCTATATATTCATGTTGATCACAGATATTCATATATCCATAATGCAATATATTGTCTTAAGTGTGGAGAAGCTCACCTTGTGCTTGCATTGCTAAATAAAGTTTTAATGAACCATCATGCCGTGCATTCCCATGGCAATGAACCTCGGCGTTGGTAGGAGGGATGGAGCTATACATGCCGATTTGAGACTCCAGTGGCAACAAATGACACTACAAGGAAAATGAGTCGTAGCCACAAAAATATGCCTGTGGATATGGAGCTTGTGGTCACAGAATTGGCTCTAGCCATAGCATTTTGTGGTATATAGTCGTAGCTACAAGTCTCGCCGCGAGAGTTCTTTAACCACGAATATGATGTGGCTACTACAAGTAACCACAAAAATTGTCGTGGCTACAGTTTTGGGATGGATGTCCTCTTTCCATCATTAAAGCTTTGGCCACTGAATTGGAGCTATAGAAAATAGTGGTCACATAATTATCATGGTCACAAGTTTCTGTGGCCACAACTCGTTTTTCTTGTAGTGTCAGGTGGGAGTGCACCTGCAAAAAATTCTGTTGATATGTAAAGATGCACTCTGATAAATAAGTGATGTTCACAAGTAACTGACAAGAAATCAAATATTTTAACATTTGCATCCCTGTATTTTTAGATGACATCGATCAACTATTTTTTGATCGATCACCTCTTGAAATCAACTTCTTGACATGATCGATTATTTTTCCAATTCAAACTCAACAGGTAAATAAGAACTACTTTTGATCGATTTACAAAATCCACTTGATCAATCAACTTCAATTTTGATTGATCAAACTTTTATCAGATTGATTGACTTCCATTTAAGAATATTTTTTAGGAGGGTTTCATTCCTATTTTACTCACAACGGCTATTTTTGAACCTCAAAGACCTATAAATAGGATCTAGTCCGCATTCCAATACGTAACATAACAAAGAACAATCCATCTTCTCTCTATTATTCACTCTATTCTTTGAGAGAGAAATCTACAGCTGCTTTTTGCCCTGCTCTTCACGCATACAACTTTGACGTTTTGCGATTATCCTTACAAGTATGCTCCTCTTTCTATAAGATCGTCTCTAGTTTTTCCCTTATAACTTCATTGGACATTCAACCAACTATCTTGGTGATTCAAATGATTGACCAACAAACCAACCGTATTCTTTTTCTTCGTAAATTCAACTATCTTACTACTTAAGTTCCAATTCCAACTAACCGAGAAATATAGACTAATTCATTTTTCTAATCATTTGAGAACTCTTCCACCCAATTAAAGTTGCATCCTCCAAAATCTTTTCTATATGGTTCAACTTTTAGTCGACTAATAAGTAATTATGGTTGATTGAATGGGTACCTGGAGTAATTTTCTCATGTTTGTATTGTCAAAATCAAACTTTCACTTCTTCCTCACTTTGCTTCTCTTTCTTCTCATTCTAATGGCTTCAAATTAACAATTTTTGCCATGGTAAGTTATCACAATTATTAATCTTTCAGGATAGTAGACATTGCTTAAAGATAGTGATGTTGTCAGCCCGACCGATCAAATTGGAGGATTTTGCTAAGTTCCCACAAGACTCAAAATTGTGTTATCCTTATAAATTATGTAGTTTGACAACATGATATGGAGTTGTTGAAATTTTAGATTTTTGTTTGCCGCTTCTTGAATACCGCACTAAGTTGTTTTTACATGTTTAAGGTTATTTCTAATGTCCCAAGTTTAGGTAACTTGCCTTAATAACTTGTTGGGTTTGGGCTCATTGGACCCGATGACAACCACCCAAAATGCTTAATCTCAAGTTGTCAAGTAATAATCCTCACCACTTGTAACTCACTCTCACATTTTTTTTGAGTTTTAAATGTGGGACTATGTTTGGGGGTATGCGTGTTACAACCCCCTCCCTCACTTATATTCACAACGTCCTCGTTGCGGCATGGTTCATCACTTATTATCAGTGACAGTGGTGGTTGCACGCTTCCAGTTTAGGTCCCTTTGGGTAGCACTTTCCACTATCAGAAAGAACACGCTCTGATACCATTTGTAACATCCTGGACTTAGGTCTCCGGTCCATTATCGAGGAAAACTGGTCCTAATAACTTGTTGGGTTAGGGCCCACTGGACCCGATGACAACTACCCAGATGCTTAAGCTCAAGTTGTCTAGTAATAATTCCCACCACTTATAACCCACTCTCACACCTTTTTTGAGTTTTAGATGGGGGACTATGTTTGGAGGTATAGGTATTATAATTTCAATTCACCCAAATGCGAATTTTGACAGAAGCTCTATTGACAAAATCTACTTTATATATTACTCACATTCATGTGTGCATCATGGAATGGAGCCTTTTTTATAAAACCACCAAGTTTTCTGATATTATCAAGAATTTATCTCATGTGACTTTTCCCTTGTGAAAAACGAGAAAGCGAGAGCCGCTAAATAATGGTCTGACAAATCAGACTCACTGTCGCTGAGGCGACTACTCAAGCCTTCACGTTGATCAACAATTAACCCACACAATTAATTAAGCAATCAAGAGCAAGGATCAAAATTTATTATACCCTACTAAGAATGTATAGTGGCAAGTAAGTAGGGGTCGAACACAGGAAGCAACGGAGTAAAGCAAGTAGACAAGAAGTCAAGCCCTAGGTCTAGTGAACTACTTAGCCAACATAGAATATTTGGTAGATTTTTTATTTTATATTTTTTTATTTTTTTAAATTATATAATTTCGTACTTTTATTTTTAATTTACTAATTTTATATTTTCTTTTTGTATTTTATATTTTTTATTTTCTTTTTCAATAATAGAGTATATATACAAAGTAAGAAAGAGAGAGATAATGGATTTATAAAAATAGATCAAAATAAGGAAAATTCAGAAAATAAAATATTTTTAGTCTTTTTATATTTTTATAATGTTTTTGTGATTTTTCTAGATTTTTCCTATTTTTTGGTATTTGTATAAATAAAAATACTAGAAAATAGTGAATAAAGTTGCTGGCCGAAATTAAATTGAGGATGAAAAATAACAAATGGTGTCCAAATTCTTCAAATTAATTTTAAAATACAGAAAATAAAGCAAAGAAAATACAGAAATTGAGATTGGATTTTTTGAATTTTTGTAGAATTTTTAATATTTTTAGGAAGATTTTTGGGGTTTTATAATTTTTAGGAGTTTTCTTTCATATTTTTTAGTGATTTTTGGACAAAAGTTAAAATACAGTAAAAGAGGCAAAATATATTTTTTTGAGAATTTTTTAAGAGGTTTATATATTTTTATGGATTTTATAATGCAAAAAGTGCTCAAAATGATTGTTTTTTAATTTTTATAAATATTAAAATGCAATAAAAATGGAAAACAAAAATATGCCGTGAATCTACAATGCAACAGGAGTTTATGATGATTTTTGTGAATTTTTTAGCAATTTATAGATGCATGAAATAAATACTAGAAGCAAAGAGAAACTACACTACTAGCATGGACGATTTTGTAAATATAGAAAAGTTCAGGGGCCAAAGTGAAATTTCTCCACAAATTATATAACGTAATTAAAAACTTCCAGGACCAAAGATAAATAGCTAGAGATGCAAGGGCTACTATGCAAAAACGCCAAACTCACGCATATGAAGACGTGACTTGGCAATGGTATCGTAGCAATATTACAATAACCCAGTGGCTTTCACGCAAAATATCCCAAAAATATTATACTGCAAGCAAATGTTCTGGGACTAAAATGAAATAGGCAAAACCACAAGGGCCCCTTTGCAAAATGCTCGTCCCCTCACGCGCACAGGCACGTGAGGTGATGTGGCGAGGGACCTAACCGTATTAAGGAAACGTTCGGGTGCCTATGCCTAAATATTACAAACATTTTTTGAATTGTATAGAAAGTTCCAGAACTATAAAATAAATAAAAAAGGTCTTGGGTTAAAATGCAAAATACCCAAGCTTTGCGCGGGAGCGGACGGCTGGGATGCGTCCACTTGACACGTGGCGCACGTTGGACGCACGATGAAGGTTCGCAGCGGACGGCGGAGATTAGGTCGTCAATGAAGATCCAACGACTGCTGCTCTTGATCATCCAACGGCGATGGGTGATTCTGGTGCTTGTTCTTGATCGAACGGCCGTGGAGGGTATTGGAAGAACACCGCCTGGAGGTTGCTTCGATCGAAGAAGGTTGCCGACTATAGTGTTCTCCGGTCCTAGGATCGCAGGCAAAATGATCCTGGCGCCCTTCTGCGTCAAGTGAGGGTCTCAGGCAAGCCTGAGATGGCGTACAACGGCAGGACGGCGGAGATGACCTAGCCGGCGGTTCCTTGAAATGTCGAGGCTCACAGGAGCCTCCTCTTGGGCTCTTTCTTGCAGGGTTAGAAGCACCGCAAAAAGGCGAAGCGCGGGGTGGCGTTATGAGGGGGAATGGACGTGGTTTGTGGCTCGGGCGTGGAGCTCCGGTGATCGGCGGAGATAGGAGCTCAGTAGCTCGATCTGGGCGAGATCAAGATGGATGGATAGGGGGAGCGGAGCGACAGAGCGGTGAGGAAGAAGATGGGGGTGAAAGGAGGGGGTTTGGTGCAGTGGTGTGATCGGAAAACAGAGGCGGAGCGGAGCTCCGTCGTGGATTCAAAGGATGATTCGCGGCGAAAGGCGAAACGGAAAGCTACAATACTCCTAGGCTATGCTAAGCTAAGTCTAAGCTACACGAAAATGGAAAAAGAAATGAGGGAGACTCACCGGAGGGGAAGCTGCAATCTACTGGCGGAGTACCGGCGAGGGACTTGAATCAACCTCGATTCGACTCCACGAAGCTAAATCTCTGGCTTAATCTCTCCCTGTTGTCACCAGGAATGCAACGGGCGTGAGGTTTAGGGCTAACGATGGAGGAAGAGGGATCGAAAAATGAAAGGAAGTCGGGTGAGGCTTTTGAAGAGTTGACGGTCGGGTCACGTGAATCGTGAGTCCACAGACCAAACTAAACCATGTGCGAGTATCATGGGTAATCGAGCAACAAATATGCAGAAGGCGTTGACAAGATTTGGTGAAAGAAAATGCCTCGAAAAATTCGAGAAAAAGAGACAAAACTCGATTCTGACAGCGCTACAGGCAGGGGTCCGAGAGTTGACCCGAGGTCAACTCTCCAACCCACCTGGTTGGTCCACGTAGACCAACCAAGAAAAAGCCTGGAAAAAAGTTTTATAAAAATCATTTTAAAATAGTAAACGATTTTATTATTGTTAGATTATTAAATAAAAATATTTATAATTTTATGAATTACTTTATCATGAATTTTATTTATTTTTTAGAGGTATAAAATTACAAGTTACCATTTATACCCTTTAAAGGTATCTTTAGCTATATCTTTTAATGTTTTATTTTTATTTTATTAATTTGGTTTTATTAATTTTGTTTATTATTTTATAAATTTATAAAATATTTTTATACACTTAAATATATTTTTATTTTATTTTTCTGATTTATTTTATACACTTAATAAAATAAAAGTATATTCTGTATAGGTATGAGTATTGGTATTATACCTAGGTATTTTATATACATATATTTTATTTTGAGTTTTCTTTGAGTTTTTATTCCGATTTTAATATACACATATATTATAAATAATATTTACAAAATTATAAAAATATAAAATTATAAAAATAATGAATAAATAATAAAATGAATATTTTGATCTGTATAAGTATACAATAGGGATCCAAAACTCAACTTTCAAACCGTAGCTTCGCCAAGCACGAAACCACTGCCATTAAATAGCTTATTTTAAATTATATATAATTAAAGGTGAATTTGGTGTGTTTCGAGTTTTTATTTGGGAGATACAGGCCTGGAAAGTTGGGATTCTGGAATCTTATTTAGATCATATCTTTTATCTGTACATTATTTTTGTATGAAATTAATTTTGTATTTTTCTATATTTAATTATCTACAACTTTTATGTTCAAAGTTTCTTTATTTGAGGCGTAAAAAGTGGAACCAAAAATAGGTCCCAAAATGAATAAAGAATGAATTAAATGAAAGGTTTTTTTTGCATTTTTGGCCCTTATCTCCCCCTACTTTATTCCTTGTCGACCTAGTCATCAAGATGCCTTGGTCTTGGGGTTTCGGGTCATAAAATATTTACAATATTTTGTTCTTTTTCTTTTATTTTCTTTATTCTATAATTTTGGCTTTAAAAACCACATTTTATACACTATTTACGCAATGATGCATGAATGTTAAAATGCCTAAATTAAGCCTATTTACACGCATTTACTAGGGTTCTTAAGGCCAAAATGATATAATAAAGATGATGAAACGTAGATTCATCATCTCCTTATACTTGCCTTTGCTAGTCCCTAGCAAACACTTATGCAATAAGTGCAGAAAAGAAAAACAAAGAAAAAAAAGAAGAAATGTGGATTAAATTTAATTATCAAACTTGTCTTCACAAAATCAAAGTTTGGAGCTTAAGTCGGACCTTCGAAACTGAGAACCGAACTTGAAATCCAACAGCCTTTGAGAATCCCAAAACTCTTCTCAAGTCTCCTCAATAACCAGGTCAGAAATATTTCAACTCATACGCGAACCCTTACGACTATGAATCTGACTCGTACAATGTAAGTGATGGTGGCTCTTCCCAACTGAAATGACAAAGAGATTGACTTCTTCAATATGACAACCTAATGATTCCCCAATCCAACAACTCATTCCTCAAGGAGCAGGGTATTCCCTTCTAAGTTCAAGTGGCAACCAGCCCAAGAGGAGGGGGTGAAGAGAAGAATGGATGGTAGCCAGTGTAGCTATCTATCCTAGGATGCAAGACCAGTATAGTCAAGTCATCCAGCTGCAGGCTCACATGATTTGACTTTGAAGCTCAAGCTTGCTTATTTGACTATTCACATATGTACACTCCGGCAGGCATTTTTATTTTTGTACAGGCCTGTCCACTTTTTTGGAGTTTTTGCTTTTGCAATTTTTTTTGAAAATACTATATACAGCAGCATTTACATAGGGAGTTTTTCCTCTTGATCCAGTAGACTATCCCTCTTTTGAAGCTTTATTGCAACCCACGATCTCCTATCCTCGAAACTCATCATCACTGGACGGGTTGGGATGCACTTCCCTCCCTAGAGGAGGACAAGTGTTTCCACCTGTGTGCTTCTCATAATGGCAAATCCAACCCCCTCACCACTCCAACTGAGTTGAGCCATGTGAAAGGTGCAGGTGTCCAAGTTAGGTCATTATCAACAAGAGTCGTGCGTGTGCTCCGAAATACTCTACTTAGGCAGTCAAGAATCCATTGAATCAAGTCTCGTGATCATCAAAGAATTAAGTCAACTAGACCTGAAGTACCTCAATCCTAGTTCCTATAACGTTCATGTTAATTAGGTAGATTTTAAGGTCCAATCAAGCTCCAATCTTCGAATTTTACTTAGACTCGTTCAACTATCAAACTCAATCGAAAAAATGCGTATGATATGCAAATGCTATGCAGAAAATATTTTTGTGATGCAATTTTCAAAGATTTTGGACTTTTTATGGGTTTTTGAAAAGATGATGCATATGCATTTTTTGTATTTTTCAAAAAGATTTTTCAAATGTTTTTGGATTTTTCTTTTGCAAATGTTTTTGGGATTTTTGAAAACAAAAAGATTTTAGCCAAAAACTAGGTACAAATATTTACACGAGAATATATCTTGTATTTACAAGAGGTAGATTTTAAGAATTTACAAGGGTAAGTGGTCAATTTTATAGGTATATACACAGAAGATTTTAGGTGAGATGTAAGTATTCCTCAAACTTATTTGACACAGGTTTTTCAAACAATTTTGAAAACTATAGTCCAAAATAATTTTTACAAATAGTTTTTGCAAACATGTACACACATTTGAAAATCATTTTGTAAAGGTTTTCCTAAGAGTATATATAGATTTTTTCACATATTTTTGCAACCATTTTTCAAACCGTTTGCAAATCGTTTTTCAAACATTTTATTTCACACAAAGAAAATAAATTTTACAATCAAAATGTTTTTACAAAGGTTGAAAACATGTAACGAAATGTTTTACAAATAGTTTTCAAAAGATTTCACACGGATTTTCAAACCTCTTTTTTTTCAAACATTTTGCAAAAACATTTTCACCTGATTTATTAATCAATAAATACAAAAATAATTTGAGGAATGATAACATTTTTTATTAGTATTTTTAATGAATTTTTAAAGAATTATTAGCCATATTATTAAGAAAATACGAAAGTATGAGTTATGGCTAAAGTATATACGCAGTATATACGACCCCCCTATAGTTAGCTGGAGCTATGTCCTCATAAATCAGAGAGAAAAGAGAAGACATGACTCGTACTGAGTATAGGCAAGTCTAAAGAATAACTAAATGAACGAATGGACAAAAGAATGAGAAGTTGACCGTCCCCCCTATATTTAGGATCAAATAATCCTAAGTATAGCAGAATGTACACAAAGCAGGGAGGGTCAAGGGTGAGAATGAACAGATCGTACTCAGGCTGTCTCCCCCTATACTTAGGGTAAGATAGCCTTAAGTATAGACAAGAAGAGGAGACAATGGAGAGGATCAAAGAATCGAGAAACTCGGGGTGCACACCCCCTATACTTAGGACGAAGTACGTCCTAAGTATAGAAGACTGTCTACAAGGGGCGACACCTTTTGATTGATAAAGAGAATAGATAAGGAAAAGAAGAAAAGAAGAAAAGAAGAAAAGAGATGAAAGTGGATATGAACAACTCGGGATGCGCACCCCCCTACACTTAGGATAAAGTACATCCTAAGTTTAGCAGCGATGAAAGGGATGACGTCATGTCGGTAGAATAAGATAAAAGAGACTGAAAAGAAGAAAAGAAGAAAAGTCATTCAAACATGTTTTGCTCTGCTTGGCCTTCTTCTGCCTCTTCAGGGATATCCGGCTCATCCCTGTAGATTACTTGAATAGTGTCAACGACAGACATGAATGTATCATGTTCAAGGTAGGGCTTCAGAAGCTGTCCATTGACTACAGATGGTTGTGCGTCAGCTGACAAATTGGATATCAATACACTTTTGTTGTCACGCACCTGCCTAACCATAAACGGCCCAGTCCATTTACTCTTCAATTTGCCTAGAAAGATCTTTAACTTCGCATCAAACAACCACACCTTCTGACCTGGATCGAAGGACTTGCAGTGGATATGCTTGTCATGCCACGTTTTGACCTTCTCCTTGTACATCCGGTTGTTGTCATATGCATAATCTCTAAATTCCAATAATATGTTCAGATCCAATTTTCTGTTCTTTCCTGCTTGCTCGGAATCCAAATTACATATGTTGATGGCCCATAAAGACTTGTGAATTAGTTCAACGGGTAGATGACATGGCTTGCCATACACAGGCGATAGGGAGACATTCCCAAGGGTGACTTGTACATTGTTCTATAAGCCCAAAGAACGGAGTCAAGCAGCTGAGACCAGTTCTTGCGATCCGGACGCACAAGCTTCTGTAGAATTGGCTTGATCTCCCTATTTCAACATTCAGCTAAGCCATTGTACTGCGGGTGGTAAGGTGAAGCAACGCGATGTTCAATAAAGAATTCCTGAGTCAGCTTCTTCACCTCTCTGTTTATGAAATGACTACTCCCGTCAGATATGAGAATCTTGGGAATCCTGAACCGTGCTATAATGTGATCTCTCAAGAATCGATAGACAATCCTATTTTCGGCAGTTCGGGCGGGAATAGCCTCCACCCAGCGACTTACATAGTCGACAGCAAGCAGAATATATTCATAGCCCTGGCTGTTGGGAAATGTGCCCATAAATTCGATGCCCCATGCGTCGAAGACGTCTGATATCTGAATGAATTTCAGAGGCATCGTGTCTCTCATTCCTATGGTTCCACCCATCTTCTGACAGTCAGTGCAGTATTTGACATAATCATTTGTATCTTTGAATAGTGAAGGCCACCATAGACCACTCTGAAGAACTTTTGTTGTCGTTCGTTTGCCTGAATGATGTCCTCCAGAATCTTGGTCATGACATAAGGCGAGGACACTTGGAACTTCCTCCTGTGAAATGCACCTTCTCCAGATACAATCTGCCCCCTCACGAAATAAATACGGATCCTCCCACTGGTAGAAATGGATTTTAGACAAGAATCTGTCTATCTTCATCCTTGGCCAATCCCGTGGGATTCTCTTGGTCACCAGATAATTCACGACGTCTGCATACCAAGGAAGCGAGGTGACTGAAAGAATTTCTTCGTCTGGAAAGGTCTCTGTGATTGGCTGCAGATTCAACTCAGGAGATTCTGGCTCAGGAAGCCTCGGTAGATGATTGGCCACCACATTCTTTACCCCAGGTTTATCTTTAATTTCCAAGTCAAATTCCTAGAGGAGAAGGATCCACCGGATAAGATGGGGTTTGGCGTCCTTCTTCTTCTGTAAGTACCAAATGGTCGAATGATCAGTGTAAACGATTACTTTGGATCCAAGGAGGTAGGATCTGAACTTTTCCAGGGTAAAGACTACTGCTAGCAGCTCCTTCTCAGTGACAATGTAGTTTCGCTGGGCTTCATCGAGCATTCGGCTAGCATAGTGAATCGTAAATGGTACATTATCTTTCCTCTATCCAAGTACAGCACCAATGGCATAATCTGACGCGTCGGTCATTATCTCGAAAGGTTGAGTCCAAATCGGTGGCTGCAAGACAGGGGCCTGTGTGATGAGTTCTTTCAGCTGATGAAAGGCAAGGAGCACACGATCATCTACAATGAATTCATTCTCCTTGCCGAGCAATTCAGTCAACGATCTGGCCAGTTTGCTAAAACCTTTGATGAATCGTCAGTAAAAATCGACATGGCCCAAGAATGACCTGACTTGTTTAATTGTTGTAGGTGGCTCAAGTTTGGAAATTACCTCCACCTTGGTTGGGTCAACCTCCATGCCACGTTTAGAAACAACGTGACCCAGCACGATTCCTTCGGTTACCATGAAATTGCTCTTTTCCCACGAGAGCACAAGATTTACTTCACAGCACCTCCGCAAAACTCGGTCTAAATAACCCAGACATTGATCGAATGAATCCCCGTAGACCAAAAAATCATCCATAAAGACTTCGAAAAAGTTGTCCACCATATCAGCAAAAACTGCAAGCATACACCTCTGAAATATGGCTGGGGCGTTGCAAAGCCCGAATGGCATCCGTCTGAAGGCATATGTACCAAAAGGACAGGTGAACGTGGTCTTCTCTTGATCTTCAGGAGCAATAGCAACTTGATTGTATCCAGAATATCCATCCAAGAAGCAGAAGTATTCCTTCGCGGCCAATCTTTCCAAGATCTGGTCGATGAAGGGTAAAGGAAAGTGGTCCTTCTTGGTGGCGAGGTTAAGTCTTCTGTAGACCACGCATACTCGCCAAGAGGTGGGTACTCTGGTTGCGATATCCTCTCCTTTGTCATTCTTCACAATGGTGATCCCTGATTTCTTTGGCACCACATGCAGAGGACTCACCCATTTGCTATCGGAGATGGGATAAATAAACCCCGCATCACACCATTTCTGGATCTATTTTATAACAACTCCCGCAGGTTAGGATTTAATCTTCTCTGAAGCTCTCGAGAGGGCCGGCAATCTTCTTCCAGAAAAATACGATGCGAGCACAGTGATGGATTGATCCCATGGAGATCCGAAGTTCGCCAGCCTATCGCCTTGCGGTGGCGTTTAAGAACCTCCATCAGACGAGATTCTTGGTCTTCGGTCAGGTGTGCATTGATAATGATCGGGTACATATTCGGTTCTCCCGCAAGGAAGGCATATTTCATGTTGGAGGGTAAGGGTTTCAACTCTGATGGGGTCTGAGCTGCTTCAGAGGTGACCTCAGCTATTAATGCAGGTGGCGATTCTCTCATCTGTTCGATGTCCACTGACCGTTGTTCTGCCTCTTCACTCATATTTTGACAGAATGACTCGATAATTTCCTTTTTATCACAGGATTCTTGAAAATTTTGTTCTTGGTTTGGAAGGCACATCACCTCCACGACAGTCTCATTCAGCACATCAGCGAGTTCCTCATCCTGATTGATAAGGGGGAATTCGACTGCGGTCTCCACTCCCTCCTCGGGGCAGAGGAGTTCATGGATCTCATTGTCATCCAAGAATAAGTTGGTGTCTTGAATTTCTGCTAGAAAGTCGCAGTCGTCAGAATACTCAATCAATCTTGCACATGATGCAGATGTTCGTTTGGCTGGAGCTCCCTCAGGCAGGGTCTCCACTCTGATTGTTTCATTGCCAGCGCCAAAAGTGATTTCTCCCGTCCCATAATTCACTAATGTGTTCGACGTCCGCAGGAATGGTCGTCCAAATATGATTGGGGTAAGGAGCAATGGAGCGGAGACGTCCATATCTAGCACCACAAAATTAGTCGGGAACTGCTTTCCCTGAACCGTAACTATCACGTCCTCCAACAGGCCCCTAAGCTGCTTGACTAATTTATCTGCAAACTGCAGAATCATCTTTGTAGGCTTGAGCAGTCCTAGCCTGAATTCTGTAAGTAGTGAGGCTGGCATCAGGTTGACGGAAGACCAGCTGTCGAGAAGTGTTCTTTCAAACTCTTGATTGAACATCTGACAACGTACAAGAGGTGCTCCCATATCTGACTTTTTATCCGAGAGGTTGCTGATGGCATTAACTGTGGCCATTGTGAGGATATGCTTTTCGGACTTGCCACCCTTGATTCTGGAGTTGTGAGGGTGAGGCCCGTGCTTGGTTGTACATGCCCCTTTCAATCCTTTCTTTACAGCTGGCATGTACTCAAGAGCTTTCATTGAAGGGCATGTTCAATACTAAATTCTGAATGATTTCAATGATAGTAGGATCAGACAAAGCATTTTTCAAAATTTTCATTTTTTTCTGTTTTTTCATTGCTTCTGGGAAAGGAATATCCACAACATCTTCACCATTTTCATTCAAAATATTGTCCATATTGTTGTTTACAGGTAGATGGCAAAAAGGGATAAAATCATCTACAAGATGTGGACCAAAAATGGCAGGCTCGGTTTCAGGTGATGCGTTGGACTCGTTGCAGGTGCAAAATTCCTTATGTCCGTGGTTGGTTCTGTAGCAGGTGTAGATGTCTCCAATGCCGATCGATCTCCACCGAGGCTGCTGCTATTTCTTTTGTGTTTTGTTGTTTTCTTCATTTTTTTGTGATTTTCTGGTTGATGGTGCTGCTCCCAAAATGCCCGATGGCCCTGGTGTTGGCCTGGCTGACGATTCACCATCAGAAGCGAGATGCTTTCCTTTCACAGTAGCTAATGGCCTGAGTGTCCTACCGCTCCTGAGAGTAACAACATTAAATAAAAAATAATTCACCTGAATCGGGTTGGACACTGCCGACTACCTGCTCCTTGCGTCGGAAGTTGTTCGGATTTGCCTCGACTTGAGCAGGGATGGCTGTTTTCGCAGCCGTCAAGTCGTCTATCTTCTGGTTCATCTTGGCCATATTCTTCATCAACTGCTCACGGCATGCCAAGGCTGGATTAATCGGTACAATCTCAGAAGAGTCCCCCTGATGGGGTCTAGAGTGCTTATATGATGGCTGAGACTGCGACTGGTACCCTTGAAAGAATTGGTGAGGAGGAGGGTTGGAGGAATATTGTGAGTTCTGGTGATATGGAGCAGCCGGTTGCTGATGATATCCTTGTCCGCGATATCCGGACTGCTGAGAACCATGCTGATAATTCTGCCTCCAGGTGTTTCTCTGGGACGGAGGCTGATACTGGTATGAAGGCTGGAAGGGTCTCCCACCCTGCTGCTGTTGGTGATAGGGCATGTTTCCCAGGTTCTGACCATGAGAGTGTCCCTGAGGACGGGTCAGCTGCGCTTCATTGTTCCATACACCGTTAATTTCCTGGATCATCGGCGGGGGTGGAGAGAACTGCTCGGGGTAGACTGGCTGGGACTCTGGCTGATATACAACCATCCGTGTCTGTGACTGCGGGGGCTGCTCCGGGACCTGCACGTAGTACACATGTTGTACTGGTTGGGGTTGCGGTGGTGTCGGCTGAGGGGTTTGATATAGCGTCGGCTCCTTCTTCTCAGCGGTCGGCTCGGCAGTAGTAGACACAACATTGCACATGTTGGCATTCATCGCGCAGACGAGCTGCTCCAGCTACTGGGAAATCACATCGAGCTTTTCAGGCCCTGGGTCCTCTTCTCAATGACTGATAACTTCTCGAGGTCCTGCGACCTCTTCTCAATGATATCCACTTTAGACAGGTGGCTTCCAATGATGCTCAGTTTGGAGCTCTCATCCTTGTCTTCGGTGTGAGAAGCCATGTTTACTGGCTTGCTGATGGCAGTTGACACCTTCATGTAGAATCGAGACGAGGATTGAGCAGCTTCTCCTTCAGCCATTTCCTCGAAAACGTTCCATACCACGTCCTCCTCCTTGTTGAAATGTGAACCACCACCACAAGCGGCATCTACGAGCTTTTGGCTTTCAAGTGTAAGCCCACCAAAGAAGGGTTGTACAAGACTGGTCTTTGGGATTTCGTGGTGGGGACACTTCTCCTGAAGATCCTTGAATCTCTCCCACGCTTCATGGATAGTCTCATGGGGTTGTTGGCAGAAACTGGAGATGCGGGCGCACATCTGATTCAA
>JAZKJV010010288.1:0-32500 GCA_037367405.1 Ottelia alismoides
TGTGAAGATGAAATAGTATCTGGCACTAATCTTTTAATACTAGGTTTGTAATACTGGGTTATTTATATATCATTGAAATACATCAATAGAGAGAGGTGTTACTGCAGGAGCATGCCAAAAAAAAGATTTATATCCTTGTAGCAGTATCAACCATAGCAGCCATGTTTCATTACTCCATAGAATATTCAAGGGACGGGAAATTTGTGGTCTGTAGTTGACTATCATGTGCATATCATATAGCAAGTCAAAATTATCCAATCAGTAAATTCGAACTCACTTGAAACTCAGACTTGTGAATATCAATCATGCATATGCATAGGAAAACACAAATCTTGCCATTTGAATGGACAGACTTTCCTCTGCATGAAGAGTAATACAACTCATGTATATCACAATGCAACTTCCGATGTATAACATATAAGGGTTGAGGTATAGACCCCAGGCATTTACAACTCATATGTGGCAACAAGTTCATATGCTGTAAGGTCCACGATACTTATCTGTGAATCAAGTGTTTTAAATACCGAACCACTCACAGCAGATTTTGATTTCGAGTGAATGTAGGTAATGGACAAATGCATCGGATTTCAGACTTCAAATCCTATATTTTGTTAGGAAAGTATCACACTCTCCAACTTAAGTTTGCACAAAGTTGTGATGATGTACTGAATTGGTTATAAATTATAAACAGTAGCAATGATTTCAACCCTTGAATAGACACCACTTCCATTTTACATCAAAGACGGTAAGAATCGATTGGGTCATTTCACCTATTTCATCTTCTCACTGATGTTTTAGCTAACTTTGTAGTGTAACAAAGAACTGTACTGGATCAGTAGGAGGCATGCAGAGAGTCGATTTCCCAACACAAAAGGCTTGAATAACAAGCATGCATGGAGTCCGACAGCATAGAGGTTTAAGAGGGTGCCTGGAATCCCGCAGCAAGGAGGACTAAGATGTTGTACAAGAGGAGGGGAATCGTGTGGAGCTCGCAACAAGAGGAAGGAGGATCGTACCTCAAGAACTCGATTTCTCGACAACTCCGCCCATGGAGAAATGACGCAATCGGTGCTTCGATCATGATGTCAATCCGTCCTCGAGGGCTGCCTAGGCCTCCTGCGCTCCGGTGAGCTCCACTGAAGCTCCAACGAGGGAGAGCGAGGAGGAAGAAGAGGATTGTCCAAGGGTTTGTGCATTTTTAGGCGAAGAAGGGGAAGGGTTTTATTGGTTTGGACCCGGATTCGGATCCGGGTCCGGATCCGTATATGGCCTGGATCCCCTCTCGCAAAAATGGTCGTAACTCGATCTCCCGAACTCGGATTTTCGCATTCTTAGAATCATTGGAAAGCTATCGACGAGCCCTACACAATGGACTAGTCAAATAAATTTTTTGGACACTGGAATAAAAACAGATTTGTAATTAAACCCAGATCCAGCTGGATTTTGCATTTTAGTCCATGTTCGATTTTTCGGGGGTTTCACAGCTGCTCCTCCCCTCGTCCCTGCCCTCACCGCCCCCCGCCACCCCCAGCCACACGCCGCCCCGTGCCACACCCCAGCGCCTCCTCCACCGCCAGCCTCACATCGCCCCACGCCACGCCCCAGCGCCTCCGCCCCTCCCACGCCCCCATGCAGCCCCGCGGGACTCGCACCCCCATAGAACTCCACCATTCCTCAGCATAGCCCACTCAGGAGTAAGTAGCTAGGAAAACCTTCTCCTCATCAGGTACATGTCTCTGCCACGCTTCAGCCATCTCTCTGCCACATTTGGGCTTGTATTGCTCAAAAACTCTGTAACCTTCTCCTTGCGATATTTGAAAAGATGTCCTCTTATCGCAGTGGTGGTGGCGACGGAGCAGGAGCAGGAGGAGGTGGCAGTGGTGGTGGACTACCATCTCCCCCACCCATTCCAGACCTGCCCTCGAACACAGATCTCGACAATCGCTCCCCGAGCATAAGCTGCCTCTGCTGCACATCATGTAGCATCGCCATCAACGCAGCCAACTGTTGCGCAGTTTGATCTCTGCGAGGCGGCATGATCTGCATCTGTAGAAATAAAAAGGGAGATACAAATAGATCCTAGAATAGAGATCATTAGTCAGCCTTGATCAATATTTTTTTGACCGTAGTCAAAAGACTACTTGTCTAATGTATAATGATATTTCTCCTACCATACAATTGTCTATAACTGATGGGGTAATTGAGATATGATACCAAATGAAATGCCACGCGTCGGCGGTAGCATATCTCAAACCCATTCTCAAGATTACCCAACAACAATCATATACAACCTGCATGATATACCATTTATAGAAAAAAAAGGAAAGAAAAAAAGACTTCCATTGATAACCAGATGTCCACATAAAGATAAACATAAATCTAACGATCTCTTTATTACATCATAAATAGATGAAACCGAGGGAAATAAAACAATTACAGAACTAAGCCTCAATCTCAACAAGTTCCTGCAGATGCACCACCGAAAATGCGAGCCTTCGTCTCCTGTTTTACACTTCCTGTTGGATTTCCAAAGAATGTAACTAATGAGTCAACTGACTCAGTAAGGATAAAATAAATTATAACTTAAGAGAATATAGGTAGGCAATGCAATTGCGGTAATTGAACAAGTTTAGAAGAGAACATTCTAAAAACATCTAGTAATATACAATCAGTTATAGTCTAGGCCTTTAACATTTACACGATCAAAATAGATTCTTTGACTTATCTTAATCCCTACTCTCATTTACTTATCCCGGACTTGCCCGTCAAAGGAGAAATATTACACTAGAAATGAAGTCTGGAACACTTCATATAAAGTGCAACCTAAAATCTGTGCGCAAATGCGATCCTTCAGCTAGTCTAGTTAGTAGTACTCTGACACTCGAGACGTGACATATAAGTCCAGTGAGTTGCAACTCTATTAATCGAGTCTGCCGAAGGAGTCTTCCTCGCTCCAAAACAAATGCAAAAAGAAGAATCCATATAATGCAATGCACGCGTGCATAAAGCCTCAATTCCACCAGAGTACCTACCACCACCTCACTCTGTGATTCCCCTCGAGTGAGGATGACTATCTGTCGGCTCAGCCGGACTAGAAGGGTGTGCACCCATCTTGTAGTATTTATCTTTTTACCTACATGTCACAGTACACCATACATTATATTTAATTCTAAATTATGCCACAATATCAACACTATACTTGACATATTGGGTTTCCACATAAACCTCGACCTAGCTGTTATTAAGATGACTCGAGCACTTTGATTCACATCGCTCATACAAGAGGTACCAAGTCATAATGAACCTAGATATATCCCCTATTACAAGTACACACAAGGAGTCCAATGGCTTGATAATTATGAGATACGATTGATACTCTATTGTATATTGTAGATATATCAAATAAATCAATTTGCATTGCTAATAGATGTCAACAAGAATAAACACGTAATTGACACAACTGAACATGTAAATCCCATCGTATGCGGTACTATAGAAAGTATATGGAACACTTAAAAATAAAACATATGCGAGATATTCTTATGCGGTGTTACAAAAAATGTTAAATCACCATAAATAGGACATCAAGCATATGGTAATATACATAGGAAAAGTTTAAACGTTTATTTAGGAAGAGAGCACCAACGGATGGACCAATACTAAAAAATATATTTAATACTAAAGGCACTTGATTTTTCGGAAGAGATAATCACATTATAACTAACACATGTATGGGGTATAACAAATTCATACTATAATTATCAAAACCACGTGGATATCAATGCTAAAAAAAATAACTGCCTAGATACGTTATTGTGACTGTGTCAAAAAATTTCACGTCTCCATCCATAATAGCTCAAGGTTAAGATTAAGTTCATCTTTGCGGAAGGAATTACACATTTCGCAGGATATAGATTTATACATTCTTCCCTCTCAATATTCTATAATTACAGAATAATAAAGTACACACTTTTATCTATCTTGACACTAAATTTCCACTATTTAATGAGAAAGGATTATGGAAAATATATCACCCATGATAGAAAGTCAAAACTTTATTACGTAATATCATAATTCAGGACGCAATACTGTTAATATTATCTAATATTATTGTACCTTATACTTTGTATGCTAATAGAATTAGTAAACTCCTAATGTACATAGATGCTATAAATCTTGAGTTGCTATCTTGCATTAACCCACAACAAAGTCATATCCCAACACATGTATATCATCCATATCGTAACATTAATATCTCGCAAACGATATTGCATAAAACCCGATCATGATCAAAAGAATTATCAAACAAAGCATCTACATTATCTGTTTAACGTTCTAGATTGTCCATTTAACGAGGATGAGCAGTAGCAAGATATGGTTAGAACGAAACATGAGGAGGCGATTCGATGGCAAAAGAACTTCATCTTTACCAACAGCAAAAGACAATTTGGGGACGGATCAAAATCCGATAGGTATCCCCCCTCAAGCCATTCTCCAATATCACAAAATATTCGAAGGTAAAATGGAGAAGGTCGAGGATCCGTTACCTATACTCGGTCACGTCTTTGATCCACGTGCTCGATCGCTCGATCACGAATCCGACGAGAGGGTTGCATTTCCCTTGCGATGGCCCTCCTCGTCTTCTTCTTGTCGCGAAGCTACGTGGCTTCGAGAGCTTTTGATAATGGTGGTGGCACCGTTCTCTCCTTGATTCTCTGAAGAAGGAGAGGGAAAATGGATAAGGGAATGACTTGCGGAGGAAGAAAAGGATGGATTAGGGTTTGGAAAGAAGTGTGAATGAATGGAGATGAAGGATGGAGGGCTTAATATAGGTCAGGACTAAATCCCTAGTTTTAGGATCCCTAAAATAGCCTTAATTCGTAATTAACTTATCTAATCTCGTAACCATTAATCCCCTCAATATCCAAGACCCCTCTTCACTAAAACAGGCATATCCGCCTCATCCGAACTCGGAATTACGCGTTTTTAGACTCTTTGGAAAGCTTGCGACGAGACGCTTCTTTTGACTATAATATTGAATAGGTTTTAAGACTTCGGAAAAATCGAAAAATTGTGGGTGTTACATCATAACAACCTTAAAATCAGTCTCGTCCCCGAGACTCAGGATGCAAAGGTGTAACATAACAACCTTAAAAAGGTTGGACCCTATCGAGAAAAAGATAACAACCTAAAAAAGGAGTCTAGATTTTAGATTACCTTCAAAACGATGTGGATAGTCACGCCGCATATCTGTCTCGGGTTCTCAGGTGGCCTCCTCAGAGTTATGTCGTTGCCAAAGGATCTTCACCAAAGGTATATCCTTATATCTCAACTTCTTTACTAAATGATCGATGATCCGGACCGATTCCTTCAGATAACTCAGGTCAGTGTCCACGTGAAGATCATCATAATTTATCACATGCGATGGATCATGAATGTACTTTCTCAAGTTGGAGATGTGAAAAACGCCATGCACACCAGCAAGATGAGGAGGAAGTGTAATCCGGTATGCAACTTTACCAATCTTTTCAAGAATCTCAAAAGGTCCGACAAATCGTGGTGCTAATTTTACATTCTCTCCAAACCGCTGAACTCCCTTCATGGGAGAAACTCTCAAGAAGACAAAATCTCCAACCTCAAAGCAAAGATCAGTGCGTCGTCTATCGCTATAACTCTTTTGTCTACTCTATGTAGTAAGCAATTTCTCCCGTGCTATCTTGACTACCTTAGCGGTCTCCTCCAAGTACTCTATTTTATGTAGAAGGTTATGTCCAATATCTTGCCAACTCAGAGGTGTAGAACACCGCCTTTCATACAACGCTTCAAAAGGGGCCATGCTTATGCAGGCATGGTAACCGTTATTATATGTAAACTCTGTTAATGGCAAATCGTCCTTCCACGACCCTTTCCACTCCAGCACACATGCTCGAAGAAGATCCTCCAGTGTCTGAATCGTCCTCTCGGATTGTCTGTCGGTCTGTGGATAGTAATCAGAACTGAGGCATAGTTGCACTTCTAAAGAACTCATGAATTCTCTCCAGTAGTGAGAGGTGAACCTTGGATCACGATCGGCTACAATCTGCTTCGGCAACCCATGAAATCTGACAATCTCCTTAATAAAGATCACTGCAAGTTGTAAGGGAGTGCATGTCATACTCACGGGTATGGAATGTGCTGATTTAATAAGCCTATCAACCACGACCCATGTGGCATCATGACTAGCAGTGGTCTTAGAAAGTCCCATCACAAAGTCCATAGATATACCCTCCCACTTTCACTCAGGAATAGGAAGGGATTGCAAAAGTCCAGGTGGCCTCTTATGCTCAGCCTTAATTTGATGACACGTTAAGCATTTTTCCACGAACTTGGCCACATCCCTTCTCATTTGCTTCCACCAGAAGTTCATTTTCAAATCCTTATATATCTTGGTATCGTCAGGATGTATCGACAAACGTGAACTATGTGCCTTACGCATGATCTCTTTCTACAATTGTACATCTGCTGGGACACACAATCGATTTCCATTTTGTAGTACCCCATTTTGATAAGAAAAACCAACTAAGGTTCTTGCAATAGCCTTCTCTTTCAGTCTATGCATACTCATGTCTTCATGCTGCTCCTGGATGATTCCCTCAACTAATCGGGACGTGAAGGGGATGGAACTACGACTGTTTCTCTACTACTCTGAAATGGATGTCAATCACTGAAAGCTGTAAGAAGATCCCATGCTTTAAACTGAGGATGTGATTCACTTGAATGAGGCATACGACTAAGGGCATCAGCGACCACATTCGCCTTACTAGGATGGTAAGAGATGGTGCACTCGTAATCCTTTAAAAGCTCCAAACATCTCCTTTACCTCATATTAAGCTCCTTCTGATAAAAAAGATGCTTGAGACTCTTGTGATATGTGATATGAGAATCATGCTACTCCTTCACTCGCTCCTTATAATGTAGGTTGCTCGAAAAGGCTTCATCTCTAAGCTCCTCCAAGGCTGCCAAATCTGCCCTCCTCTGATCCAAAAGTATCTATGTAACAGTCCAAAGTGGCTTATGTCTAAGCTACACAGGTAAACGGCAGGGCTTGCCATAAACGAGGTGAAAGGGATATGTACCCAAAGGAGTCTTGAAGGACGCCCGATATGCCTACAAGATCGAGTCTAAAAGCTGTGACCAATCCTTTCGGTCAGAGCGAACGACCTTCTGCAATATAGTCTTGATCTCCTATTCGACACTTCAGCAAGACCATTGGTATGAGGGCGGTATGGAGTGGCTACTCGATGGTCAATGCTGAACTCGCTAGCAAGGGCCTTTACCTTGTCGTTGACGAAATGAGACCCCCCGTCAGATATCAAAACTCGAGGTACTCCGAACCGTGAAATGGTGTTCTTCCTCAAAAATCTGCATACAGTCCTAACATAAAATTTAGAGTATAAAATCATTTTTATTTAGTTTTTATTGGCTATATACAAGTGTGAGATAAATAGGTGATGATACATGTATACACATGATATGTACAAGGTTGAGAGAGAATTTAGTTACTTTTATTTTCTTGTTATTTTGTTCTTTTCTAATTTTTGTTTTATTTTTAAGAATATATAAAAGGTAATATAAAAATATTTTTATTTTGATTTTTGTGAAAATAATATATATACATACATACATAGAGGGAATCTGTACAAGGTATAGTGGTCCTATCTATATGTACTTATTTTATTTGGCGACCATGTCCAATTTGTACCCTCTCTTGGGTTCAGGTCACTCAATATTTATTCTAAATACTTCCATCTTTTTCTTTTATTCTTTATTCTTTTATTTTTGCACAAATACATGCTAATTATCAATTATTAACAAATACATGCTTATTGATAACTTATAGATGATGTTTTACCAAGATATTTAGCTAAAATAAAAGGATAAAGAGTGAGGAATGGGGATTCATCAGAGCCCCGCACTACCCCCCCCCCCTCCCCCGCCCCATCCTATCGAAAAAAATGAGTATTGATTTGATCTTGATCCTTGTGGAGCGAAAAAGACACTATACTGGATCTGTACATATTTACTGTTAATATCCATAAATGACTTATTTTTGGTAATTGAAGAACATTACCATATGTATATTCAAATGCATGATAGACATTGGTACTCTAGTGCATTTCTCCTTCCGATTCAGAATAAATATGGTTCCAGACCCTTTCTTTAAAATTTAAAGTGGATGCTCTGCGTGAACAAGCTATAGGTTGCGTGCAAGCCCTAGGTTCGAAGCTCCAGTTCGGAGCCCTCCCTTCCTGCTCGCGTGCAAGCCCCATGTTGGTGCCTTCTTGCAAGTCTGCCTCGGGTTCGAGCCCCTGCTCGTCTGCAGCCTGCAATATCAGTTATACTGCTCCCTTTTTTATAATATCATTTGTTCACAGTTTTCTACTTTTATAATATCAGTTATAGGTCTAATTTACTTTAACAGAAAATATCAATTATGACGGAAGGGCTGAATATGAATTTTATAGGAAATTGGGTCATATGTTACAAGAAAATGGAAAGGTGTAACTAATATTGCAGTAGTTAAGAAGGGTACAAATGATAGAAATCTTTTGCGTGCGTGGACAACTCAATTAGCAATAGTAAGAATATAAAACACAAAATATCGCAGGGAATAATATTTCATGCACAGTAAAATCGCAATCAAAGACTGTAGCTTTATTATAACATCAGAGCAAAACAGAACAGAACAGAAGAGAAGAGAGCAGAAGAGAGGATTCAGGAACCCAACAACTGGAAAACACAGCGTGGCCCCTATTTCCTGTACAACCCTATGATGTTGGCACCACTAAATGGGTCCAGATCGACCCAGAACAGAGATTTGAAGCATAACCCCATCACAAAAAAGGAGAGGCTGAAATCTGAGATTTTATTGATGACGAGTCAGTATACAGATATCATGTATGTTCAATATAAAAATTTACTAATAATTTTAAAATAAAATTGAGAGAAGCAAGATTTGAACCTTATTCTCCTACATACTTTACATGACCATTAAATAATTTACAATATCTAACTTACAACATCATATATTATACATTTAAGGATGATCGTATTAAAAACTTTAGACGTTGCTGTACAAGTGAAATATAATAATCAATTATGAGACGACATTAGGTCTTCCCTAACAGAGAGATTTCGAGAAGGAGAGCTACATAGTGGGCGGCAAGGAGGGGTGGTGCAGTAGCTCCTCTGGCCGCGCCGATGACAGGGGCAGTTAGCGAGGACTTGATGATCAACGTCATCAGATGGATGGTATGGCTCTCCTACACCTTTATCTTCTTGAGCTGGGAGAGGACGAGAAGAAGAGCTGCGCAGTAGGCGGCATGGAGGGGAGTGCTGTAGCTTTGTTCACGCCTGATATGAAGGAGGATGAAACGAAGGCGAGAGCTGCAAGCGAGGCCCCGGCAAGCGGCGTCATCCGATGGATCTGATTCTCCTCCTCTTCTTCCTCTTCCTCTCCCTCTCCCTCTCGAGAAGATAATTGTGAGGAGATCTAGACCACTGCGGTAAATTTGTAGCCTCGGTGCCGTAATGGCTTCAAACATTACCTTCGAATGTCGACATTGGACAGAGGAGAAGTCGTCCACCGTCTTATCTTGGGCCTTAAGAAATCCGACTTGGCCCATCGCCGGTGGGCCGAGCACAAGCGGACCTCGTGATTGGGCGCCTCTGTCGTGAGCCGCCAACTTGCAGCTGTACACGCGGACGAATCAACGAAGGCCACGTCAGAGGTGATCGGGAGTTTTCTTTTTTAATTAGATGCAACTTACCTGGAGCACGTGCTGGGACGTGAAAGGCATGGCCACGCCCGCACTTCCACGCATTCTAAATGAGGCAATATGATAGGCTTTAAAAACATTATGTATTTAAAAAGAAGGATTACGTAGACGCCCCTATAAAAATTCTTTATATTTTCTCCCCGATTGAGGACTCATTAAGCACCATCAAATGATTGTTAAGAGATGATCTCCAGCCTGAGAAGGAGATGGAAATCCTTTCTCTAAAAGCTGATATCTGACCGACCTCTTGATGTAGGTCCTCTGCATAGGAATAGAGATTCGGAGATGTCAGACTAGTTAGGTCAAAGAGTATAAGCGGAAATTGATACATAAAAAGATGACTACAAGAAAAAACAACCACAGCTTTGAGTCCTCTAATTTTCGATTACTCGGAAATGAAAAACGCATCAAGCTAAAATCAAGTCCTTTTTATCTGGCCATGAAACTGGTAGCTCAAGGATAGTGTCGTCCCTAATATTTCATGGGCCTTAGATAAAAAAGTTCTTACAAATTTTTTTACTAAGAGCAAATTGTCCTTGGTGTGTTTACCATAAAGTATAAAATAAAATATTCTATTTTAGGAGAATAATTGGTCCTTATATAATCTCACTAATTTTTAATTTTAAAATTGAGTTGTTAATCGAAAATTCAAATATGCAAGGATTCATTTTTTCAGTGAGTTCGTTCACTGAAAATTAAATTTTATAAGGCTCACTAAGACAGATGTTATTTTATTCATAAACTAAAAGTCATATCACATATAATGTTGGGCCTGAAAATTTAATGGACCCCGAGCAATTACACTTCAAAACTATGCTCAGGACCGGTCCTGCTCAAGGTATCATGAACTTGCCTTGGACTTTCACTAGAGAGCACGCATCCTCATCCAGTGTCAACTTAGGGGAAGCATGTTCAAAGCACGACAGAGTGGACATCACTCAAAGGAGAGAAGTACAACAAAGCATCAATTAGCCATTGGAGATTTGGAACAATAGGAATTTATTACGTTCGGACAGAAAAGATTCTAAGTGCAGTTAAAACCTGGATTTCAATGCTCGTTTCTTAATTTTATTTTTCTATTTCAACAATGACAGGGGTCTAAACTATAATGGTGCGTAGGTTCAACATTGGGGACTGATTGGATCTAAGTAGAAGATTCCACATTGCATAATTATTCTATAATTATTTATTTGATTAATTACATGACTGAAAACTATTCCTATGCCAGTAAACTACATCGATAGTTACTCACCACAGTGCTTCCATTACATAAATAAAAGAGTGAAGATCATTTTGGATCTTAAGAGTCACAATTCTCATGTTTACATGCAAATCTTCATTTTATTTGACTATCGGGGAGTCGTTTCTCTAATCGATGAAATAAGTAAATTATTCAAGGCATCTACCCCAACACTCAAGTATTCGAGTTGTTAGATCACTAGGACAAACATATTGTCATTATATTATTTGCAATGTTTTGAGCTTAGGTCCTCGATCTTTTATCAAGTAAAATTGACCATGACAACTTGTTAGGGCTTGAGACAATTGGATATGTTGACAATCGTCCAAAATAATTAATATCAAATAGTGAAGTAGTAATCCCTACGACTTATAATCTACCGTCACGCTTTGTGAGTACACGATGCAAGACTATTTTTGAGGTTGTTGTACTATGCACGATGAAAATATTTTTTCCACTAGTGTTCTCAACGTAATAAGTCATCTTGTTGTCTTCATCATTTGGCACAACTGATCTTTGAATTGAAGGGAAATATCTTCATCATTTGGATTGTCTTCTTCAACTGCAGCTTGCTTTTGTGGCGTTGAAGAATCATCCCATTTTCATTAAGATTTTCCATCAAAGATGACATCTCTAGATATAATCAGTTTCCCTTCTTTCATCTCATATAATCTATAAGCTTTAGATTCATCACAATATCCAATGAAGATATATTTTTCTCCTTTTTCATCAAACTTTTCTTGTCTAACTTGAGATGGAATGTGAGAATATGCAATAGAGCCAAAGATTTTAAAATGACTAACCATGATCTTTCTTTCATAGCAAGCTTCGTAAGGTGTTCTATCCAATACTGCTTTGGTAGGTGATCTATTCAATATATAAACATCAGTATTTACTATCTCCGTCCAAATTTTGATAGGAAGACCCCTACCTTTCGACATGCTTCTTGTCATCTCAACGGTTATTCGATGTATTCTTTCAACTACTCCATTTTGTTGAGAAGTATATCATCTTGTTAGCTCCTTCTTGATTCCTTGAGTTTTGCAGAAGTTTTAAAATTCTTTGGATGTGAATTCTCCTCCATGATATGATTGGAAGAATTTTATTTTTCTTCTACTTTTCTTTCCAAAAAAAGCTTTAAGCTTGATAAAAGTAGAAAAAGACTTCTAATTTTTCTTTTAAGAAGTAAACCAACATCATTCTACTATAATCATCAACAAATAATAGAAAGTGCTTGGCTCCACTGATAGAGGAGGTTTGAGTTGGTCCACATTGAAGGATATTGAATAATCCTTATGCACATCATGGAAGTGTGAGGAACGTATCGTATGCAATCGAGAATGACTAGTTGTACTAGTTGTTCGATACATAAGAATTTAAAAATTTTCATTTGATGAAACCACATGATCCAAGAACGATTCTCGAATCGTTTCATGCACAATAGATAAAGGAATACCTCTTGTAGTGTGGTTGCGATCAAGACTTTAAAGAAAAGAGACCTCTTGTCTCAAGTCCGATCTTCGGAGGAGACGCTTGCGAGCACGGGGATGAGTCGTGTGCTTCTCGCAATCCAAGATGTTGATCAAAGCAAGGGAACTCCCGATCTTGTCACACGAGATCATATGTCTTCTTCGCGAGCGAGACACATCAAAGAAGATGGAGAATCGAGGGACCTCGAGGCGGCAGCACAATGACGAAGCAACGACGACTTCTTCCCTTTAGGGTTAGGGTGGACAACCACCCAAGAAGAGAGAGGGAGAGAGGGCGTGCGAATGAAAGAGACAGGAGAGAGCTTCTTATGAACTTGTTAACCTCTTGGATGGGCAAGGGGTGCCTCTTCTTATATAGGATTTTGGGAGTCCATGGATCACAATCCATGAATTACATAAAATCAATGGTTGAGATTGATTCGTGTTTCTTTCAATGGTCAAGATTTTGTGGGAAAAATACAACAACAATTAATTTAATTTGATTAAATATATAATGATAAATCAACATAATTTAATCCTCAAATTAAATCAACTAATCTTGGAGATAATGGAAAGGAGAATCTCTCTTTCCATATAGGAAGGGTGGACGACCACCCTTTCCTTATAGGAATCGGTGGCCGTCCCTACTCCTATTAGGAAAGGGAGATTCCAATGCAATCTCCAAGATTGCATGATTCCATGTATCTCCAATATTTATAACAATAATTGTTATAAATTATTCTACAAAAATAATTTATAATTATTTTGTGAGTATTACAATCTTGCCATTGGAAATTTATGAATCATATTCACAACCCAAAACAAAATGTGATTTACATTTTTAATTAATTATCCACTGTGAATCCAATTGACATCAATAATTAATCAACAAATATAAATCATAATAAGATCTCTCTAATACAGTATAAATCATATTTATAATATATTATAAATAATTAGATATGGCTATCCACATTATTCACATCCACAATAATTAAATCATATTTAATTATATTGGATCATCATTCTCATGTATCCCAATAATGTCAATCAAATTCACATCATTCAAGATAATTAAATCACAATTTATTATCCATTTCTCAATGCTTTAGTATATTTCAACTATGGACTTATTATTGAACTCTTTCAAGAATAATGTGCTTTCTCTGCAGATACTTGGAGATAAGAACATGACGATTTGTATATTCCATGTATAGTGACTTGGATGTTGAGATAACATCTCAAATCCAGATCTCATGGATCTCTCATTGATGCTTGATTAAATCAAGATCGTAAATCTAATCTTCGTTATATATTTTATTTTCTTTATATATTTTTTGTGAAAAGTGTAGCAAGGCCCCTGCCTCTTATTTAAATTACATATATGCCCCTGCTAGTACATGTATTTTGTGTGTTTGTTTTATTTATTAAATATATCATTTGTGCTCAGAAAATTCTCAAAAAATAAGGATAGGTGCCTGTCATAGTGTAGATTCATGCTACAATTCTATATTTTGATTTAGTCTTTTATTATTTTAGAAAAAAATAGCACGCTTTTGTCCTTTTACAGTATCAAACCCATAAAAAATATAAAATATTTTTAAAAAAATCCAAAAAATATAGTTTCTGTTTGTCTACTTGTTTCTAACATCAGAAACCAAAATCCCTAAAAATATAAAAAGAAAATACTTAAAAATTAAAAAAGCTCCAAAATACATTATAAAAAATAAAATGTTCTTAAAAACTCCAGTTCTGTAGTTTTATTTACATCATTATCTACATATTTAAATTGATTTGAGCAATTTTGGACTACATTTGTTATTTTTCATCCCTAAATCAATTTCAGTCCACTATTAAATCCCTATTTTAGTGTATTTTTTGCCTTTAAAATATATAACAATTAAAAAAATTCACTATAAATCACAAAACAGTAAAAAATTATTTAAAACTTAAAACTATTTAGTTATATAATTTTAAGTTATTTTAGTTATATTTATATCTATATTTCCATGTAGTCTATATATACTCTTGTATATTCTTCTATTATATATTTAAAAGAAAAATAAATTACAAAATGTAAATATATAAAAAGAAAATGTAAAAAAATCAAATTAAAAAAAATAATAAAAATATAAAATAAAAATTTAAAAATAATACAAAATTAAAAGCCAACAAAAATAAAACCATATTTTGGCTAAGCATTTGCACGACATATTGTGCTTGTTTTTCATTAATTCACAATGCTCTATACCATTGCTTCCTTTGTTTACCCTTGTCCACTATACTATACATCTTAAGTAGGGTATAATAAATTTTGATTCATACTATTTTACTTGAGTTATTCATTGTGTGGGTTGATTGTTGATTGGACACAATTATTGAGAAGTCATCGCAGCGACTGAGTCTTCGCCTTGTGAAGCTCATTTTAGACAACTCGATTTTCGCATTCATCGGCAGCACCCGACGAGGTCAAAGTCTCCAATAGATAACACTGAACAATGTATACTCCCGCACAATAATGATATCGAAATCAATAATTAATTTTCAATAAAATATTAGGACAAAAAATACAAATTAACCTATGTATCAAAAGTCAATAATGTATCTATCTCTTTATCAATTAACAACTAATCCGTAGACAGGAATTAAGGAGAAAAAAGAGTCATAGAGATATAACTAAAGCATTTTAATGTGATAAAATTCAACTTGAGGTATAAATAACAAAGGCATTTAACATAAATTAATGTGCATACTTTGCTTCGAAGTTTGAGATGGATAGATCCATAAGGTTTTCCGTCCAAATAAATCAGTTACGACCTAAACACAAGATATGTATTTTTAACAGTATGTACTAGCTAAGAAATCTAGCCTATCTTATTCTAAAACACGGATTCCCAACCGTCTATTTTTTATTGACTCGTTATCTATTTACATAATTTAAAGTAAGTAATCTTACCTAACTAATACGTTATTATCCAACTTTTTCAGGTGGTCGAAACTATCTTAATAAAAAAGGTGCAATTGGTTAACTAAGGTGTACGCCATAGCAATGTTACAGAGTGCATAAAAATTTTATTGATATTAAGGCATGCAAAATTTCTCGTTGAAAAAAATGGTAACGTGTATTTGTAGGTGCAATTTTTTTAAACAAACGTGCATAGTTGTTAGATGAAGAGTTCTCACAAGATTAAGGACATTCGTATAAACTTAATTCAAAGTTTCAAATGACTGAAAACTTGACCGTTGTGCATATTATCGCAAATTATAGCATCAATACCGGCCCTCATCGGTAGATAAGAAAATAAAATTAACGATATATTTACCTAGGTAAAGGTCTCCATGTTAATCCTGACCAAAAATGATTCCCTGAGTGTCTAGATTGTCAATGCTCGTAGACGATGGGCAAACACTCCTTGGCACGAAGAGATTGGAGAGACAACTAGCAACGTAGGGAAAATAGGGCCAAGTGGTATTGTAGAGATAGGTGCGCACGATGCCTTGGAACTAAAAAGAGGATTAATTCTATTTTTGAGAGTTGATGAGATAATCGAACCTAACGACTGTTCAAGTGAAAAAAACGAATTTAATCGCATGGATATGCTTTCCTCGACTTGGTCAAAAGTAACAACTTTTATTTTATTTTTCCGCATGCGGTTACAGGGTTCAACCTTCCTTTCTTAATCACAAATTATTATTTGCTAACTATTTTGATATATTTATATAATCAACCCCTTATAAAGTATGTTTTTGTTTTCAATCTATAATTTCATTTTTTTCAAAAGAACCCCCTAAAAAGAAACAGATGTTACACCACCTCTACTAGTATTCTTCGATGCATATGGTCTATTTATCCAAAAGACCACCATATCATGCCTTCTGCGGATTGCACATCTACTACATCGATTCAGCTCGTCAACATTGAACCTCGCTCTGATCCATCGCATCATGTCCCTTTGACAATGCTGAACTCGGCTCGGATTCCAGTTGTTAGGGAATACGAATCACCTGATACGAATGCAGATGCGTAATCGACCACTACCACGAAAGCACGTGAAGAAAAGGCAACCAGATATAACGATGGTCTGTCACATCTCACGACCACCGGAGAAGAAAGATCGCTACAAATTAAAACAAGTACAACACGATCGGTTCCCTCGCTCTCTCATCTCTTTCTTCTCTCTCTCTCTCTCTCTCTCCTCTCTTTCTTTAGAGTTACATTGTTCTAGTGATGGTATGGAAGAATGTCTCCTACTATCTATATATAGCCTAGTAAAAATCCCCAAGTCATAATTCCATTAAGAGTATAAATAGAATACAACGCAACTACTTTTAAGATTACGAGTCACATCCCATTAGGATTCTTCGTCCTAATATAATCCTAATATTAATATATATCGCAGAAATATAAAATTCAAAAATAAATATGAATATCAGCTTAGAAATTGATAATAATAACACTCCTGAACATATCAGCATGCGGTTGCCTCCCTTGACACCGTCGCCTACACATTTATTGATCGTACAGACTGCTAGTGGAGCCAAGAATCAAAGTTAATTAAGATTGTCGGTTTTATATAGATTATCTAAACAGAAAATAAGGGCCCGTTCGGTAGGAGAATAAGCATGAATAAAGATGAGGAATAAGGGTCTATTCTCCGTTCGGCTGGAGGATAAGAATAAGGAGAATAAGGTGAATTAAAGGTAGGTAAGGTGGGATAAAGATATGAATAAGAATGAAATAAAATGAAATAATAAGGAATAGTCGTACCACGGAGAACCGTGTTGGTAGGAAAATGGGGGCTTATTCCCTTTATTCCATTCCTCCTTAACCTCCTACCGAAGGGTGTTGATGTATAAAACCAGGTAAAGGCAAAAAAAGTATAATACCATGCGTATCACCTTCGTCAATCCATGCGAACACGTCTAGATTGCATCAACCTGCTCTATCGCTGCGCTAGCCATGGAACCAACCATCTCTCCCTCGTCGCCACGATCTCTCTCGCATCCCGTCGTCACGATTCACCGCCATCAACCATGAAATCTCCTGGGATAGTTTTTCGTTATCATCACGGCAACGGAATCACAGATTATTTTATTCAAATAGCAGCAAAACGCTTGGAAATCGATACCTTGGAGGTCAGTTTGAAGATGTTAACGGCGACGGCGAGCATATGGCGAGCAAGCTCATCCGATAGGCATCGACTTCCCTGATCCTCGATGCGCTTTGATTGATGATTTGGAATATTACACCGGAATGTCGACATATGACAATCGCGTCCGAGAGGACGTCAGCATCTGGTCCAAGTAAGTATGTGCCAACCACGAGTTAGTCTCATCCGTGGACGATGCGGGCACGTGCTTCTTGGTGTCCAGCGCATGCTCTCACGTGAAGTACGCGTGGCTGTAGGCTAGCGACGTGGCATCGTCCCGGGTTCCCATTTCCAAAGTTCCCTTGCCTCTTGGACCAAGACGGCAACAATCTTGATAAACATGATGAGATTGCTAATGAGGCTGTTGGGTATTATATTGGGCTCCTTGCACTTGTGGTCAGCAATGTTGTGGGTACGTCTGCCCCGGAGTCTAAAACTATTCTCTCAGCTTCGACAGCACAATGGCTCTCCAAGACTGTGTTGGATGATGAAGTTGGGGAGGCTCTCAAGAGCATTCACTCCGAGAAAGCACTGGGCCTGACGGCTTCAACGTGGGCTTCTTCAAGCGTCATTGGGATCTAATTAAATCTGATTTGTTGGCATCAATGAAATTCCTCTTTGATGGTGAAATTTTGCCCCGTGATGTAAATCATTTCTTCCCCACACTAGTCCCCAAAGTCAAGCCGTCTTCGGGCTTGGGGAACTATAGACCAATCTCCTGCTGTAATGTTCTCTACACAATTTTCTCTAAGATACTTACAACAAGGTTGGTGTTGGTCATCACGGATTTGATTGCACCGAACCAAACAACATTCATCAAAGGCAGAGACATGGGTGATTGCATTCGACTCGCCCAGGAGGTGACACATGGATTCGATCGGAAGGCAAATAGTACAAAAGCATGTATCAAGATTGACCTGTCAAAGGCATTTGATTTGCTTGATCATGAATTTATCTTGGAAAGCCTAAGACTAAGGGGTTTTGATGAGAAATGGATCGGGTGGATTCGAAACTGCATTTCCACGCCTATGTTCTCTGTTCTAGTGGAAGGCTCCCCTTACGGGTTTTTTCGCTCCAACTAGAGGAATTCGTCAGGATGATCTGCTTAGCCCATTGCTTTTTGTCATCGCCATGGATTTTTTATCCTCATTGATTGAGACTGCTATTATACATAGGAAAATCATCCCTATGCACCTGGGAAGAGCTTTGGTGCCGTCGCATCTATTCTTTGCGGACGACATCCTATTTTTTTGCAAAAAATCTAAAAACTCGCTAAGGGAATTCACACATATCTTGAAGGTCTTTGAGGAAGCTTCCGGGCTTGGAATGAATTTGAGGAAGAGCAAGCTTATCTTGCCAAAATTTGCCTCCTCTGACTTTGGTCTCTGTTTGGAGGTTGGTCTTCCCAATCATCCACTCCCTGTGAGGTACTTAGGGATCCCGATTACCACTGCGTGAGGAAAGTCTGTGGTTGTGAACTCATTCATTGATAGAGTGAGGACCTTGCTTGCATGCTGGAAAGCAAGGTCCTTAACGCTAGCCGGTCGCATACAATTACTAAGATCGGTCATCTCTGGAGTTTGTCTTTTTTGGACTGGGGGAATGCTTGTCCTACTGGAGCAATCAGAAAAATTGAGGCCATGTGCGCAAATTTCCTTTGGGCTAATGGTAACCACCATGTCAACTGGGAGACCGTGTGTTTGCCTAAGGTAGAGGGCAGCCTTGGCTTACGATCATTACATTCCATCAGAGACGCCATGCTTGTGAAGTGGGATTGGAAGATCTTAAACCATAAAACCCTTTATGGGCTAAAAATATGAATGACAGATATTTGAAGAGGCTAGAATTTTTTCAATGCAACAATCTCTCTGGTGACTCCAACGTCTGGAAAGCTATTCTGGAGATCAGTACTTTGCTCGATATGGCTACGGCGAGGACATCAGATGGTGTTTCTTGGACGGCCTCCAATAGGCCATTCTCCTTCAGGGAAGCTTTCGAGTTGGTAAGAAAGAAAGGTGAGCTGGTTGTGTGGGCTCATCTACTGTGGAACATGTATGTAGTTCCCAAGCACGCATGCACGCTCTATCGGGCATTACTAAACAGACTTCCTACACTTGACTGACTCTCTAAGCATGGCCTGATAAATGACGAAAATTGCTATTCGTGCTACCTTCAACTGGAGACCCGTGATCATCTATTCTTCAACAGCAAGTTCTCATCCGTTGTTTGGGGCGACGTGTGCGATCCCCTCCAGTTATCTGCACTCCCGGGAGCTGATTTGAAAACAACTGCTGGAAAGTGTGCCATCTTGCCTAAAGGTATTATCAAAATTAAGGCCATGGTGGCACTCGCGGTGTCCATTTGGGTTATCTGGACTGATAGGAACGACATGTGGACTACTACGAGGATTCCACGTATTCGGGGGTCAGCCAGAAGAATCATTGAATTAGTGACTATTGTTAAGGGTACAATGCATCCTACTTGATTTCATGAGCTGTACACTACAGCTCCCGCATTAACAGTTTTTTGTAATATTTCATTGAGAGGTTGGAAACAACCATCTGTAACTAGCACCCCCGCTTTTTGATCTTAAATATACGACTGAAAAATACATATAAAAAAAGAGTTGTTTTCGAAATCGAAAGCTACGAGCATCTACGCCGCCGTGTCTGTTTTATAAAGATTTTGACATACGTATCATTGCCATTTCAAATAACTTAACCCTTGAGAAGGAACATGTCTTACGTGATATAAAAAATCAATATCATGTCCTTAACCTAGAGGAGGCGGTACAAGAAAATTGGTCTAAGACACTGAAAAATTTTAATATTCATTGTCAAATATTTAACTACAAATATGACAATGAATGTTACACATTATATGTTGCCTTAAGTCATTTTTCTTGTAATAATAACGAGTATTATTTGTCACTTCTATAAATTCACAATGAATAATTATATTTGTTGTTATATTCATTCCAACGAATAATATAACAAGAGTTACTCCTTGACTTTAAATTTAGCAATGATTATTGTTAATTCTGACGAATAAGTCAATGGAAAAATCATCATTGTATTAACCTTTAATAGTGAATATGATGTTCATAGTCTTAAGTGTGAAAGATGATTTGGTGATGAACACTATTTGTTGTTATATCTTAAACATTGGAAGATATGAAAACAAATATTCGAATTTGTTCGTTGTCTTAGATTCAATTTCTTGTAGGGAACATTCAGTTCGGGAATAAGTATGAATAAGGATGAATAATAAGCAGAATAAGGGTCTATTCCATATTCAGATGGAAAGATAAGAGTAAGGAAAATAAGGTGGAATAGGAGTACATGAAAAGATATAAATAAGGGTGGAATAAAGTGAAATAATAAGATGTGAACGGGAATATTCCATACTCTTGAGAACCGCGTCGGAATTGACCACTTATTATAGTGCTTATTCTCCAAACCAACAGGAGGGGTCGAGCACGCAAAACACCGAAGTGTAGGGCTCTAAGTACATGTCAATGGTGCAAATGAACTAGAGTCTTAACCAAAATAGCGTTGCCATTGTATCTCTAAAAAAAGGTTTCTATATAAGACCCCCTTTTTTAGTGTTTAACTTTAACTTTATTTGTGGATTATCTACGAATCTCCGTATTAATTCACATAAATTGAGAAAAGAAAGCATAGAAACTAGATGCACGTCATTGAATAAATGGATAGTTAGAGAAATCCACAAAAACATATTTTCTTCTGTTATTGTTAAAAACTATCATAACAACATGGAATAGTATGCAAATACTGCATTGCCGTTGCTTGCTTGTTTTACCGGTTTCCAGTTCTTTAATCATCTCGGTAAATAAATTATTGTGCTCGATTTAAAGATTATATAAGGACTACCATTTTCGGTAAATTCCTTTCTCAGAAAATGTAAATTTTGTATTTGAAAGGAAAACAGATGGAATCCTTTGTTGTAAAAGCTACTGTCTTAAATAATCTCCCAAATTCCGTTTTCCTTTAGTAGGAAAATGGATAAAAACTTGTATTTTAAAATATTCTTTTTTTAGGAAGCCTTTTTTTTCCCGATTGCAATCACTAGCAAGGAATGAATGTTGGCTCGTGGATGCTCATAAAATTATTATTATTATTATGGACAGATGATGACCTCTTTGCGTGGGCCGATTTACAATAGGTTGGGCTTTCATCAAATTTTTGATCCATTAAAAATTAGGTTGGGCATATACTAATGCTAGTCCAAATGCATGAACCCACGGACCCAACTCAAATGAAGGCCTAATGAGATTACCTGTATAACAACCAAAAGTCCTGTATAATTATGTTTTAGATAGTAGATATTCCAACTAATCTCTACTATATTTGTAGAAATAATGTCCACTTTATTCTCTTCAAGCCCTAGTAAGCGTTTCCTCCTCATCTTTACTATGGAAAGAACCTCCAAACAGATCCATAGTCTTTCTATGCAAGTGGGAGTTAGGAAGTTACCTGAAATTGGAGAACCGAGAATGGATGGAGGAGCCGAAGAGGGAGAGGAGCGAACTTGATGAACACACATGGGGTTGAAGGAGAATAGTTAGTGTGTGTTTGGTACGCGGGTTAAGGCAGATTAAACTGGTAGAGGGTAACTTATTTTTGGGTTTGGTGTTTGGATAAAGGGTTAAACTGGGGGTAGATTAGAAGTAGGTTTGTTGTGATATAATTGTATTGAAGCTTGAAAAAGTGAGTAGTTATTGTGATGTGATTGTATTAAAATTTGGAAAAGTGAGTAGAAGTGGATAGTTTATAATTTTTATATTATATAATGGTATAATAATATATTATTTTTTGATGGAATTAATTATAGAGAATTGATTTATTTATTTTTTAAAAAAGAATAAAAGTGGGGTCCACACATGAGAGAGAGGGAGTGGGTTAGGAGGGGTTTACCTCACCAACTGAACGGTACCTTAGGGTGTGTTCGTTTGGGGGGTTACCCCTCACTTTGTGTGGGTAACCCCCAAAAACCCATATTCCTAACCCACTTGTGGGGTCCACCATCTTTTAACAAAAAATATATATATATTATACCATCATATCATCTAAAAATCATAAAAATACTCAACTTCTACTAATTATTTCAAACTCCAATACAATCACATCACAACAACCACCCAGTTTTTCAAATTTCAATACAATCATATCATAATAATTACCTGCTTTTTCAAATTCCAATACAATCACATCATACAAACCCTCTCAACCCTTAACCCACCAACCAAAGATTCTCCGTTCGGCTGGAATAAGCAGGAATAAGGATTGGGAATAGGGGAATAAAGGTCTATTCTCCGTTCGGCTGGAGGATAGGAATAAGAAGAATAAGGTGAAATAAATGTAGGTGTGGTGGGATAAAGATAGGAATAAGAGTGAAATAAGATAAAATAATGGAGAATAGTCGTACCACGGGGAACCGTGTCGGGAGAAAAATGACCCCTTATTCTCATCTCTTATCCTTGTGCCGAACAGGGTAGGGATTCGAGGATAAGCATTTCAAGGGGAGAAGTTTAGTTTGGAGGGAGAAATTGTCAGATAATTTGTGGGTTCATTTGGTGATGTTATGCAACGTCGTTTTTACATATGTAAAATTTCAATGCAACATTTGCATAGGAGAAATTACATTTATCTTTTCAATCCAACACCTTTTACAAAGCATTACAAATTATCAAAGTAAATGCAATATGTTATTACAAAATATTGCAATAGTTACTTCAATGTAACACATTAAAAGTTCTTAGCGACGTATATTTATAACCGTCGTATTATACGTTGCAAAAGAACTTTTTTTCCAGTTGATGTTTGGCTAAAAATATATATATTTTTCCTCTTTCCCCAGCCTCAAGATGGTGGGCTCCGAGATGGTGGAGGGCATCGCTGTGATTGGAGGGGTAGCAACACTTGTCAATCTCACGGAGATGGAGAGATGTACGATGCCGTTTGGCCGGAGGGAAGTTGTTTGCGTTGCAGCGTGGGGTTTGAGGTGGTGGTGACGGAGGCGCTCGTAATCCGATTCCACAAAAAAAACAGAAAAAATATAATCAGATCTTCCTATTTCATTTTAATCCAACCAACAGAAATCAGCAAAAATAGAGAACTAACCTTTATATATATTCCACCAAATGCAGCTTCCAAGTGATAGGATCCAAGATTGCTCATCGTCAAATCAGCAGAAAGTAACAAATGGCCTGCGTGTTTACCAACTCCTTTCCAGAGATCGGAAAGTGGAAGGGGATAATAAATGCCAGAATAGTTATTTAACCTTCTAATTTCAAGAAGCGGAGAAATAAAGAGCGCGGAAACGATCATACGTGGCAAGCGGTCAAAAAGGTACACAGCTCCTCTTGCCCTTGACAGCTGTCACCGGGTGCGATGTAGGCTACGTGTCTGCTGTTAGGAAAAAAAAGCAGGAGATAATTAATGGATCCTTCTTTGAAATTCAGTATTTCGCAGGGTTTAAAAAATGGGAGCAGTCAGATCGGGAACCGGCTCTTATTAAAAAAGAAAAAAAAATTGTATCAGATCGGTAGTCGAATCAGGTTGATTCAGATGGTTGGATCCGGTTGATCCAGATGGTTGGACCGGGTTGACTCGGATTGACTGTGGTTTAGTATATTTTCAAAAAAATAATAGTTTAAATAACAAAAGAATTGGATTTTTATCATTTGTTACAATCTTAACTTCTGCAGTTTCATATGTCCCACTCCTTTTTTGGAATATAACTTGTGTCACTACTTTCTTAGAGTAATTTTCTAAAAGCAACTATAAATAAATTATTACAATATTATATTAATATATATTGCTATAAATATGACTACCTTCTTAGAGATAAATAATTATGTTATTCTATTGAAAGATTTGACATTTTAAATGATTATTTCATTAAATACGTATTTACATATATGTATTCGATTTTATCGGTTCAAAAAATCGGTTGGACCAGTAAATTAAGCCTAATCCAATTTTTTCCGAGTCGATATGAATGATGACGCCATGCTGACATCATCACCAGTCCGATCGGTTTGAACCGACGGTCTGATCCAATTGGACCAAACCAAAGACTGACCAATTCAATATCCAGTCTTATTTTTAAAACCTTGATATTTCGTAAAAGTTCCTATGCCATTAATATTATCTGTTTCCACTTGTTATTTCCTGAATGCTTCATATTATCATATGTTATCTTGCTATTTTCCATTCTTCTTGTCTATTTTTCGTTCCCCTTCTCAAAATAATATAAAAAAACTTGTTATACATATAGCAAGGGTTAACATGCTCCCTTAATCCAAAATATATGCTATATATTTAGAGCAGAGGGCGGAATTTAATTATGCAAGAGATAATGTTGGTGGTGGTATGCACATGAGTATAGGGTCCCTATTCCCAAAGCATTGGGCCTTCTTAATTTGGACAACAAGCATGGGAATGATGGGCCAATTCCTTGTCCAGCACGATTTGCAAAAGTATGGTTATTTTCATCCACATCACATTATTTCACCTTATTCCACCTTTATTCCTATCTTTATTCTATGTTACCTACCCTTATTCCACCTTATTCTCCTTATTCATATCTTTCCTGCTAAATAGATAATAGATCATTATTGTCTTTATTCCCCATTTTTATTCCTGCCTATTCCCAAATCGAACGTTCCTTAAGCGAATAGTATAATAGAATATATTATAATATACAACATCTAAAAAAGTATCCTTATAACCATCTACTAATGACCTCCATTTACGATATTTGACAATATTATGAATCTTGCACTCGTTGCAAGAAAATTGATCATAGAAAACAGATAATTTAAATATTTGTTTTCATAACTTTTGATGTTAAATATATGACAAAGAATATTATTCGGTGTAAAAATACCTTTTTCTTAAAATTGGCAGAAAATATCATATTCGTCAATAAATATTAACATAGCAAATAATATGCGATGTTACATGAACCATGGATAATATGACAATGAATAAAAAATATCCATTTCCTAGGTCCAATTTGTTATAGTGTGTGATACAATCGAAACCCTTGGGAAGTACTTCCTACTAGAAATCAATATTTGCATAAGATCAGTTCATTAATAATTCACTACGAGAAAATGAATTGTGACCACAGAATTTTGACCAAAGATCTGGACCTTGTTGCCACATAATTAGCTCTAGTAACAATACTTCATGGCTTATAGCCGTAGTTAAAAGTCTCGTTGCAAATTATATGACCATGAATGTGTCAAGTCCACTACAAGTACCGCATAAGTTTTTGTGGCCATAGTTCTGTCATGAATGTCCTCCTAACATATTTGAATGAGTCTCGACGGAAATCGACAGATGAGGCAATAAATGATGAACGCCATGTACTGGCTACTAAGGGTAGATGCTCGTGATCAAGGGAGATTGGATTCAAAGGTCGATTCGATTCACAAGGTCCAATCAAATGCTTCTATTGTGACAAGGAGGGTTACAAAATAGCTTATTGTTCAAGATATGAGAAGGAGAAAGGAAAGAATATCTTGAATCCAACCAAGAGGATTCCATTGCAATATGCAAGGTAGACTTGCCTCCATGCTTTAGGGAAATTAAAGTAGATTCAAGATGACTTATGGACTAAACATGTTCAGATCACATGTGTTCATTCAAGGAGCAGTTTAGTACATATCAGACATGTAATGATGGCACAATCAAGATGGGATGTGGAGAGGTTCCCAAATCCAAGGGAGTTGGATCGGTGTAATTTCACATGTTCAAAGGAGGAGCATGATGAACTCCGATAGGTGTCCAGCATATTCCTACAGTTAAGAAGAATCAGATTTCATTAGGAACTATCGAGTCACAACAACATCAAGTCACCATTGAAGGAGAGTTCTTAGAGTGAGCAAGAGATCACATGTGATGATGCATGGGACGAGAATGTCGAACATGGTATACATGCTTGAGGGAAGGGCCGTGATAGGTGATGGAGCTCCATTTAATCGTAGGACAAGTAGTATGATGAGAGAGTGGCAGTCTAACGACATCTTTGTTGTAGAAGAGCGAACAACAAGAAGCGAGTGCAATTTACTTTAACAAAGGATGACAACACAATCTCTAGTCACGAGAGAATTGTGGATTTGTATCAAGAGGCTCAAAAGTTGTGTTTTTGCGAGCATGCCCAAGCGGGGGCACATTTAGGGCACTTAGTGACAAGTGTATCATCCAGAGGCAGTGAGTTCCTGCTAACAAGACCTGCCGATGACGAGGACGGCCAATGCATACTCAAGATGATGAATATATCGTGACATAATTCAACTCAAGGTGAAGATTGCTAGTATTATAGTCATATTACGATTAGGAATCATAATGCGACGGGACTTCTTAACCTAATCGTAGTTAAGTTGTATTTCTATTTGTAGTCCTGATTAGAATAGGACTATGGGGTTTTAATTTGATTATATAGAGGGGGATGGAGCCATTGCCTCCATGCCACAACAAGAGGAAATACTATAAGAGAAAAAGAGAGTGGGAGAGAAGAGAGAGCGAGGAAACGGTAAGATTTGCACCCGTTATACACATACTTTGTGGTGATGGTCGATTGCGCATACACATTCCTATCCGATATTTTGATCCTCACCAACCAATATCGGAGAGGAGTTGATACCAAATGCGTGTCTCCGAGACTCTCAAGTTAGATCAGATACACTCCTCGCAAGGAACTTACGTGATAGAGTAGCCAATACATAAGTACAACTTAGATTGGAGTGAAAAAAGAAAATAGAAGTAATCAACACTCTTGAGGGAAAATAACATAATAAAATAAACTAAATTGGAGGACATTATTAGAGAATTTAAGCATCTTTTGAGTCCACTCACTACAACAAAATTGATATATGATGATATTTTTATAAATATATCCTTGTATCGACCATTAGTATTTATATAAGGGATATTTACACCTATAATCCTGAGTAGTTTCGTAATTACCCTAGGAACCCTCGATAATTCATAATCACACCCAAGACTCTGAATAAGTGTTCCATTTTACACCCATAACTATCCGTTACTTTAGTCCATTAACTCAACTAGATCTTTGAGTTAATCTAACTTGTAGTCGATCCAACGGTTGACATTAAACCAAAAAGAAAGAAAAAAAGAAAAAGAAAATCCTCCCCCCCCCCAACCCATCCACCCAACTGCCTCCAGACTCCCGACCCTTCACCACCCTCCTCCCCTTCCTCGCTGTCGCCCTCCTCCCCTTCCTCCCCTCCACCAACATCTCCCCACTCTATGCCCCGACCACTTCCCCGACTTCCTCCTCCAGACCCTGACCCTCCGCCACCCTCCTCCCCTTCCTCTCTGTCGCCCTCCTCCCCTTCCTCTCTGTCGCCCTCCTCCCCTTCCTCCTCTCCACCAACATCTCCCTTCGCTATGCCCGGACCACCTCCCCGGTCTTCCTCCTCCAGACCCCGACCCTTCGACACCCTCCTCCCCTTCCTCTCTGCCGCCCTCCTCCCCTCCCCCAACATCTCCCCCCTCTATGCCCCAACCACCTCCTCGGTCTTCCTCCTCCAGACCCCGACCCTCCGCCACCCTCCTCCCCTTCCTCTCCGTCGCCATCCTCCCCTTCCTCCCCTCCACCAACATCTCCCCCTTATATGCCCCGACCACCTCCCAGGTCTTCCTCCTCCAGCACCCTTCCCCTTCCTCCGCCCACAGCTCACCTCCTCCCTTCCCTCACCTCCAACTCCTCTGTCACCCTACCCTCACTATCCCCGACCTGCCTCCTCTCCTCCCTAACCTCCTTCCCTTGCAAGAGAAGGTGATTGAGGTCATGGTGCTGGAGATCGTGTCACCCTCCCTGATTGTCTGCCACGGCAAAGCCACCCTCGGGATGAGGAAGATAATAACGGGCATATTCACAAATAAAATTAAGAATATGAGGTATTTTTATCTTTTTTTAACGAGAACTATCAAATATAACGGTTGAAACAAACGGGACATAACACAAAGTTATGTCATGTAAGAGTTAAGATTTATTCAGGATCTTGGGTGTAATTATGAATTATCGAGGGCTTCTGGGGTAATTACGAAACTAGTCAGGGTCATGGTTGTAAATGTCCCTTTATATAATGACGTTAACTGTCAAATTATTTTCAATATTTGGAATTAGCAACGAATGTCATATTTGTTGCCATATATCGATGATTATCCACTGCTATTATTCAAATTCTAACTAATTATCTCAAAATTTAAAATTAATGACAATTATCTAAAATTTTGAAAAATAGTAACAAATAAGTGTTACTGCATACACTAAAATTAATGTATAACAATATATATAACATGTGTCGCTAATTTCACATATAAAAATAGTTTCGTGATGAATAATATCACCATTACATATTTTAAGGATAATATAACCAAGATTTTGAAAATCGGATCCGTTCTTACAATGTCGATTCGAAACCTCGCATTGTAAGTAACATGTCGGTTCAACCTATATATTTTAAACCTAGTTTAATTAGTTTCAACCGAAATTGAAGTATACATTATTAGACTACTTAAATGTCTTTGGGGTCCACTCACTACAATAATACTGGTCTATGGTGATGCTTTTATAAAATAAGTCCTTGTATCATCCGCTGTTATTTATGTAATGGTTTTAATTGCTAAATTATTTTTTATATTTGAAATTAGCAATGAATGTCATATTCATTGCCATATTATAAGAAATGATCCATATAATTCAGACTTTAACTAATTATCGTAAATTTCAGAAGTAAAAAATTAATGATAATTATTTAAATTTTTTAAAAACAGCCACAATAAGTATTACTACATACACCAAATTAATGATATAACAAAATATATAACACTTGTCACTAATTTCATGTATAAACAATTTTCTGTAATGAATAATATTGGCATTATATATTTTAAGGACGAACATCGAGGTGCCAAACCTCCCGATGTTCACTCTTGGTTGGGGAAGATCAGTCAGTTATCCCGTCAGTCACTTTTATCCGTTGAGGCCCTTCCGCTCGGGTGCTTTCAATAGTAGTGTTTGTAGCCGAGGCCGACTTTCATCCCAGGGTCTTGCAGTCAAGCTCCCTTCTGCCTTTGTACTTGAGGGCCAATTTCCGTCCGGCCCGAGAAAACCTCTGCATGCCTCTGTTACCTTTTGGGAGGCCTACGCCCCCGCGATAAAACCAATGTTTTGAAAATCGGACCGAATCTGTTCTTGCATGTTCGGTTCGAAACCTCACATTGTAAGTAACATGCATGTTCAACCTACATATTTTAAACCTGATTTAACCAGGTTCAACTGAAATTGAAGTGGACATTATTAGACTCTTTAAGAGTTTTTGGGATCCACTTACTACAACAAAACATGTCTATAGTGATGTTTTTATAAAATATGTCCTTATATAATCCATTGTTATTTAGACAATTGAGTTAATTCTAAATTGCTTTTTATATTTGAAATCAACAACGAATGTCATATACATTGCCATATTATAAGCAATGATCCATATAACGACGATTATCCACTACTATTATTCAAACTTTTAACTAATTTTCACAATATTTAGAACTAAAAAATTAATGATGACTATCTAATTTTTTTGAAAAAAGAGCGATATATAAGTGTTACTATATATACCAAACTTAATGATATAACAATGGATAAAATACTTGTCGCTAATTTTACATACAAAAAATATTTTCATAATGAATAATATCGTCGTTATATATTTTAAAGGACGATATAACCAATGTTTTGAAAATCAGATCGGATATGTTCTTGTTGTTTCAATTCGAAACCTCACATTATAAATAACTTATCGGTTCAACCTACATACTTTACACCCGATTTAATCATGTTCAATCGAAATTAAACTGCTTTTTATTTTTAAATCATTAAAAAATTACGCTTTTGGGAGTTAAATGTGTGGCCTTTGGTTATCTTTCTCAAGCTGCAATCCAACTCCTCTAACACAACTCTATCCATGTAATGGATTTTAAATATATTTTTACTAATATTATTTTATAGAGTATCTACTCTAAATGATATATATATATATATATATATATATATTACGTGTATGGCATTTGATGGTGCATATGAAAAAAATATGTATAATGTAAAACATATACATTGTCTATGTATTTTATTTTTGTTTCAATAATATTTAAGTATATATTTTATATATGTTTTGTTTCATTTCGGTTGGATTAATCGGTCCAACCACTTTTTTCTCATCGGTTTAGTTTAGTCTAGTTTTAAGTTATGATAACATCATCATCCAATTAAACCAACTTTATTAGATGGTTCAACCCGATCCGACCATTCATTCTTGTCTTCTCTTTATAAACATTGGATGTAAGATGGATTTAAAAAAATTATTATTTTTTTTTCAAAACGTTAAGCAAATTTCATTCATCAACGAGAGTTTCTACAGCTCACCACAAAAAAAAAGCAGAAAAAACAGAAACACGACAGGGTCTACACAGACAAGGACAGAAATAAAGGAGTTTCAGCAACATCAACACAACAAAAATATTTAAAGTAGATCACAATCAACGAGAACCAAATCCCAAAACAGAGATAGCCAGATACCAGCAACAACTTGAGCCACGGTTGATTAGGAGCACTTGATCTACATCAGCTTTCTCATGGCTAACATCGCGGAGGATTCCTTCTTCCTATGACTTGTCGATCTCACATATAGGAACATTCTTGGAAGTATCTTCCTGCCATGCACGCATGAAGCTTCGTCAGCCCAACCAGAGAGGATGTCTGCTGTGGTTTCCCCCTCAGGGCCGTCCATCTCGCATCTAACGGACCCCCTACGTCACAGCAGGGGAAATCACCGCAGACGATCCCTTCCCCAGCCCAACCTATATATACATACACAAAGAGACACACTCTCCATCGAGCGGATCCTCTGCATTACTGCGGAGGTTTGTTCTACCTCTTCACTGAATCGGAGTTGTTCGATCAAGATCGAGTAGTTCAAACGAAATCTGAGTTTTTCAAAGCCGTTTGCATCCCCACTCCACCATCCAACCCTCCCCGCTATACTCTCCTCCTCAACCCATCATGGTCTTCCACGTCGATTTCCTCATCCTGGCCGTCGCCTTCATCGCACTCGGCTTAAGTGGCTGTAAAGGCGGAGGAGGAGGAGAAGCCAAATCACTCTTTCTGATGGTATCAGCTTCCTTCATCTTCTGCCTGCTCTATATCTTTGTTGGCTCCAAGGTACGTATATGCTTGCTCTGTCTCTGCGTATAGCTTCGTATCTGTACATGCACGCATGCATGTTTCTACAATTAATACCAAATCCGTCGCTCAGAACAAACGACGTGGAGATGAATCCCCCGAGGGAGCACATCGTCTTCTGCGAGCTCAGCAGGTTTATGATTTCTGGATCCTCACCCCTCTGGAAAGAACAATCATATATTAATCCATAATGTGGTGTATTTATCCTGTATGTTCTAAGGCACTGATCCTGGGTGCTATTCGAGATGCGCATGGATGGGGACGAAACGCCGATGCACCGTATCTTGAGGTGATCATGAGGGGTTCCTCTTCTTTAAATCGCTGGTCTGTTGCATTTTTTATCCCGTAACTTCGGCCATCTTCTTATATTTTTTGGTGTATTTTTTGCAGCTTATTTCCATGACGGGGATCGTTCGAGACGCCGTCTCTTCTCGTCCTCATGCTTTTGTGAATTACAGTGCAGCAATGTTAGTGGAGGCTACGTCCATGATCGTGGTTTGCATAAATGTTGTTTCTATCCCT
>JAZKJV010010288.1:37500-156559 GCA_037367405.1 Ottelia alismoides
TTGAACTCCTGGATCTCGCCGATGGTGTGAGCATGCCCCTGTCACCGGCGCTCAAGGAATGAAGGGCGGATGGTTCTTGGAGCCGGCGAGGAGGTGTCTTTATAGGGAGCTGGTCACGGCCGTTACGAGAGGAGGCGGAGTAACGGCCGGCGAGGTGGTGGCTGTTAAGGCCGTGCATGGCGGCGGCGGTTACAAGTGGGAGAACGGCAAGGAGAGGGGGGCGGCTTTGGCAACGGCTGGAGGAAGGGGAAGATGGGGTCACGTGCTAGGCACGTGACCTGGTGTGACCAGGAGAGAGAGAGTGAGGCGGGGTGCCACGTGGCACGCCCTAGAGCTGCCACGTGGCACCAAAAAAATTTCAGATTTTAAAGTGAGAAAAAGAGATAGAGTGTAGGTAACTTCCTACACCCGGCCTAATTTTTCATTATTTTTGAATTTTTTGAAATGAAACCTTGGGGGATTTAGATCACTATGTATCACCATGTTGTCATTCCAAATTCAACTTAATTCGAGACTTCTATCACCTCCATCAAGACTACCAAATTTTAACGGTCTCAGAATTGCTGAAATCGACCCTGTCTAGATGAACATGTTAGAAATGTTTGTTTTGCATGAAACTTGAAACACATATTCTCCTTAACATATTAAGTTAATCCCCCCAACTTTTAATCTAAAAAAATAAAAAAAATAATCGAAAAATAAGGGTGGGTGCAGGGAGTTTCCTACACCCCTGGGTGCAGGCTCCCTGCCCCCCCCCACATATATATATATATACATATATATACACATATATATATATAGATATATACATATATATACATATATATACATATATATATATATATATATATATATGAGGTAAATGGGGCTGCCCCCAGGGAGTAGCCAACTTGGCTACACCCACCCTATTCTTCCCTCATTTTTTTATTTTTTTTGGAAAATAAAAATTTGTATATTCATCATTATATCCCTCTCACATTCTATTAAAATTTCGTAAGAAACAGAGACTCCTACGGCCTCCATCCAAACATGGTCGATTTAAAAAAATCCTGCGACCGTTAAAAAATGACAAATTTTTATTTTCTGTTTCTGATGAAATTTTAATAGAATGCGAGAGGGATATAATGATGAATATACAAATTTTTATTTTCCAAAAAAATAAAAAAATGAGGGAAAAAATAGGGGTGGGAGTAGCCAAGTTGGCTACTCCCTGGGGGCAGCCCCATTTTACCCTATATATACATACATACATACATACATATATATATATATTATATATATATATATATATTATATATATATATAGAGAGAGAGAGAGAGGAAAATGGGGCTGCCCCCAGGGGGTAGCTAACTTAGCTACCCCCGCCCCATTTTCTTCAAATTTTTTATTTTTTTTTGAAATTTTTTTCTGTGAATATTCATCACTATATCCCTATATTATGTCATAAAAATTTCGTGTGAAACAGAGACTCCTACGGCCTCCATCCAAACAGTCATTTTTTAACGGTAACAGGATTTTTTAAATCGACCCCGTTTGGATGGAGGTCGTAGGATTCTCTGTTTCGCATGAAATTTGAATGACATATTATATGGATTTAATAATGAATTTACACGGTTTTGGATTTCAAAAAAAATAAAAAAAATATGTGGAAAAGGGGCGGGGGGAGCTAAGTTAGCTCCCCCTAGGGGGCATACACATTTTACCCATATATATATATATATATATATATATATATATATATATATATATATGTGCTTCTAACGTCATCATTGCTTCGACCAGTCGATCTCACTTGATCTCAGGATCAATTTTTTAAACCTTAGTTTATGTAACTCTTACTGTACCAGAAGCGAGTTCCTAAAGAGAGAACAATCGCCAAGTCCAATCGAAAACTAATTCATTTATTTATGTTGCAGAAATGTAACTAACATCATTACTTTCAAAGTAAAGATTAATGGGTATATTTAAATTTACATGATCTAATGGTTCAACAGGATGCTTTATATCTTAATAAGCAGATTTCAAACAAGATCAATTGCACTTTACACAAAAACAAAAAAAAAACTCATATTTACATGTGGATCAGCCTTGCATTCGGGATTGAAGAACTTGACTCAATGCAGTTTAAACAAATGAAGAATATAAACCTGTCCCATATTACAAAAGAGCATAGAGGTTAATTCTAAAAACAGAGCCGAACTTATATGAGCACGAGCTTTTTTTGGTAGCCGCTCGACTAAAGGGTAAACCAAGGTTACTCCCATTCTACCCTTGCATACTTAGGTTAGAATTAATGGTGTGGGTCCCATCGTATCAAATTACCATTCCAATCCTTCCTGCTATTCAAACATCTACCATAAACAAAGGAGCTACCACCCTAGAGTTGTCAGCGAGTTGAGTTTGAGGCGGGTATTACTATTCTCAAACCCAAACACATTAATAATATCATTACCCATACCTATCCATTTATTAAATGGGTAATTTCTAACGGGTACTCATATACCCGTTGGATACTCATGTACCCAACGGGTACCCATAGCTTCAACACGGTAAATCTTAAATTGTTTATAAATGTATACAAGATTTTCACAGACGAAATAGAGTGAGATCATGTAATATGGTGATTCATAAAATTGTGCAATATATAGATAATATTAAATGTTTATATATGTTAAGTGTTTAACTCTTTTGTGTTGCTAATTTTTATTTATTAAAGATACAAAAAGTTAGTTGAATATGAATAAATAGATGGAGAGGAGAAAATTGAGTTGGATATTTATACATGTAGATCGATACATATTATATATGAAATGAATTTAGGTCTAGTTTGATTAGAATGCAACACACACACATCTATCTTTTATATATTTTTTATTCAAGTTTGGGACGGGTTCGGGTACCCATAAGGCGATCCCAAACCCAAACCCATACCCGCATGGGTAGTCAATTCAAAATCCAAACCTGTCCAAAAGTAAATGGGACGGATTTCGGATCCTTAAATATGGAGCGGATTCGGATCGGATACCCAATAGATAGTCCCAAATTGATATCCCTACTTCCAACAAACCCTCCTAACATTCCACTTGACATTACGATTTAAATCCTCCCAATTTTCCATCTAATGGGAGTTTACGAGTTTCTTTTCCCAGTGTGAACAAATCTAATTTTCACCAATAAACAATAGTATTCGTCTCATTCAGCAGCCTGTTGTCATGGATTTCAGAATGGCATGAAACTCAAACAAGTAAATCGTGTAATACACTCGTCGTGGATTCTGCACCCTATTTCTATACATCCTAATCAAATAATGAACACGGACCTGTGCCAGTCTATGGAAGAACAAAGTTCACATTTTAAAAAATAGATGAACACAAGTATTTTCTTACCAACAGTATACTCTTATCCGAGTGTAAACAGATCCAATTTTCAACAAAAAACAACTTCACATATTTATCTCGTTCAAGAGCCTCAACTGAATGTCATGGAAGTGCAGTGGTTGTCGCTCTTAAGACTAAGCAGTAGAACTCAGAATTAGTTACAGAGGATCGCAGTCTCCCCTTTAATATGAAGGGGAAAATGAATCAACTGTGCTTCCAAATGGCAAAAGGTTGGTAGGGAGACATAACTTGGGGGTAGTGTGTGCCGCACGCAACGAGCACATGGCTGGTCGAGTGAGGTGGTGATGATGGCGAGGTGCAAGAGAAAGCACCGGGCTCTTGGAGATCTAATAGGAATGTACACTAGCTGTCTGTGCAAGAGCCTGGAGAATTGCAACTTGCTAGATGACTGCAGGAGTCGCAAAAGGATGTTATGTTTCTTTTACCCCCGTGGCCTGCAGAAGCAGATAAAAAGTGTGATGAGAGACTGGCTCTAATGGCGAAGAAAAATAATACCAAGTAAAAAAACACAATTCTAAAGATGAGGTAAGTAGAAAGATACATAAGAATCACATCAAGTTCGACAAAAGAGATTTTTAATAAGAGGAAATTGCGAGGCATCCAAATTGCCAAGACACCCACAAAAACTAGTTGAAGTGGAAACAGCCTCGTGACATCATTTCTTGCGAAACAAATTCCAGCAGTGCCAAGGTTGTAATCAAATGTTGATCCATAACTTTGACAAAGAAGACCTACGTTCAAATCTAACAAGCGCTGCTCCGGGAGCATGAGGGCTTCGTTAGGTAATAATAACTCGGAGGATTTCATATACAAGCTCCTAAGGAATATCTATAACAAGAGGATATCAGTGTCGAAACACATGCATCGTCAATAAACTTGATGGACTAATGCAAAACTGTGGTATATAATATGGGTAAAATGAGGCTGCCCTCTGGGGAGCTAACTTAGCTCCCCCGCCTCATTTTACTCATATTTATCATTTTTTTCAAAAATGCTTCGTAGATTTTCATTATTATATCAATATATTATGTCATTCAACAATTCTGTAACCATTTAAAAATGATTGTCTAGATGGAGGTGGTAAGAGTCTATTTCTCACGAAACTTGAATGATATAATATAATATAGTGATGAATTTCTATAGATTCATTTTTCAAAAAAAATAAAAAAATGAAAAAAATAAGGCAGGTGGAGCCAACAGCTTCCCCAGAGGACAACTCCATTTTTCACATATAATATAGCATTCGCTAAGTCGTAAGCATGGTTTTAAAAAGCGCCGCCTCGAGGCGCAGAGGCGTACGCCTCGAGGCGAGGCGTGGCCAAAACGCCCCGAGGCGCACGCCTCAGGTGTATCCAAGGAGGCGTACGCCTCAGCCTCGCCTGAGGCGCTCGAGGCGTGAGGCGCTCGAGGCGAGGCTGAGGCGTAAGCCTCAAAAATGGGTTTTTTTTACTTTTCCCGGGTCACGTGCAAAGCACGTGACCTTTTCTAATACATTCGAAAGGTCGGGGGTTTGGGGAAGGTTCTGTTCGACAGAAACCCTCCCCCTCCCTTCCCCTGAGCCCCGCACCTCCCTGTCCCGGCCCCGCCTCGCCGCCAACCTGCCATCGCCGCCCTCCGGAGTCGCCGCCCAGGCCTCCTCTCCATCGCCGACCCTCTCGCCGTCCAGCCGGAGTAGGTATGCGCCGCCGCCTCCTCCGAGTTTGTTTTTTTTATTTTTTTTTCATTTTTTTTGTGTTTTCCAATTGTTGGGTTAAATTCTTACATATGCTATGACTTATTAGTAGAGAGTTCTCTATTTTTTTGCAACATTATATTCTTTCTCTTTGACATAACACCTAGGGATAGGATGTCATGTATGTACAACTATGATGTATGTGCATTTTTTTGCTAGGCTATTTTTTTGCATCTATGATGAAGGATTACATGTATGATGTATGTGCATCTTGTAGTTAGTATATATCAATATGTGTATGTTATTGTATAACTTGTAGATATGGGAAGGAAAGGCCAAAGTGGGGGGCGATCGGATCCCGGATGGAGATACTGTCGAGAACTTGAAATGGACGAGCATCACAAAGGGAAAGGATATGTATATGTTGAATGCAATTTTTGTTCGATGAAGATCACCGGTGGGGTGAAGCGGCTAAAAGACCATCTTGCAAAGACACGCAAGAATGTGAGAGCTTGTCCAAGCGTTCCTATTGAAGTACAACAAGAGATGAAGATGTTCATGGACAGCAAGAATAATGAAAAGAGAAGACGGTTTGAAGAAACGGAAGAAGTTTGCCGAGTTGGGATGCAAGGGCCATCTGGAGGTGACGAAAATGAACCGGCACAAAGAGCACCGACAGATTCTAGTGGTATCAAGCTAGCTCGAGGACCGATGGATTTTTTCATTGCACATGGAGGTAGGGGTGCAGGTAGTTCGGATCCTCCCTCTCAACAAGTCACTTTGAATGCAAGCTGGAAAAAAGATGAGAGAAGGAGGATTTGCAGGAGCATTGGGAGATTTTTTTTTGAGAATTCATTGGCATTCAACATAGCCAATAGTCCTTCTTATCTGGCGATGATGACTGATGTATGTGGATATGGAAGGGGTTTCAAGCCACCAACCATGCATGAACTCCGAACTTGGATTTTGAAAGAAGAGAAGCAGGCCATTACCACTCTTGTTGATGAGGCGAAGGCTTCTTGGATTGCCACGGGTTGTAGCATCATGTCGGACGGTTGGACCGACACGAAAGGACGCACTTTGATTAATTTTTTGGTGAATAATCCCAAAGGCACTTACTTCTTGAAGTCAATTGATGCATCCGATCAAGTTAAAGATGCTAGGATGCTTTTTAAAGTGCTGGATGAAGTTGTTGAGGAGGTCGGAGAGACGAATGTTGTCCAAGTCATAACGGACAATGCATCCGCTTACAAAGCTGCTGGACAAATGTTGATGGATAAAAGGAAGAATCTTTATTGGACACCTTGTGCAGCGCATTGTATAGATTTGATGTTGGAGGATATCCTCAAATTGCCACTTCATGCATCGGTGTTCAAAAAAGCCAAAAAAATTATCAATTTTGTGTATGCTCATGCTTGGGTTTTGGCAATGGTGAGAAAAATTGCAGGTTGTGATTTGGTGAAACCTGCCGTTACAAGATTTGCCACTGCATTTCTTACGTTGCAAAGCTTGATTAGAGCCAAGGATTCACTTGAATCCTTCTTCACTTCCAGAGCATGGAAGAACAGTTCTTATGTGAATCGCCCATTGGGCCAAAGTGTGGTGAACATTGTTGTGAAGAGCAAGTCTTTTTGGCCTGGTGTTGCATATGTTCTCAACACCACGAAGCCTTTGGTCACCGTTTTGAGGTTGGTGGATTCTGAAAAATTTCCACCGATGGGATTTATTTATGAAGCCATGGACAAGGCCAAGGAGGAGATTGCTAGAAATCTTGAAAATGACGAGACCAAATATAAAGTTATTTGGGATATTGTGGATAGTCGTTGGGATCGTCAACTTCACAGGCCTTTACATGCTGCTGCTTATTTCCTCAATCCCCACTTTCATTATGAACCGACATTCTCCAACCACTTAGAGGTGAAAATGGGATTGTTTTCATGCATGGAAAGATTGATCATTGATCCAGATGCGAGGATGAAAGCCGATTCACAACTTGATTCCTTCATGCATGCAAGAGGTTTTTTTGGATGGGCAAATGCAGTTAATTCAAGGAAAACAAGAAGTCCTGGTGAGTATTGTAAATAAATTTTAAGAGTTTTCCATATACTACATAATTACTAAAATGTGTGGTTGACCTTTACCAGCGGATTGGTGGACGTTGTTTGGTGATGAAACACCTGAATTGGCAGCATTTGCTATTAGGGTGTTGAGCTTGACTTGTAGTGCTTCTGGGTGTGAGCGTAATTGGAGCTCTTTTAATCAAGTAAGTGGTTAAAGCATTATTTAATTTTATGATAGTGTTTTTGTTTCATGTTAATCACTTAAACCGTACGTACTATGTCTATATAGGTCCACACTAAGAGAAGAAATCGTTTGTCACAAGCGAAGCTCAATGATCTGGTTTATATCATGTTCAATTTGAAATTGAAACATAGAGAATTGAGGAAGAAAACAATAGAAGATCCATTATGTTTGGAAGACATTGACTCTGGTGATGAATGGATTTCAGAAGCACACGATGTCGAGGCGTATCAGGATCTTGATGCGAACATACCCCTTGACGATGATCCTCTTGAGGAGGAAGGAGGTCAAAGAGGTGGAGGAGCTCAAGTCGCTCAGCCTAAAAAGAAGGGGAAAAGAAATGACAAAGGTGCAATACAATATTATAAATTAAAAGAATGTTCGATGCTTTTTTGTGAATTGTGTTTCAAATGGTTGACTATGCAATATGCATATTACTTTCTTGATTAGGTAAAGAAAAAGCTCCAATTAATGTTGACGAGGAGGAGTACTCCAATTCTGAGGATGGAAGCGAGGATGAAGATGAAGATGAAGATGATGTGCACTTGAATTTTATGGATGACTCCGATGATGATCCAATGAGTAGCAGTGACGATGACGATGGCGGCGACAACACTGCTGAGGGGCGAGATGACTGAAGTTGATTCGTTGAATCAATTTTGATGATTTGTGATTTTGATGTATCACACAATAGTGATGGAACATATGTTGCATTAATTTCATGCTTGTGTGAAACTTTATTTCCTACTTTATGTTTTCTTTTCTACTTTCCCAATCGTATTTGAACTTTGGACAATCATAGTTGTAGTTTGTAGTTTGTATTGAACTTTAAGACAATATATTGCAATTGTTAGTGTTGTTAGTATTTATTCCAATTTATTTTGCTTTAATTTTAATTTTTCTTTCCAAAAAATTGAGGCTTACGCCTCGACCGCCTCGAGGCTTATGCCTCGCCTCACATTTAGGGAAAACGCCTCGGACCGCCTCACGCTTTTTTAAACCTTGGTCGTAAGACAAAAATGTCCGTTCTTGTTGATCTGCCACATGCCCGCACAACAAATGCAATAGTTAATCAAGAGTTGAACTTACTTTTGACCTAATTTCATGTTGCAATGCATGTTGCTTATTTTCATATTTAACACTTACATTTAAAATATACACATAGAAGGAATTGTTGGTTTGTAATTGTGGAAAACAATGAGAGAATAAAATTGTGTCTTATTCAAGGGGTCTAGAGATCCTTATATAGGACGGAACCCTAGAGAGCTCAAAACCAGAAAAATATGTAAGTATCTCCAGAGATGTTACAATGATAAAATAAGAACCAGAAATACATTACTTACACTCACCTTCCCCCAAGTTGGAGCGTATCTATCAATCATGCCCAACTTGGAAGCAATCCACGAGAGGCGCTTCTTGGGTAAAGCCTAAGTGGATACATCCGCAAGCTGAAGATCTCTCGTGATGTGTGGAGCAGTAATCTTGCCAACCCGTACTTCATCACAAACAAAATGATATTCAATTTTTGTTTGCTTAGTTCTCTCATGTAACATAGGATTTGTGACAATGTATATAGCGGATTTGTTGTCACAGTATAGTGGAATAGGAGTGGTGAGAACAATAATGAGCTCTTGCATGAATGTTAATAGCCACGTGATCTCACGGGTAGCTTGAGCCATCACCCTGTACTCTGCTTCTGCACTCGATCTAAGACACAATGATCTACTTCTTGCTCCCTCAAGTCACAAGGTTTCAATCATAACATATTCTGTAGTGGAGTGGCGATCCTCAAGTGGACTTGCATAATCAGCATCAACATATGCAATCACATAAGTGGTCATTTTCCCCATAAAAGAGGCCATGTCATGGGGATTCCTTCATGTATCGTAGGATCTGGAGGACATCCTACCGGTGATTGTAGCAAGGTTGCTCCATGTGTTGGCTAGCTCTACTCACGACCTAGGAAATAATTTGTCTGGTGTCAATGAGACAATGGAGTTTGCCAACCAGCTTCTGTACTGCGTAGTATCTTCGAAGACGAGAATGACCATAGGACGTGGAGTGTTTCTTTAAATCTGCAGGAATATCAGAGGACTTCCATCCAAGTAATCTGACTTTAGTCAAGATGTCCAGACAATAATTCCTCTACGAGAGATGGTCTCACTATAGCGTGTAATACTTCTATTCCCAAGAAATAGCGCAGTGAACCAAGGTCCTTGGTGACGAAGACCTTCTGAAGAAAGGCCTTGGTCTCTTGTATACCTTTATCATCATTACATGTGACAACCATGCCATCCATATAAATGACAAGTGTGACAGTACCAATTAGTCATCTTCTGACAAACTCAGAGTAGTCAGAGGTTGTTCTCTGGAAGCCAAGAGTGCTAATTTATGTAGTAAGTCTGTCGAACCATGCTCGTGGGCTCTACTTCAGAGTTCAGACCATAGATTGCCTTGCAAAGTCGACATACACATTCCTCCTCGACTTCATAACCAGGAGGTTGCATCATGTACACCTCCTCCTCAAGATCGCCATACAGGAATGCATTTTTAACATTGAGCTAATAGATAGTCCATGCCTTGTTTGTTGCCACTGAGAGAATAATCCTTATAGAACCCATCCGTGTAACAGAAGAGAATATCTCGAAGAAATCAAATCCATATGTATGTGTAAAATCTTTGGCCACAAGATGAGCTTTCAATCTATCAAAGGACTTGTCTAGCGACTGCTTGGTTGTGAAGATCCATCTGCAAGCCACATACCTAATTCCTTTAGGACATTGTACAAGATCTCATGTCCCGCTGGAAGTAAGAGCATGCATCTCATTCATCGACTGTTGCCATCCAGAATCCAGCAATGCACTATGGCGGTCTCTCGGAATCGAAATAATAATGAGAACATCTACATATCTTATGTCAGTGGATGATAAGCTAGCAATAGAAGTGAAATGAGACATTGGATGAAAAATACATTGCCTCGAAGTTCTACATAGAGCGATGGGAAGTTCATGCGGATCATCCGGGATAGCAATAGAGGGGGCACTTGAAGAGAACATATCATCCTGCAATAAAGAGATATGTAAAGGAACATATAGTTGTGTAGACATATGCTTGCACTTATACACAATGGGCGGAGAAGGAAGATCCACAGGAATATCTGTAACAATATGAGTGAAGAAGTTGGTTTGCTCAAAAAAGATTACATCTGCAGAGACATAATAACGATACCAAGTAGGATCATAACACACGTAGCCTTTCTAGTACGAAAGTAACTGAGGAAAACATATTTAATTGCACGCGGAGACAGTTTGTCAGTGGTATGGAAACTATGAACAAAATCCATGCATCCAATGATTCGCAGGGGTAGAGGAAAGGGTGACTTAGTTGTATATAGTAATGAAAACAATGTGGAGCCATGTAAGTAAAGGGGACTCTTCTGATAAGATGGATGGCGCTAAGAACATCATTGCTCCAATAGGTTTTAAGAAATTTCACATGGGTGAGAAGGGAGCGAGCAATGTTTAGTAGGTGTCTGAGTTTCCTTTCCGCTACCCCATTTTGTTGGGAAGTATACAGACATGAGTTTGATGGATGGTGCCCTGGGATGCAAAAAAGGTTGTTAGATCATGTTAGGTGAATTACAAGGTATTATCAGAATGAAAACTTGAAACCAATGGAGTTATTCTGGACATAATGAAAGAAATTCTTGACAATGTTGTTAATCTCTAAACACTCTTTTAACAAATAGACCCAAGAGGATCGACTGTAATCATCAACAAAGATGGTAAAATACTTATGTCCACTCAGACTACGAACCGAACAGGGTCCCCAAATATCACAATGGATTAAAGAAAAATATCTTTCACAACGAGGCTCAATCTGAGTAGGAAAAGACGCTCGATGATGTTTCTCAAACCGACAGGCCATTTCGCTGGGAGGTATACGGACATGAGGTTTGATGGATGGTGCCCTTAGATGCAAAAAAGGTTGTTAGATCATGTTGGATGAATTCCAAGGCATTATCAGAACAAAAAACTTGAACAAGGGTGGATAAAATATTCTTGACATAATAAAAGAAATTCTTGACAATGTTATTAATCTTCGAACGCTCTTTTAACAAACAGACCTAAGAGGATCGACTGCAATCATCAATAAAGACGGTAAAACACTTATGTCCACTCAGAGTACGAACCGGATAAGGTCCCCAAATATCACAATGGACTAAAGAAAAAGGTACTTCATGACGAGCTTCAATCCGAGCAAGAAAAGACGTTCGATGATGTTTCCCGAACTAAAAGGTTTTGCAATCAAAAGGTTTGAGCATAAAAAGTTCAGGAAACATCAAAGATGAATTGGGCAGACGAATGATCGAGACAAAAGTGCCAGAGAAGAGGATCTTCAAAGATGGACGCAGCGTCGACAAAACTGGAATCAGATGACATATCAAGGTAATAGAGGTCGTTCGTCTCATGCCCCCACCAAAAATCAGTCTCATCCGTATGTCCTGAAAATAGCAACAGAACTCATCAAAAATAACTCTACAGTTAAGCTTAGTGAATAGCTTTGGTATAGATAAAAGACTAAGAGGAAATGCAGAAGCCCAGTGAACTCCAATCAGTCAAAGTTTAGAAGAGAACACCACAGTGCCCACCACAGTAACATGAGAATGAGCCATATTAGCAACTCGAACAGTCTTCACAAAGGAAGATGGTTGTAAGAAGGTGAGTAGACTACCTTCACTCGTCAGATGTGTAGAAGATCCTGAATGAATAATCCAAGCGGGGCTGGATGCAGAGACAGAGTTGGCAATTGTACCTGATGTAGTAGCCAAACTAGCAGTAGGAATAGAAGTGATACAATCACTAGCTGAAGAGTTCTACAAAAGTTGCCTCAGACAGGCATATACTCAGATGCCATAAACGGTGTTGGTGCATCACTCAGAAGTATCATAAGGTGCTTCATACGAAGCGTTCTCATAATCACTGTTTGAATTCGGCAACATGCCAAACTTTGCCCAGCAACGCTCATAAGGATGATTCCAACGTCGGTAGTGTATGCACGCTGGATATTGGGCAGTAGCAGGATCTCATCCACGGACGCGACTAAAATTATGACAATGTCCAGGCTCGCGACCATGACCAAAATCATATCCTCATCCTCCCTGGTAGTTGTATCGACCTATGTTCCCAGATAATGCATAATGAGCAGTGGTCTCCACAGATGGTGTAGTAGAAATATCCTTAGTATGTGAATCGAGTTCCTGCAGATGACCAAGATGGATGGGCTTGTATCATGGATGTAGTCCAGACTGAAATCGATAGACCTGCCACTCAGTGTGTTCCCCTATATATTTGTTACAACAAACATGTTGAAAAATGAGAAGCTCCTCAAACAAGCTCGTGAGGAGCTTGTAGTGAACAACAAGGATGGAATCACCTTGTGTAGCAGACCAAATCCGAGTGTATATATCAGAGAAGCGAGATTTTGTAATCTTCTGGGAGTATATGTGCTTTAGATTGTCCAGCATCACCTTCGTAGTTTCCTTGTAGAGAAGATTTGATGCAATATTTGGATCGACGTTGTTGGTCATCAAAGTAATGACCTGGCAGTTGTCAACGTACCACGTAGCATAGTCCTTGTCTGTCTCCTAGGGAGGATCCTTGATGAGAACATTATTCTTGTGCTGACCACCAATGAATACTCTCAAGGATCGAGAATATGTTACCTAGTTCTCGGAATATTTTAACTTGATATAAGTGCCATGTGCCATCACAGAAGAAGTCATGGAAAAAGGCTTAATCTCGACAAATGCCATGGTAATCGCGTAGGTCAAGAAAAAGTGACTTAGAGAATTCATGTTATCTTAATCAAGCATAGATGTGATCGAAATCACGATTTCAGACCCTTTTAGGGTCTCTTCAGTAGTAGAAAGAGGCCAAAATGCTCCTAGCAGTGAGATGGGGTTCCTAAAGGTGAAGCTAGGATCCTCGACAATGGTCCTAGGCCCCTAGCGGCAGAACTGGGGCACCTTTCAAGCTTCTGGCAGAACGAAGGGGTGGTGGCGGTGGAGATCAGGTACTAGAAAGGACATGGATGATCGATTTGAGGGCCTTTTTTGGCTCCAGATGATACCCTAAGACCTCCCAGAGATCTAAAGACCTGCTGGAAGCAGTAAATAGAAATTTCAAGTCTCTGGAGAAGAAGTAGCGGTGTTGATGGCCTTTAGGAGGAGCTCAGGCGACGGGGGGCAACACTGATGGCCTCCAAGTGGAGCCTTAGGGGCCCTTGCAGGGGTGCTGGAGCCCTAGGAGCACCGTCGATGGGGTTTTCGCGGAGCTGAAGGCCTCCAGGCAAAGTCGACAGAGATCATGCAAGGGTGTTGGAGCCTTAGGAGGGAACCTCTAGCATAAGTTGGTGCCGAAACACGGGACCATGGTTGCCGAAGAGGGGCATGCACAAGGGTTTCTTCACGAAGAAGAGACGAGGGACTGGTGGTGGTGGCGAGATCTAGGTTAGAACACCGGTCTAAGACCGTTGCTCTGATACCATATGAAAAACAATGAGAGAACAAAATTGCGTTATTCAAGGGGTCTAGGGGTCCTTATATAGGATGGAACTCTAGAGAGCTCAAAATCGAGAAAAATATATAAGTACCCCTAAAGGGGTTACAATGTTAAACTAAGAATTCTAAATACATTACTAACAGTAATTAAAAATAAAAAGAAAGATTCTGACACAACCTGATGATGTATGCCATCGCTGCTAGCTCAATTATTAGGCTTTCTGAGAGATAATGCTCCATCACTTCCATCCAATAATTCGACGAACTAGCTCTGCGTGTAATGAATGGCCACCCTGCACAAGTATCAAACAAATTCCATTAAAGCTTGTTAAGTACACTTGAAAATTAGGGATGATATAGAAAATAGACCGCATTCCATACAAAACGCAAGCCCACTCTCATGAAATTAGGTAGGTACACGATTCTGCATGTGAAAAGGAGCTACTGGACTCTCTATTGACTCCCAGATATCTCATTCAATCCTTCTTTTTTACAGGCTTGGGACAGCCTACCTAAGAAAAACCTTGCTACAAATAGAATAGATTGGAGCAATGGGAAAGTTTCTTGCATTTAAAAATGAAGCATATCTAAAGTTTGTCGAATTACAGTTAAAAATAAGAGGAAATGCATAAAATGGGCAGCTTCCAATCACTGATTAATGACACAAGAGTATCTCCTTGATTGAGTATCAAATATAAATAAGTGTATAGGAACATCCAACAAGACACTGATTGTATTTTCTTACAATATAAGCAAATAATAATCAAAATAACAATCACAATAACACAAGGATTTATATGAGAACCCTTCTCTGCAGAAGGAACCATGGGAAGAGATGACCTAGTGCACACGTAGACTTTTTTCAAAAAAATAATTACTAAGTTAATCGGAATTAATTGAATAGGTATGAGATAACTTATTTGTAAAAAAAAGATATAGATCGGTTCCTCACGTGCCGATTTGGGCCTTCCCATTGTCATTTGCATCTCTATCATGCACATTTTGTTTTGTGTTAATAACAAATTTTATAACTTTTCTTGTATTTATTATACTACTAATCATCTTTTTTACTAATTTATTTTTGGATCAACAATGTATTTATTTCTTCATTTTATATTTATTATAATATATCTATCCATGTTTATAATATTTTTAATATTTATAATTGATATAAATTATAATTTTAATAATGTCAATCAATTTTTCAATCTTGGAAAAATGATAATAATACTTTTTTATATATCTCAAAGTTTGCAACATTATATAATTTTTTTATTTATATTAAAATTTGACAAGGAGTTTGGTTGATGCACCGGTTAAAAAATGTGAGATTTGGGATGTTGAGCCAGATAAGAGAGCGAGAAAGTCCCAAGTGTTGAATGAAGAATGACCCAAAATAGATCTGAATGGAGGCAAAGAATCTATGTAGCCGACCCTACTTAGTGTGGGAGAATTGACTTTGTTATTGTATATTAAGATTTGACCAAATAAGTTATATAAATAATAATATATAATTTATTATTATATATATATTATATTATTTTATTTATTAATAAAAATGATTTTGTTTTTTTTTGGTATAAAGGAAAAGTAGTAAATCAAACTACATAAATCAACGACTCCATGTAAGTAGAACATTCATTTTTTAAAATAACTAGATTTCCATTAAATTTTATAATACATTCATAATCACGTCAAAAAAGAAATTAAATTCTACATTTTCCATTACATTATAAAACATCTTAGGCCTCCTCCTTGACCTCCTCTTCTCGTCTCTGATTGCCTTCACCAAGGTTGCAAAAATCGGTAGTCAGTACTTGGTCGATTGGGTCACTGACTAAGGATTAATCGGCAGTCGGACGACTAATCAGATTTAGTCGGGCTTTCAGCTTTGAATTTTTTAATAATTTAAATATATAAATCATTTTGTATGTATTTCTTATGTATTTACATAGATTTGTACATTTTTTATATTATTATAATGAAAGAAAAGAAGAAATTGATTTGAATAAAACATTAAGCATATTAGTATAAGTTTGCTTTAAAAAATTTAAAAATATATGGTATCTCCAAGCAAAAATCGATCAACTAGTTGGCCTTAGTCGGAATTAGTCAGTACTCGATCGACCACTCCACCGACTAGACTAGTCGGACCTACTAGTCGGACTAGTCAGGGGATTTTTACAACAATGGTCTTTACATACATATTATTTGTTTCTGTCTATTCGGATTACATTGGAATGTGCATGGGTGGTGTGTTGCAGCTGAAGACTATTGCGGAGGTTTCGGTTGTCGACTCATATGTTCAATCGTTCTTTTAACCATCGATCTTTGAGGTGTTTTTAATGAAGTTTTAGTAGGCTCATTATCCTTACTCCAATTGACGATCTTTGATATGCTTTGGAGAATGTTGTAGCATCGGTGGTCCTTACTCCATTTGACAGATGGTCTTGCAAAATGGTATAACATTGATGTAATGATGCCAAGTATATGTCTTTCAAATTCAGTTGCCTCGACACTATCCACAATGACATATTTGAAATCAAAGCTTGAAGAGATAGTAAACGAACTCGCGAAGAGATAGTAAACGACACTATCCACAATGGGGGCTGAGATGGTACACAATCAAAACTGACTTGATACATCTATTGCGCCTTGTTGAGTTGAAAATCCGATTTACAGTTTTCCAAAGATAAACAAACTCGCAAATTTGTGTTTGACTTGAATATCTCGCATATTCTTCTCAGAATGATGACGCTTCTGCCAGTCCCATCTGACTTGAATATCTTGTATATGCTTCTCCAACAGAAGTTGAACCAACGAATTATATTTGATATGAGGCAACACCATATGCTTCTCAACCATATCCTGCAAGACAATACAACAACAAAGCCTTTTCCCGCATTAAGTAGGGTCGGATACATGGATTCTTTGCCTCCATTTAGATCTATCTTGGTCATTCTCGACTCCCAAACTCCTTGGACCTTCCATGCCCTCTCTTAGTCGGCTCAACACCCCAAAACTCGCATCTTCTAACCGGTGTCTAATTCGACCTCCTTTGCAAAAAGCCAATCCATCTTAAGTGATATTCTCCCATCTTATCCTCTATCGAAGCTACAACAACTTTTTTTGGATCGCATCATTCCGAATCCGATCTTTATGTGTATGACCACACATCCACCTTATCATTTTCATTTCTGCTATTGTCATTCTAAGCACATGTCTATGAATGACAAGCTAACATTCAAATAGATAGAGCATGGCAGGTCTATGACTGCTTTGAAAAACTTTCCCTTGACTTTCAAATGATTTTCTCAAGAAAGAGGAATTTTCTTAGAGTATATCCTGCAAGCAAATACTTGAAAAAAATATTACCTTTAATATCATAAGATGAAAAAAATATAAAAAAGAAGTAAAAACACATTGTGTTTAAACATGAAGTCCCAACCATTTGTTGTTCGTGTCAGTGTTTGTATGATTGTTCTGGTACAACATATTCGCAATGACGGGATGGGTCCAACAATGAAAATGTATTAATTGTGTCATCAAAATATGCAATAGTATCTTGGATCTTCATCTTCGAGTCTTGAGGCAAGTCCTTCAAGCAACTAATTTTATACAAGCTATTTCTTCGACTGAAAATAGTAACGATAAGAAGATAATCTATTATCTTATTGATATAAATATTTGATTAAATAAAAATGAATAACTTTATAAAACATACCAAATGTCAATCTTACTACTGAACCATATAGTTGAGTTATTGTAATAGGTGGAATTTGTGTTTGTATACATCATTTACTGATACCATGATACTATTGCATATAAACATCGTTGTTGGCATCTTCATGCCCAAATACTATGATGTTGTCTCTATCCTCTATCGCTCGACAGATTGTCGATGTAATTTGGACCAATCTAAGACGTCGTCACCTTGCATTACGATTCTGTTCAGAAACATTATGTATCCTTTAAATGGAAGCTAGCATATTTTGCCACATACCAAATTGGCGCATCACTCGATCTGGTAGATGCATTGCGACAATCTCATACCAATTTAAACAAAAAACTTTGCTCATCCGAACAACATGATGAATCATGCATATTGGATGCAATTCAGCCAATTTTCTCCATCATAAGGCATTAAAATCGTTTATATCAATACATTTTAAATCACATGTAAATGGTCGATTAGATAAACGTATAAGCATGCATTATGTATGTGGAAAGAGACGAATGAATTATTTATTCATGAGGTCGCAGGGTTCTCTTATATAAGAGGAGAAACATGTTTATGCAAGTTACATAATAGAGACTGAAATAATAGAAAACACATAGACATATGGAAAGATAAATAATATATCAACACTTCCTTTCAAGATGGAGTATAGATATTAATCATGCTCAGCTTTGGAACATCATCTTTGCAACATCATCTTTCAAGAGGAGAAGCCCTTTCTTAATCATGTCACAAATGTAGCAACAGTCAACCTTGACATGCTTGGTCTTCTCATGAAAGGATGGGTGGTTGGCAATGAAAAGAGTAGCTTGGTTGTCGCATTAGAGATGCATAGAAAGAGGTACCCCAATGGCTAAGTTAGTCAAGGCTGATCTGACTCACATCATCTCTTTGCTCCCTTGTGTCATAGCTATGTACTCTGACTCTGTACTCGAAGGAACGTCCATCGTTTGTTCTACCTCTTCCATGACACCAAGGAACTCCAAATAAACAATGCAAAGCCTGAGGTAGACTTTTTATCCTTCAGACAACCCGCATAGTCTGCATATGTACATGCTATAAAAGACAAATACCAGAAGAGGTCTTCAGATACCTCAAAATCATATGGACTACATCCATATGTGCCTATCTAGGCTACTCCATGAAATGTGTCACTCTACTCACTGCAAATGATACATTTGGCCTGATGATGGTCATAGATAAGATCTTCCCTACAAGCTCCCTACACCTCCTTTTGTCTACCTCGTTCGTGTCATCACCATATAACTTGATGCTTAGGTCCTTGGGAGTAGTGGTAAGCCAGCAATCTGTCATGCTTGTCTCAGAGAAAATTTATTGCAGCATACTTCCTCTGGGTCATAATAAGATATAATTGGTTCCTGGCGAACTTAAGTCCAAGGAAGTAACGTGAATCACCAAAGTCCTTGGTTGCAAACTATTGATAAAGGAAATCCTTAGGTTTACCAATGACATGCACATCATCTCCTGCAACAACACTATCATCAACGTTAGTATAGGAAATATACCTCTTTGAGTCCTCTGAACGAACAGTAAGTGATTTGCAATCCATCTCATAAACATATAGAGTACTCCGAAGTTCGAGAGCTTTTTAAACCATGCTCTTGGACTTTTCTTAAGGTCATAGATAGTCTTATGAAACCTACACATCATATGACACTTTCCCTCAGTAGTGAACCATGATGGTTGCTGTATGTAGACTTCCACCTGCATGTCACCATAAACACATTCTCACATCGAGCTGGCAGTGGGGCCATCCCGTGTAACTGCAACAGAGAGAAGGATCCATAGTGCAGAATGTCGAGAAACATGAGCACAAGTATCCTGATAATCCACCCCATGCGTCTGGGTAAACTCACAAGCCACAAGCCCCTCCTTATAGTGACCTACGTTGCTATCTAATCGATGATTCACTGTGAACACTCACTTGCATCCCACGACAGATGCCCCTACATGAGCTGTAACAGAGCACCATGTGTCACGTGGCTAACACAATCATCTCCTCCTCCATGGCAAGATAACACCCATCGTCCGATATCACCTCCTCGTATGTTGGTGGTATCTCCATGGAAGACAATCCTACGATAAACTTCTGAAAGACACCCCAAAGAGACACGAGTTGCAAGAGGATAAGTACAACTAAGGTTGCAGAAGCGGCAGGCGGTACTCGATTGGCAGGGTCACTGGATAAGGATTAATCGCCAATCGGGTGACTAATCGGATTTAATCGACCATTAATCGATTTTGATTTCTAATTATTTTAAATATATAAGTCATTTTTATACAAATATTCTTATATATTAACCTAGATTTGTACATTTTCTATACTATCATGATGAAACAAAAGAAGTAATTGATTTTAAATATAATATTAAGCATATTAATACAAGTTTGCTTTAAAACAAGCAAAAAATAAAAAAGTTCGATGTAAAAATCGGTCGACTAGTCGGGTTGATCGAATTATGGCCGATCAGGCCTAGTCGAGTCGGCTAACCCCCACCCAACTCGACTAGTCGGCCTACTCGACCGACTTTTACAAGCTTGAGTACCATGCATACATATGCGCTTTCGCAAGCAATAGCCACACAAAGATCACATGTCTCCTCAAAAACCTGTGGACTTGCCTCTTGAAGAGGACACATGCTCATCATGTACAGAGTTGATTACTACATGAACAAATCACTAAAGAACACCTTATAGCGATCGACATTGTCATCTGCTTGTTACTTTACTGTGAACACCCACTTGTATCCCATGACAGATGCCCCTGCAGGAGCTGTAACAATGCTCCACATGCCACGTGATTGTAACATGGTCATCTCCTCCTCCGTGGGAAGATGCACTCACTATCCTGTATCGCCTCAAGGTATGCATATGGTATCTCTACAAATGACAATCCTATGGCAAACCTCTGAAAGATGTCCCAAAGAGACACGAGTTGCAAGAGGATAAGTAGCACACGTACATTTGCACTTCCGCAAAGAAATAGCCTCATCAAGATCACATGCCTCCTAAACCTATAGACTTGCCTCCTGAAGAAGAACATGCCCATATTGTAAAGTAACCTACTACATGGACAAATCACTAATGAATACCTGGTAGCGATCAACGGTGCCATCTGCTTGGTACTTCATTGTGAACACCCACTTGCATCCCACGATAGATGCCCCTGCAGGAGCTGTAACAATGATACACATACCATGTGATAGTAATACGATCATCTTCTCCTCCATGGCAAGATGACACTCACTGTCCTGTATCGCCTTCTGGTATATATGTGGTATCTCCACGGTTGACAATCTAACGACAAACCTTCGAAAGACGCTCCAAAAAGATACGGGTTGCAAGAGGATAACACACCTACATCAACGCTTCCACAAAGCGATAGCCACATCAAGATCACATGCTTCCTCCTAAACCTGTAGACTTGCTTCCTGGAGAGGACACATGCTCATCCTATAAAGTAGCCTACTGCATGGACAAATCACTAGTGAACAACTTATAGCGATCCATGATGTTATCTGCTCGGTGCTTCATTGTGAACACCCACTAACATCCCACGACAGAGCCCCTGCATGAGTTGTAACAATGCTCCACATGCCACGCGACTGTAACACGATCTATCTCTACCTCCATGGTAAGACAGCACTCACTGTTCGGTATAGCCTCACGGTATGTCTGTGGTATCTCCACGGCTAGCAATCCTACTACAAATCTCCAAAAGACGCCCCAAAGAGACACAAGCTACAAGAGGATAAGTAGCACACATACATCTGTGCTTCCGCAGAGCAATAGCCACATCAAGATCACATGCCTCCTCCTAAACTTGTAGACTTGCCACTCGAAGACGACACATGCTCATCCTATAAAGTAGCCTACTGCATGGACATATCACTAGTGAACACCTTATAGCAATCCACATTGACATCTGCTCGGTACTTCACTGTGAACCCCAACTTGCATCCCACGACAGATGCCCATGCAGGAGCTGTAACAATGCTCCACATGCCATGTGACTGTAACACGATCATCTCCTCCCCTAAGACAAGACGACACTCACTATCGTGTATCGCCTCCTGGTAAGTCTGTGGTATCTCCACGGCTAACAATCCTATAACAAACCTCTGAAAGATGCTCCAAAGAGACAAGTTGCAAGAGGATAAGTAGCACATGTACATTTGCACTTCCGCAGAGCAATATCCACATCCAAATCACATGCCTCCTCCTAAACCTGTAGGCTTGCCTCCTGAAGAGGACACATGCTCATCCTATAAAGTAGCCTACTGCATGGATAAATCACTAGTGCTATCAGTAGAAACAATGTGCTCGGAACATATATGGTGTGCATTTGATGATGGGCCAAGGTAGGAGGTGATGGTGGTGGAGGAACCACAGAAGCAATCGGTACTGGTGGAGTTGGTGGTGGAGGTGGTGTTAGTGGGACTCGAAATAGTAGTACCATGGAAGGAGGAGGCAAGCATACCTCCTCTCCAAAGTCAATTGAAATCAACCCATCACCTGTAGGAGAGAAATACATGACAGACTAGAAAAAGTGACATCAACACTAATGTAGTACTTCAGTCTAACAGGGTCGAAGCAACAGTACCCCTTATGGGTACGAGAGTAGCCTACAAAGACACACTTGACAGCTCTAAGGGAGAGCTCGTCACGACATAAAGTCGGGTAGTGAACAAAATCCATAAAGCCAAACACAAGGGATGTAAGGGAGAACATGTCCTTCCCAAGAAATGCAATCGAAAAAGGAATCTTCTCTCCTAAAATAGAGGACAACATACGACTCACCAAGTAACATGTAGTGAGAACCACATCATCCCAGAAAGAGTATAAAGCACGATTCTGAATCAAAAGTGTCATGATCACAACAAGTAATGGTGTTTACGTTCGGCAACAATGTTCTGCTGAGAAAAGTAAGCACACAAGATCCGGTGTATAATGCAAAGAGACCAAAAGAACTTAGAAAGCAATATGTGCATAACTCTAAGGTATTGTCGGAGCAAATAAACTTAATAGTAGCAAAGAAAATATTTTTTATTTCAATAATAAAAGAGTTGATGACATATCCAGTTTCATACTTGTTTTTCAAAAGAAAAACCCAAAATAGTCTAAAAAATCCATCCATAGCTACGAAATAAAACATGTGTCTTGGTGATCAAGAACACAACTGGGACCCCAAATGTCGAAATAGACAAGCTTAAGTAACTAACCGGTTGCTACTACGACTCTGACGACTAGGACAAGAAGAATGGTGATGCTAACCAAGCGGTCAAGCCTCACACTAAAAGGTAGAATATATAGATATCTGTGGGAGGACATTATGACATAGTTTCTGAGAGGAAGGTAACCAAATCAAAGATGTCACATGTATGGTGAGACCGATCCAGTAGGAATGGAAGAGGCACCAACATATAAAGATTGGACCAATCAGTGTTGCAATAGTCGGCCGACTATACCGAATAGTCGGTCCGACTATGCGGTGCGGGGGGGTACCCGACTGAATAGACCTCCAGTCGGGCAATAGTCGGCCCAACCGAATAGTCGGCCGACTATTCGGCCGACTGGACCGACTATGAGGCCGACTGGACCGACTGGACCGACTATGAGGCAGACTGGAGTTCGACTTTTCATATTTTTATTTTTTTATTTTCAATTTTCAAATTTTATGGGTTACGTTTTACCACGGTATCACCACAAATGTCAAATTCTATATATCTATTATATTGATGGGTACTTTTATCTTGGATTCATGTTAAATAATGACCATATATATATAAAAATATAAGAATATATGTATTATAAATAATTTTTATATTAAAAAATATAAAACCGAATAATTCCGAATAGTCTCCTGAATACCGATTATTCTCTATTCAGTGACCCCTCCGACTGAATACCGAATACCGTCTTCTGCAACACTGGGACCAATCTATAAAGCCTCCTTTGCTTATGACCACATCCAAAACTGCATTTTATTTCCAGACAGATGGTGGAAAGCACCAGAGTCCATGATCCACTCTATCATATCTGTCCTGCTACAATTGGTAAAATCATATATTACACCTGAGGTGACAGAGGATGCAACATCTGAAGAACATGTAGTGGTGTCATCAGCATGAGTCATTATCTCCCTCAAATAGGAGACAATATCATCTCATCATGAATCCGTAGAAGGGGTTAAACTGGCATGGCAAAAGCGAGAAAACAATGATTCAGATAACATGTCTCTTGTGAATGACCAGGACAACAACAATAGGTACAAGGACCACTTTAACGTCCGCCTCCTCTTCTACGGAGACCATAACCTCAGAATTGAATAGTACCTCCCCTGTCATGAGATGTGGCCATCGTGGAGGAGGATTTTGTGGTGGGGGTGGGACAATGATTCAGCTGAGACGATCGTATGCTTCCTCTATGAGAGGGATAGATGCACTGGTAAGAAGTTGGGTGGGTGTTGCCTCGAACTCATGATCTAGAGCAACCAAGAAAATGCCAACCATCGTAGAGAACATGTACGCCATATGTTGCTCACTAGATGTGGCCACGAGCATGCAGTTGTGAAGCTCCTCAAGCATGCCACAAAGAGAAGAGTAGAAACTGTGCAAAGGACGGCTATTATACTTGTTCATGAAGATGTCAAACTACAATTGAAGAATCTCAGCATCATTCTTCGTTTGGTCATATGTGGTTGTCGGGATATCCCACATCGTCTCGACGATGGACTGGTTCACAATATCGTTGGCAATCTCCAAGATGAGAGATCTAGAGGACCAAATATGCATGTATATGTCATCTTGCTTCTATGAAATGTTCTCCCCAGTTTTACCCGTCAGCTCAGGTTGTGTCTGTATGTGCTCCCCATTATTGAAATGCGTGGGCCATAACTCATACTTGGTCCCATCCATCTTGACGATGGGAGTCGGGTCCTTGAAGGCACCGAACAAAGAGAAGACATCATCCTTGCTATCTGACAAGATGAAGAAGAGGGAAGATACGGAATTCGACTGGGTAGTAGACCAATCCGAGCGAGTTTACATGCTCATAGAGGATCGGTTCTATGTATAGATTCATACAACCATCCCCTTCAACCTTAGATCCACATGACGGCCAAAGATATGATCTAGAAGTCTGAAATCACCCTTTTTTGGTCAAAATCAGACCAAAAGAAGCCCTAAAACTCGGAAAACACACCGAACGAGATCACAGTGCCTTAGGGGGCTTCGGTGGTGATGTTGGGCAGCGCAGGAGGGCCTTATGGAGCCTTGGTGACGCTCAGGAAGGCTGTGGAGCCCTCGTGGTATAGCAACAACAGCTAAAAGGACCTTGGCAGCACCCGCGAAGGAGTTGCAATGTCACAGCAACTCTTCAGGGGCTAGAGAAGCAGCGACAGAAACCCTAGGAGGCAAAGCAGTGGTGGAGGCCCTAAGGGGCCAAGGCAGCGACACTGCAGCCGGCCATAAGGAGGTCGGTGGTGTCGTCAGGGGCCTCCTTGTCGCTTCGTACGGTGTGCGGAGAAGAGAGAGAAGTGGCGGTAGGTCAGGTAGGACATGGGGTACGAGAGCTTCGATCTAGGACCGTCGCGTTGATACCATGAGGAAAGAAACAAATGAATTGTTTATTCATGAGGCGTAGGATTCTCTTATATAGGAGGAGAAACCTATTTGGGCAAATTACATAATAGAGCCTGAAATAAGCAAAATACATAAACATATGGAAAGATAAATGATATCTCAACAATGTTTAATTCTAGATTACTTACGTGATGATTTTTCGTGTATTCAGCTCATTCCTATAATAGACAAGTGTCACGGCATGTACATTTTCCAAACTTCTCAAATGTATCCATTTGAGAGCAAGAGATCTTCATCTACTCAATATTCTCGCATAATTGACCTTCCAATGTGCAAGTTAGCATGCCTAAAACTATTTATACTAAACATTTTAGATCTCTTGTTGAGAAAAATATGTATCTATAAATAAGGAATACTTATAATACTATAAAAAGTCATAAATCGGCGTTGCCCCGATCACCCTTGTACAATTAGAAATACATGTATGCTAAAGAAGCAACTCCATGTGCCAATTGTGCACGTCTGCACTGCAGATGCTTCATTAAAAATACCGGATTTTTTGTGTGTATGTTCAGCTTTATACCCAGGAACACACTAAAATCCACGATATTTTCTTTCATATACATGTAGACACCATCATGGATTGCAATATCATGATATATCGGATTAGACATGGTCGAACTCTGCCTTTTTTGGTCCAGCTTCATAAATTGTGCATCGAAATAGGCGATATTTCGATGATATATCGTAGAAATATTGTATCTGCACCATGTCGATATTGTGCCGAAATTGCTATTTAAAACTTTGGGTGCCATCCACATTCTTCATGTACATACATAATAGCGAAATTTTGTTTGTTTGATGCCTTTAGCAAATATTGTATGTGTAAAGATTTCTTGTTCTTATAACTCCTTCGCAACCAATAATCTCGTCCAGAATCCTCTATAGAGGCACATTCTTTCATCATAAAGTCTATGTCATCGGCTGCCGCAGATTCATGATCAAAAATTTTAGCCAACTCCTCAACCGGCTCTTCAACAACGTCTGTTACCACAATAAGAATCTCCCATGTCTTCATTTCCTAATGTCAACAGTAATGAATCATAACCAAAATCATGATAGCTATTGTTATTTTCCTTATCTTCCTCGATACTAAAGTTCGACAAAATAGATCTACTCTCATTCTGTTAATTTTCCTTTTTAGATCTTTTTATTGATAAGTCTTCATCGTTATTCAATGTAAAGGACCACCAATATTCTCAACTAGTGTAATATTTATTTTTCTTTGAAGTCAAGAAAGGGGGAGACACTCAAAGGTGTTCACCCCAAGATTGCATTAATAAAAAAGGAGAGTACAAACCAATTACAAAGAGACGCACTAAGCGAGCCACAAGCTCAACAAACCCGACAGCGTGTTCCTGGCCAACTCAAAGGCCCAGATCACCGCAAGCGACCGGAGTAGCTCCCTCCTTGCTCGATGCTTGGCCGCAACCAAGCCACCACAGAAGGCCCCAACATTCTCCCTGTTGACCCAATCCAGCTCCGGGTCACCCCACACAGGCGCCACACCCCGACAGGAGAAAAAGAGATGCTCCACCGTTTCAATTTCCACCCCACACAGAAGGCATCTATCAGAGAGTCAGAGACCACACCAAGCAGCCTAGCGCACCGATCCCACATCATTAGCCTCTTCCTCCTGAACAACCAGAAGAAGAAGTCAATTCTCTCAGAAAGGCCCAGCCCCCAGAAGAACCCACAGTCACGCACCAGCTCCGCTGAGAGAGAGGGCGGGGGCCTGCAAATTGCCATATAAGCCTTCTTCACAAAGAAAGAGCCACCGAGCCAATACCAGTGATCCCGCGCCACAGAAGGGCCCTTCACCTCTCTGAGCTCGTCAAGCAACCGCATAAACTCCTCCAAGCGTCGATCAGAGAAATTCGAACGGAACATCGGCATCCAGTTCCCATCAGACCAGCAAGAGGCAACCCGCACATCCTGATCCGCCGCCAAAGCAAACAAATGAGGGAAACGTAAAGATAAAGCCCCCCCATCTGTCTAGTTGTCCTTCCAAAAAGCAAAGCACGCCCCGCTTCCTAGCATCGGTCTGAACAACGCCTGAAAGTTTTGGGTGACCGCCAAAACACCCTTCCAAAAAGGCGATGGCCTCAGCCCCATCGCACCGCCCTCCAAAACGTCCACAGGCATCGCACCATTGACCGCGTAGATTCGACGAACAAGAGCGGTGCAAAGATCGTCGCAGTTCCCCCAAATCCTGGCTACCCACTTTAGCAACAGGGCCTCGTTCAACGCGCCCAGCCTACAGACCCCAAGCCCGCCGTCTCATTTTTGGAGTGTAATATCCTCCCAACCGAAAAGGTGGATTCCGACCGTTCCCTATCCACTCCTGCTCCACAAAAAACCGTCGCATCAGCCCCTCCATCCTCCTCCTAATACCAGTTGGCAAGAGCCTCGTGGAGGAGTAGTACACAGGAATAGCGGAGAGCACCGCCTTCAGGAGCACCAGCCACCCCCCCCCCCAGAAAGGACCACTGCCTTCCACCCCACGAGCCTCTTCTCCACCTTCTCGACAAGCAGCAACCAATCTGCCAACTTCGAACTCCATGTAGCCAGCGGCAATCCCAGATAGTGAATGGGAAACCCGGTGCACTATGTTCCCATCTCCAAACCATAAAGCCCGCCTCCTCCTCATTCATAGAGAACGGCACCACCTTGGACTTATTTGCATTCTGCAGCAATCCAGACATCTCACTAAAAAGCTCGAGCATAGTAGCCACGCCTCTAGCCTCTTCAAGACCCCCTTCAATGAAGAAAATAGTGTCATCAGCGTATTGGAGCAGCGAGATCCTCAACCCATCCCTCGAGTAACCGCCTGTAATCCCCCTGTGTTGCACCCTGTCCACCACACAAGCAAGAACATCCGCGGCGACCATAGAAGCCGTGGTCACACATCTCTTCATCCACGAAATCCAGATCTCTGGAAAACCTCTCATGTGCAGTGCTGACCAGAGGAAACGCCAGTCCACGGTGTCAAAAGACTTAGAAAAGTCCACCTTCCAGAGCAAAGCCTTCCTCCTGCTTCTCTTCCAATCAGCAACAATCTCAAACGCCATAACCAGACAATCCGTAATTTGCCTCCCCGGCACGAAGGCCAACTGAAAAGGGGAAATAAAGTGCCCCAACACTCTACCCAATCTAGCCAAAAAGACTTTGGCAACAATTAAATACAACGCGTTGGAGATAGCAATAGGCCGGAAATCCTCAATCCTTTCAGCATCGTCCCTCTTTGGCAGCAGCACCACCAGAGCCTTCTATAATTGTCCAGAACAAAGTAGGTTGTCAATTAATGATCATTATATAATTTATTATCTCTTTATCTTATAAATGTCAATATGTTACCTTGAAGAGTATGGCATGTTATCTTGATCAATAGAGTTTGCTCTAACATATAGGTGGATAAATTTAACTTTATTGATTGAATCCGTCACTTTTTACCCAAAATGGGAGAAACACTCCAGAGGTGTATGCCCCATAAATATATTAAAAAGATATATACAGATTTACGGACATCTTGTCTCGATGAGAGATATAGAAAAATGGGTTACATTGTTAACATAAAACTTGTCCGACTAGAAGATGATGCCATTCTGAGACAGCCAGATTTGGAGTCAAATTCCGAAGTAGTACCTGGGTATTACTTAAATACTCAGGTTCTACGAATTGTTTTTTTTACTCAAAAACTACAGAGGTGTCGCATGTTGAACATGCGACACCCCTTAAGTTTTTTTTACCCAGGAACTACGTATGTGTCGCATGTTGGATATGCGCTATACATAACGCATATTCAATATGCGACATATCTCCAGGGAATTCCCCTCGAAACTGACTGGTCTCGAAAAGTTCTGTACAGCTAACGCATGTTGCATATGCGACATCTTTCCAGGAATTCTCCCTCGAAAAGGACTGGCCTCGACCAATGTTCTGGTCTCGAAATGTACTGTACAGATAACGCATTTTCAACATGCGAGATCTTTACAGGGAAAATTTCAACAAATAACGCATTTTCAATATGCGACATCTTTACAGGGAATTTCCCTCGAAAATGACTGGCCAGGTATGGGCTATGGAATTTCATGTTTCTAAAAACCCTTGAAAAAGCATGCCAATTGTAGACATCTTTTTGCAAACATTCCAGACATTGCAAACATTCCAGACATTCCAAACATCTAATGTTTCTAATGAAAGATGTATGATCCAAAGAAGACATTCCAAACATTTAATATAAGTAGACGTGTTCACGAATATACATTACATTTTTCCATCATATTAAAAATTACAATGATTACAAGTCAACGTTTTTTCCTCCGCTGGTATGTAATCTTAGAATCAGGAGGATGGAACGGTAATAGACGGTTCGCTTCGTCTATCATGTGGATTTGAGAGGGCCCTGCGACATCTTCCTCGAAGGTTGGCATCGACGGCGGCGTTAGTGTGCAGTAAGTTGGTCGGGTCTGGCTGGCGTCCAATCCATGCCTCAACGGTGCCTGAGGCGTTGGCAAGTCATCTCGTGGTCGATCGGTGGCAGGTGTGAAGTAGTCTCCTTGCGCAATGTTATCATCTTCCGCAGCGGCTTCTTCATAGTCCATGGGTTCCGCCACTTGTTCACGCGCCCTACCTCGACCTCTTCATCTTCCCCGTCCTCTTGCCCTTCCTCGCCTCGCCTCCTCCCTAGCCGCATCAGCACGCTCGTCATGTAACGTGACCGCATCTGCAAATTGTAATGACAACCACTCTATCATTTCCGCCTTCGCTTGTGCCGCAATCTCGCGGCATTCCTCGTTTCCAATGTCGTACACACAGCTCCACAAAGCGAGCTGCATCCAACGAAAAACGTAAATGTAAATTTGAAGGAGTTTTCTTAATTAATTTACCAAAAAAATTATAGTTCGAGTACTTACGTTGCTTGCCAGAGTTGCACCTAAACGTCCGACAAATCTTCGAGTTATGGTCCGATACCATTGCTCGGATGCGGGCGTTGCGAATATCCCTCTAGACCGATCGATGCGAATAGTTCTAGCTTCACGTTCATCCCAGCGGACAATATGCAAGCTGTGTTTGCCCTCCAATCTACATGCACTTTCCCCCTCAAATCGATAGCATGGAGTTCTTGAAAGGTGGAGCAACGTTTTGGAATATCTTGAAGACCCCCAAACTGTCTCTTGAAACGATCTGGGTAGTAATACTCCACAATGTGGAAGTATATCAAAGGCACTTCCGCTCTCCAAATGCGTTCGCCCTCAAGAGAGTTGGCTGGGAGATGGGCGCGGATCTCATCGGTACAGGGAGTCCAAAATACCTGAATGCAAAAATTGTATTACGATTAGTATTTCTTTTTTTGATATAGGAAAAATTTGTGAATGCAAAATTACCTGGTCGGGTGATTACATGTCAAAAGCATCCATGTAGGGTCTCACCACGTGTGTGGGCTGTCTACGATGGGCAAATACCGTTGCCCAGCGGACTCCTAACGGGCGCTCGTACCATTCTCTGCCGTCCCTCACAACTGGAGCAATGTGGGGGAAATGCTCCCATGCCCATAGCTGAAGGAGTATGACCGAGCCTCCAATCTCCTCGGTCGCCATGTCTGCTGCTAAACATAGGTGCCTGTAAAGATATGCAAGAACTGCTGATCCCCAACTCAGTGTCCCAGAGGACTTGAAATCATGTAGCAGTGGTAGAGCGATAAGTGAAACCAAGGACCCTGACTTGTCCGTGAATAGTACTCCACCAAGCAACTGCAAAATGTACGCTCGAGCGTGTCTCTGTACTACTAGCTCGTCTGCATCTTCTGGCAACTCTGAAAAATTGGTGGACAACCAGCTTGCTGACACCCTGCTGCCAACTATGTCTGCGGGCAGTGGCCTAACGCCTAACAATTCCTCGCATGTATCTGCCCATGTCGCTCCAGGTGTTGTCTCCCCAGTAACCGCAGGCCCATCAATTCGCAGCCCCATGATGAATGCAACATCCTGTAAGGTAATAGTAATCTCCCCACTAGGCATGTGGAAGGTGTGCGTCTCGGGCCTCCACCGTTCGACTAACGATGTCACCAGATGCCAATCCAGGGTAATGAAGCCACCACAATTTCCACATTTATTCTTATTCCTGGTTGTCGTCTGCGCGTTTGATGTGGATGCTTGAGAATCCCTTGAGGTTTTGTTGGGACATCCACGGCGCGTGTGACCCAATATCCCACAAAAGGAACAAGTATTTTGCCGAATCACATCTCTGACATCCATTTCATTATGTATTCTTGTTGTACGTGGACGACCTTTACCGCGTTTACGCTTTGGGTCCGGACGTAACTCAGGATATTCAAAAGGAGCACATGTTTCACGATCACCGATGGGGAAAAATTGCCCACCATAAACCTTCAACTGGTTCTCCCAGGTATACCACTCTCCAACATAGGAATCCACTTCAGCCCGACGCTTTGAAATGACTGCAATGGCGTGGGAACATGGGATACGAAATATTTGCCACTTATTGCAAGTACATTTCCTTTGTAGCAAATTTACCGTGTACTGTTTGCGCCCACGAATACCAGTAGATGTCCGTCGAGCCCTGGTAGACACCTCGAATAATATTTCTGGTTGTACTTGTATCTGAGTTACTGTGTGACCATTCGCAGCTGCAGTCCAACGGGTCAACTCTGTGGATGTGTAATGCGTGAATTTCCGACCAGCAGCAATGGCTGCGCTTGCTTCTTCAGCATGTTGAATGAAGTATGACACACAATTATAAAAGGTCTTCTCAATTAACGCAGAGATTGGCAAGCAACGGGCATCTTTAAGAACTGCATTGTAGCTTTCGCTCAGATTTGTAGTCATCTGACCAAACCTATACCCACCGTCATAGGCCAAGGTCCATTGCTCACGACGACAATCATGAGTCGAAAACCATCTACCTGCTCCATTATTCCACTCTTGCAATTTCCTCATGAAGTATGCGAACTTCCTAGGTGTCGTCTGTAATGCTGCTGCTTGCATCAGAGCTTTCATGGAGCCATTTTTAAAGACACAATTGAAGTTGCTCGCGACGTGCCTTGTACAAAACCGCCAATATGCAAAGGGTTCTAATAAATCCACGTCAGCATCTTTCATAGCAGCTTTTATACCAGAATGCCTGTCAGAGATCATACATATTGGTCCAGCTCGCATGCCGATTACCCTTACACGTACCAACGAAAGAAACCACTTCCATGACGGAGCGGATTCCTCGTCGACGATCCCGAATGCAAGGGGAACAATATGTTTATCCCCGTCAACACCGCAAGCAATGAGCAGTTTTTGTTTGTACTTCCCGTACAAATGTGTCCCGTCAACACTAATCAGAGGCCGACAATATTTGAATGCTTCAATCGAAGGACCAAATGCCCAAAAGCATCGTTCAAATCTGCGGCAGAGAGGTTTCCGAGGATCAGGATGGTCGCTGTATTCAATATCAATTTCAGTCCCTGGAATAGTAGCCTTCATTGCATGCAAAAGAAAAGGCATTTCAGCGTATGACTTCTTCCAGTCACCAAATACGATTCCGATGGCCTTCCTTCGAGCATCCCAAGTCCTTTTCTTTGTAACCCAGTAGTTGTACATCTCGTGGATGTGAGCTCTACAACTTGATACACGAACATTAGGGTCATCCCTAACAAGAGTTAGCAATGATCTGGACATGAATTTGTAGTCCAACTGAGAGTGATCCTGATTAACTGTTGGGTTTATACAAGTGTGTGCCCCAACAACCTTGGAGATCACCCAGAGTCCATCAAATTTTCTGAAATGTCCTCGTAAATACCAAACACAACCATTCGATCTCTGCGTACAAAAAACCGACCATATCAAGCTGGTGGATTCCTTGACAACGAAGTCATAATGTGATAGAATGTGGAACTTCTTCACAGCGTAAACCAAATCCTCCCTACATTTGAACGTCCTACCCTTGCGGATTTCGTCAGCAACACCTCAAGTCTAGACTTGCTTCGAATGTCGTCTTCATATGTTGAACGAGTGTTTGACCCTCTAACCCCAAAAAAGGGTATACGGGGTGTAATAGTATGCGCGGTTTGTTCATCAGTTGGGAGCTCCTCGTCCATCAAATCATCTTCGACGTCTTCACTACCTTCTTCCAGGTCATCATCGGTCCCCCAAGGGATGAAATCCTGATCCATCCGGTTAACCTCTCGCAACAACGGCTCACTGAAGCCCAAATCCTGAACCGTGCTTGGCTGCGTTACAGGCGCATCCGTATCAAAGTAGGGTCCCATGGTTGGGACATTTCTTGGTGGCGTGCTGCGGACAACTGCTGCTTGTGTGCTCGGAACTCCAGACGGTCCCTTGTTAGTCATAACAGTGGGGACTTCGCTCACAGATACATCTTCAACATAAATATCGGTAGGCATTGATTTTCCAATGGTCCGAGCGTACACAAGAACCGCCTGCACATCATCATCATCGACAATAGATGAAAATGACGGTTCCTCCCCTGGGCCTCGAGGGATGCGATGTAATAATCAGATTTTTTGACTGTCAACATCCAAATTGAACTTACGGTAAACCAAGTTCAACATCTCATCGAACGTTATATTAGGAGTCAACACAAACCCCCTCACGTTGGTTGACGATCCGGACATGAGTGTACCACTCAAATGACACATACAATACAACTGCTCCATTCTAACCTAATACGTGACACAACGTACAAATAAACGTCATACATTCGAGAAATGAATATAATATGCATATGATACAAAAAAAAACTAAAGAAAACGTTTTACCAACTCCAATTGTTCGCAACAAGGGATTAGCCCTGTGGAGACGCGGTGGTGGCTAGGACGGTGCCAATCGGTGAAAACACGGAAAAGGAGTGTTCCGCGGGGCTAGGAGTGACCAAAACGGGCGTTTTTGAGAGAAGAGAAGATCACAGGAGGCAGGTGCTGAAGTGGGCGTTGGGGGCGGCTGGGGTGCTGGAGAAGGAAGGGCACGGGGCGCAAGGGCTGGGAAATGGCAAGGCCGCTGGGCGCGGGGCTTATTTAGGCTCGATATCGCATATTAAATATGCGTTATGTATAGCGCATATCCAACATGCGACACATACGTAGTTCCTGGGTAAAAAAAACTTAAGGGGTGTCGCATGTTCAACATGCGACACCTCTGTAATTTTTTAGTAAAAAAAACAATTCGTAGAACCTGAGTATTTAAGTAATACCCAGGTACTACTTAGGAATTTGACTCGCCAGATTTGCCTAGATCGAGGCAATAGGTTGCAGAATTTCCTCCATGGGTCTGAACTGGTTGGCCTCAAGCATGCTCCAAAAGCTAGCGTGGGAGGAGAGATCAACCCAACTAATAATGAAGAATCCCAAACCTCACGAACGCAAGTGCAAGAGTAGAAAAGAATGGCCAGGTCCTCAAATCGATCATTGCTAGAGTGGATTGATCACATGATACTAAAATTGAAAAAAAAAGTCGATTGTTCATATAATACAACCTCTTGCATATATTGATGTAAGGATGTATCGATCAAGCATGATATTAGTGCCTTAGGAAACATGATATTAGTGCCTTTGGAAACTCTAACCAACAGATCAGCGTAAGTATTCGCCATGGGAATATCATCATTTGTTTTCGATGACAAATATAATCTAGGTGATAATTAGATATGCTCACGTATCCGCATAATACAACAATATGGGTTCATTGTTGCATGCCTTAGCTAATGAAAATTTCACATGGCGGAATAAATAAATACATAAGGTACTAAGATATTTTAATAAATGACTAAATTAAAGTTTTGATTTATATGCTCATATTTCGATGAAAGACTAAATATGTGTGTGCTCATATTCGTAAGTGGAGTTTTCCATCAGTCGTACATATGGTTGGTCATGTAAATTTAAATATCTTATTTTCTGCATTATTCATGTTCAGACTTTAAAATTACTGAAATGTGAATATCTATTATCTTCCTAAAATTGTTGCAATATTTAATCATAAAAATAAATGTGAATGCAAATGTAGAATAGCTTATTTGTAATAACCATATATAAAATCAATTTTGCAAATATAAAATTATACAAATCTCTGACAAAGTCAAATAAGATTATACAAATTTGCTTGTACTAAAACAAAGTAATTTTAAGAAAGACTTTAATCCAACCAGTTTGACAACTACCCCAAAAATATATACACTGAGAAGCAAAGAAAAATTTAGCAAACCTTATATGCAATCACATGTGCAACTGGAAGCCCTTGACTGCCATTCTGGGCAAAGAGAGACAAGTCACCCACAAGATCCAGAACTTTATGACGGCATGGTTCATCATAAGAATGCAATGGTGGGTTTAGCCAACCATCATCAGGGCTGTCACAAGGGCAATAAAAACTACCTTACAATTGCTAAATAACTAGCAAAACAATTTAGGACATTCTTAATACATAAAAAAAGTGAATAAAAATAAAACTATTTAACTTGGATGCATATGTAACAACTAAAGCTTCCAGTGGATGAGATCTTTACCAGGGTGCTTTTTTATATTAAAAAAAAGGTACAAAACAGTAATTGAAATCCCGGAGATGAAATCTCATATTAAGAACAGCAAGAAATAGAATGCCCAAAGTGGGAAAATGACGATAGGGTCATCTACATGAATTGTTTATTATAGGGTGCTCTTCATATTACTATGGGCAAAGACTAGAGAAGGGTAATAAAATTCGGGAGAGAAAAGCCGATATTAAGAATTAAGACGAAATAGGATAACCAAATGTGAAACTAACATCAACTGAGCCTTTTCCTGCTTTAAGAAGGGCATGCTGTGAGGATTCTTTACTTCCAAAATATCTAATGTAAATCAAACACGAGCTTAGGATCGGAAAAAGACATTCCTTTTAGGGATTTTTACACATGTGTTCTTCCAAGTTTTATACAGTAACAGTTGTGTCCCTGCCTGTTTTGCAACTCCATGTGCCCCTAACTTATGGCCCTCTAGTCAATTGTTGGGTCTTCCCCTACAAACATACATTAGATCCTTGATATAAATGCAAAAGGTAAAAGAATGTAGGGGTACATGTGTTGTTCAACGTTCAATGGGGGGAAGGGGCTTCCAAGTAAAAAAATTCCGTGCCTTATCCCTAAAAATCATGATTGGGTCGATCAAGTCAGGTGGCTAAATAATGACAATATAAAAGAGAAAAAGCATTTTTTGTTCCAATGGGAAGAAATGCAATCATTTTACCACTTCTTCTTGGAGTAGCATATTTATTGTTATGGGAATGTAAAGTCACGGCTTTTGTGCAATGCCAAAAGGGTCCCAACGTAGTGGATCGTTATAACCTCCAACGAATGGTTCAAAATAGATTGTAAAAAAACATAATTCATCAAGTGGTTAATTTCTCCTTTTTTAGAATGGCTAAAGCCGTTACATCAATGCTAAGTCTGTTTACTCAAGTTGTCGTGCATTTTACATTATGGCAAGGTCTTCAACATAGGGTTAATTTATTGGTATTCATATCTTCATGAGGTATTTAAGGAAGTTGTGGAAGAAAATGAGAATGCAATGGAACAAATTTATTTAAGAGGATTTCTTATATATCCTGAAACCCTAAAGCTCAAATAAGAGGCAATTACATAATAGTCCTCAAAGGGTTATAAGTGGAAATAGAGATCGAGGATGTAATATAAGAAAGGAAACAATGTCAATTACTAAAATAGTAAATGACATCAACACTCCCCTTCAAGTTGGAGCATATCTATCGACCATGCCCAACTTGGAAATCAACTGAGACACGCTTTTCTTTGGAAGAGCATTGGTGAATATATCTTTCAGTTGGAGTTCTGTGGAGATGTGTGGTGTAGTGATCTTCCCTTGCCGTACTACATCTTAAATAAACTGGAAGTCCACCTTAATATGTTTGACCCGCTCATGAATAACATGATTAGTGGAAATGTACATTGCAGACTTCTTGTCAAAGTAAAGTAGAACTAAAGTAGCAATAGCAAGTCCAAGCTCATGTAGAAAGGAAACGAGCCAAGTAATATCACTTGTAGCTTGATCCTGTGGAAGAAGATGAAAGAATGAAAAGGATTTGTCTTATTCAAGGGGTCTAGGGTTTCTTATATATCATGAAACCCTAGAGAGCTCAAAGGAGAAAATACATAAATGCTCCTAAGAATATACTCCTAGCATATAGGATATTTCTATCACATAGAATATTCTCATGTAGAATATTCCTAGCACATAGAATATTCTCATATCATATAGAATATTCCTAGCATAGAATATTCTCCTAACACTCCTCAAGTTGGAGCATATCTGTCGATCATGCCCAACTTGGAAATCATTAATGAGAGACGCTTCTTTGGTAGTGCTTTCGTGAATATATCTGCAAGTTGAAGTTTGTGGAGATATGAGGGGTAATAATCTTTCCTCCTCGTATCGCATCTTGAATGAAGTGACAGTCAACTTCAATGTGCTTAGTCCGCTCATGAAATACCGGATTGGTGGTAATATATGTAGCAGACTTGTTATCACAATATAAAGGCACAGGAGTAGTAACATGAAGTCCAAGCTCCTATAAAAAGGAGGCAAGCCAGATAATCTCCCAAGTGGCATGGGCCATTGCCCTATATTCCGCCTCTGCACTCAATCTAGCAACCACAGTCTGCTTCTTGTTTCGCCATGTCACAAGGTTGCCACCAACAAACATAGCACAGCCTGTAATGGATCGTCGATCCTCAGGTGAACTGGCATAATCTGCATTTGCATAAGCGGTGACATCAGCGTGACCGTTGATCTTGTAGAAGAGGCCTCGCCCCGGAGATTCCTTCAAATATCGAAGGATCAGAAGAACAACCTGCCAATGACTGTAAAGAGGTCTCTCCATATGACAGTCGACTCTACTCACAGCATACGCTATATCAAGTGAACTGGTATAATCTGCATCTGCATAAGCGGTGACATCAGCGTAACCATTGATCCTGTAGAAGAGGCCTCGCCCCGGAGATTCCTTCAAATATCGAAGGATTAGAAGAACATCCTGCCAATGACTGTAAAGAGGTCTCTCCATATGACAGTCAACTCTACTCACAGCATACGCTATATCAGGCCGAGTAACGGTGAGGTAGATCAGATTTCCTATGAGGCTTCTATACCATATAGTATCCTCAAACTCAGGATCATCAGATGTAGCATGTTTCCGTACCTCTGTAGGGATGTCAGATGGTTTACATCTAAGTAAACCAGCCTCTATAAGAATATCCAAGCAGTATTTCCGTTGTGATAAATGTCATCCTTTTACAGTGCGTATCACCTCGATACCGAGGAAGTATCGGAGTAGACCAAGGTCCTCGGTGACAAATACCTTCTAGAGGAAGGCCTTGGTCTCTAGAATGTCTCTGTCATCATCACCAGTAACCATCATATCATCCACATAGACAACAAATATCACCATGTCAATGGATCGTCGTCTAGTAAACAGAGAATAATCAGATGTTGTCCTATGGAAGCCAAGAGAGTTTACCGCAGCAGTAAGTCTGTCAAACCAAGCTCGTGGACTCTGCTTTAGACCATAAATGGCCTTACGGAGTCAGCACGCATACTCCCCCTCGACGGAGTAACCCGGTGGTTGCATCATATAGACCTCCTCTTCAAGGTCACAGTATAGAAATGCATTCTTTACATCGAGCTGAAAAATTGGCCAATTCTTGTTAGCTGCAACAGAGAGAATAGTGCGAATTGAACCCATCCTAGTTACAGGAGAAAACGTCTCAAAGTAATCAACTCCATAAGTCTGAGTAAATCCCTTCGCTACAGGCCTGGCCTTTAGCCTGTCAATAGAACCATCAGGAGACTGTTTGGTCGTGAAGACCCATCGGCAGGCAACATGCTTGACACATGTTGGGCATGGCACAAAATCTCAAGTGCCCCTGGATGTAAGCGCATCCATCTCCTCATCCATGACCTTTTTCCAACCATGGTCCTGTAATGCACTGTAATGATCACAGGGAATAGTAATAGCCATAAGAGCATCTGCAAATTGCTTATCACAACTGGATAGAATGTCGGTGGAAGTAAAATGTGACACAGGATGTATAGTACATTGCCTTTTTGTCCGACGCAGAGCTATACGGAGTTCTTGTGGAGCATCCAGAGCTACAGTGGTAGGGACATTGGAAGATGGTACATCATCCTGCAAATAAGGAATAGGTAACGATACAGGTTCAGAAATGACTAATATTTTTCTTTTGTAAACAATGGGTGGTGGTGGTGGGAGCTCCAAGGATACGTCGCTAACAGACTGAGTAAAATAACTAGTTTGTTCAAAGAGTGACGTCTGCAGAAATGTAGTAAAGATGACTTGCAGGATCATAGCACCTGTACCCCTTTTTGGTATGAGAATATCCAAGGAAAACACACTTGATAGCACGAGGAGACAATTTATCTATGGTCTGAAAATTGTGTACGAAGGCAATGCAACCAAAAATTCTCAATAGAACTGGAAAAGATTCCTCGTCAGGATACAAGAGTGAAAGGAGTTACCCCCTTGAGGACTGAGGACGGGACCCTATTGATGAGGTAGGTAGCAATAAGAACGACACCCCCCAATGAATTTTGGGAACCTTCATGTGAGTAAGCAGGGTACGAGCAATGTCTAAAAGGTGACGAAGCTTCCTTTCCGCTACCCCGTTCTGTTGTGAGGTATATGGACAGGAAGTCTGGTGAAGGGTCCCCTGAGTGGCAAAGAAAGATACCAAATTCTGCAGAGTGAACTCAAGAGCATTGTCAGTCATGATAGTTTGAATATATTTAGAGAACGACATTTTAATAAGCTGAAAGAAAGACTTGACAATGTTATTAATTTCGGACCGTTCCTTGATCAGATAGACCTAAAAAATCCTGATGTAATCATCTACAAAAATATTAAAATATCTATGATCGACAATAGTACGAACAGGACAAGGTCCTCAGATATCACAAAGGATCAAAGAGAAAGGTAATGATCGACATGGCTCAGTCCTAAGTGGAAAAGCACGATGGTGTTTGTCGGACTGGCATGCTTCACACTCAAAAGGTTTCAGAGATGACAATCCAGGAAACGTATGAGAAAGAGCTTTGGTAGATGGGTGGCCAAGCCATAAATGCCATAGTAATGGATCAGCTGACATAGAGGTAGCATCTGCAAAGGTTGTATCAACAGAGATATCAAGATAGTAAAGACCATTCTTCTCGTGTCCCCCACCATAAATCTGCATCGTCCGGATGTCCTGAAAATAGCAATGGAACTCATCAAAAATCACTCGACAATTCAAATCAACACATAGCTTATGAACATATGAGGAAAATCCGATGCACAGTAAATGCTAGTGAGCCTGAGCTTGGAGGAGAACTCCATAGTTCCAACGGTCGTAACAGGAGAATAAGCACCGTTAGCTACCCGAACGGACTTCACAGTGGAAGATGGTTGAGACGAGGTCAAAAAACTACCTTCTCCGGTCAAGTGAGTAGAAGCACCAAAGTCAATAATCCATGTTGGTGCTAGTACAGAAGTAGAGTTGGCTACAGTATTTGAGGTAGTAGCTAGATGTGTGGTAGCAGTAGTTGCCATGGGAGTAGAGTTCTGCAAAACCTTTAGCAGAAGTTGAGTTGTTTTAATTACGCATGATAGATGTTGTCAAGTTGCTTGGAAACGTTGCTAGATGGAGATAATGGTGTCATGATTTCATATGGTATCGCGATTCGAAAGTTCTTGGTGATGGCACTTGGTTGATTCCAACAGAACTTTTGGCAGAGATTTCCAAAAATCGCATAAAACTGCAGATTGCGGTGGTGTGTTAGAAGTAGTATGTTGTATGCAGAAGCTTTACATCCAAAAGATTCTTTCAGTGGCGCAAGTTGCGAGATGCGCTGGAGATTGTGTGCTCGGGGAGGTGCTTCTTATCTCTAAGCGATGGAACTTGACATGACACAGCACGGAGGCATGGAGCGTATGGGCCTAGGAGACCCCCATGACGGTGGCACAGAAGCTTAGAGAAGGCCCTGGGCCACGCGTAGCGGGCCGAATGCCTAGTTGTCTTGATGGCGTTGGTTTTGGGGCTTGAGGTGGCGACGGGATTTAGGTCAGAACCCCGATCTAGGGTCGTTGCTCTGATACCATGTGGAAGAAGATGAAAGAATGAAAAGGACTTGTCTTATTCAAGGGGTTTAGGGTTTCTTATATAGCATGAAACCCTCGAGAGCTCAAAGGAGAAAATACATAAATGCTCCTAACAATATACTCCTAGCATATAGAATATTACTAGCACACAGAATATTCTCCTATAGAATATTCCTAGCACATAGAATATTCTCCTAGCATATAGAATATTCCTAGCGCAGAATATTCTCCTAACAAATCCATAGCTACTTTACCTCTACACATGATCCGGAGACAATAGTCTATTTATTACCTCACCATATCACAAGATTTACACCAACGAACACGATGAAACATGTAATGAAGCGTTTGTCCTCAGGAGAACTAATATAGACAACATATGTGTAGGTGGTGACATCAGTAAGGTCCTTAACCTAGTAGAAAAGGTCATTTCCTAGTCAGTCATTCAAGAATCAAAGGATGAGAAGAGCATCTTGCCAATGGTTAAAGTAGAGCTTCTCCATGTACTAACTAGCTTTGCTTACAACATGTGGTATATGAGGCTTGGTTGAGATATAGCAATTCTCCACCAAGCTTCTATACATATGGTATCTTACTATCTTCAAAAGGAGGATTAGTGGCGGTGGCATGTCTCTGTTGTTCAGCTGGGATAGCCGATGGCTTGCGTCCAAGTGGGCAAGCTTCTTTAAGGAAATCCAGACAATACTTCCTCTGTGACAAGTGTAATCCTTATGTTGTGCATATCACCTCAATAACCAGGAAGTATCTGAGTGACCAAGAACTTGGTGACAAGTATCTTCTGAAAGAAGGCCATGGTCTGAAGAATGCTTGTGTTGTCATCACCAATGATAATTAGGGATTACGAACTTCGTTCATGCGAACGCATATGCCTATGTGGCACCCTTGGCGCACCGCGTTTCTGAAACAATGAGTTGTGTGCCATTTATGCATATTCAGGTTGCATGTCTGAGTTGTCCGACCGTATAATTGGGTTGAGCGACTTCTTGGCTTAGATCCGAACTCTCGGATCTTCAAGGTCAGAATACCTCTCTTTCTCTCTCTCTCTCTCTCTCTCTCTCGAAACCATCTCTGAAAACCCAATCTTCCGATACCCCTCTCTCTCCTGATTGAAACCTCACCTTAGCCTCCAAGCTCTTCCACAGCAGTGAATCTCCTCCGCCACGAAGTTCTGCGTGAAGCTCCTCCTCTGCGAAGCTCTATGCAATGTTTCTCTACGTGAAACTCTCCTCTGCATGAAGCTCCTTCGTCGGGCAAAACTCTACCCCGGTTAACCCTAAACTAGAAAGCTAGTTAGCTATAATTTTATTTTTAAATATGGTTAATGTATTCAATGCTATAGTTAACTAACTTGTATCTAAACAATTACATTTAATTTTAGGGTTTTTATCAGTTGTACCCCCTGAGATATAACAATATCAGTTATGCCCCATCTTTTTGAGAATATCAGTTGTACCCACGACTTCTTCTCGTTCTATCACTTGTGCCCCTCCATTAATTTAGTTGTCAATGAGTTGAACTTAACTTAACCACGAATTTTTCAAACCATGGTGAGGTTAAAAGGGGCATAACTGTCCAAAAACTCCCCCCACCCATCCTCCCCTAACCCCTCCTCTGTCGTTCCACGCCCTCCGTACATCCACCATCTCCACCTTCATTAGGTCGTCAGTGAGCCCGTTCACATTCATCAAGTCCCTGATCTGCTTGGGTGTTGCTGCTACTCATAAACATAGAGCAAAGATTAGAGATCGTTGGCTTTAACTCAAGAATAGAAGCTAACGGATTTGAGAAAGATCGATACCCTAAGGCCCGCCAAGTTACTGAAGGGTGCCGACGAAGCAACGGTGGAGCTCCAGGAATCCACACTGTTTCACCTTCCTCACCCCCTCCTGTTGTTGGTGGTAGTTGACCATGTTGTTGGGATGCGCTCGTTTGCAAGATTCTCCATCATCATCATCATATCATATCAGTTAAGGTACGCTACAGAGATTTTTAAAATACCATCACCTAATTAATAATATCATCACGCGGTTATTTTCATGTACATCTTTTCTTGCTTGTGTTGCTCTTGTGCGTAAGGATTCTTGATGATTTCTTATGTGTTTGTGTTGGGATGCACTCATACGCAAGATTCTCCAACATCGTCATCATATCAATTAAGGTACGGATATTACCATCTCCCAATTAATAATATCATCACGCAATTGTTTTCATGTACATCTTTTCTTGCTTGTGTTGCACTTGTGTGCAAGGATTCTTGATTATTTCTTATGTCATCTTCACTTTTATGAATATATATATATATATATCATAATTAGACCTAAGTTTGGGAGGTAGATCCATTAGAACCGCTCACGAGGTCCGAAAGTGGACGACGAAATTGGTTGCTGGGGAGTTTTCTTTCCTTTAGATTGAATTGGTGTTTCAAATATTTTAGTAGTTCTTTTTCCCTGTAACCTGTTTGCTCTTCATCAATCCTTTGTAACCCGAAATCTGCGTAGATATTCCTATATATTGGAGTGCTGGAACTCGCTGAACAAATGGAGAATTAAGGGAATGTATATCCCTCTTTTCCTTTCAGGTCCCTTATCTACTTGGGCGTTACAGTTGCTCGTAAACAGAGATCAAAGATCGTTGGCTTCAACTCAAGAACATAAGCTAAGGTAGTTGAGAAAAATCAATACCCTGAGGCCTGCCAAGTTGCTGGAGGGTGCCGACGAAGCGATGGTGGAGCTCCAAGGACCAGCACCGCCTCACCTTCCATGTTGATGTTGCTGGTTGATCACATCATTGGGTTGTGTTGCACCAACGAAAGATGTGACGAGGAGTTTCGCCTTCACGGGTTGATGGGTTTTGGACAAGATGGGAACATCATGGGTCATTGGAGGATGAGGCAGGGGGAGAGAGGAGGGATTGGAAGGGAGGGGTTCAACGGTGAGTTGAGGGCGTGCCTGGGGAAAGGAGATGGCGTACATGCAAATGAAGGAGGAGCTGGGGACGAAGGTGGCTGGGGAAGGGGAGGAGGAACAGCAGGGGGTGGAGGTGGCTGGGGAGTGGGCGGAGGAGGAGGAGGGACAGCGCCGGAGGAGGGAGGAGGAGGAGCAAGGGGTGGAAGAGGCTGGGGAAGAGGAGGAGAAGGGGGAAGGAATTGGGGAATTGGTGGATTGATCTTTCAACCTCTTTTTATTAATTAACATTATGTCCCCAAAATTAACGTCCGTTTGCATTAGGATGGATGGCAATTTAACCCGAGGGGCGCAAATGATCATTGTGGAAGAAGTCAGGGGTACAAGTACAAGTGATATTCCCAAAAAAGGAGGGATATAATTGATATTGCAATATCTCGGAGAAAACTGATAAAAACTCTTAATTTTATTGTACCTGACTTGATGGACAAATAATTTGGACAACTGCATGTAGCTTTATTAATTCCTTTATGTTCACAATATGTAAATTGTCAATCATAATGATTATTGGATAATCACAATTATTTTACTTAAAGTAAGATGCAGATTCATTTTGGGTCTTTATGCACCATCCAAAAATTATTAGGTTTTATTATTTTTTAGTCAACTATTATGTTTTAATTTTTCTTTTGGAAAAAGTTAAACCCGTTCCAGTGTCAGTACTTTATTAGTTGCATGCTTCATATTATGGAATGCTATTCTCTTACCCTGTTATTTGAACATACCAATCTTTGATGATTTTCTTTGATCGAATGTTAGGAAATTATGGCCTCTAGACAACCATCCAACAGTGATTCTTCTCCTACGTCTGAAAGTGATCCTCATGTTGAAATTATTGGGCCACATTTATTCATAAATTTAGTTCACATGATGTAAGTGTAGAGATATATGTTATTCTCTTTTGTACCATTCCGTTTCATATTTTCTTCTCTTTTGGACTCTTGATGTAATTTACCCTAGGCTACTCTCCTATATAAGAGAGCCTAGGGCGTATGGAATAAACAAGTCTCTTATTTTTCCCAACATAGTATCAGAGCGACGGAACCTAGACCGGAGTTCTCGAACCAAACCCTAGCCCCCACCTCCAAGCCCTCCGCGCGGCGCCCACGGCCCTCAGCCCACGCACCCCTCCGTGCGCCGCCCCTCAACCCTCGGCCCCGCACGATCCTTCGTGCCACGTGCGCCCCTCCGGCACCTCCCAACCCTCCGTGCGCCTCTTCGTGCGCGTCACAGCCCTCGTGCGCCGTGACTCGGCCCTGCGCGCTGTCACCTCGCCCTGTGCCCCGCGGTTGTGCATGCCTCGCGCCCAGTGCACGTCGCCTCTCCTTTTTTTAGGGACCTCTTAGATCTCGAGTGCAGCCCCACGTCCTAGGGTTCGGCCAACCCTAGGGCATCTTCGTCATCGAGGAGACTCTCGTCTACACCTTCAAATTAATGGGTTTGGTTGCTTGAGTCTACACATGCAACTAAACACGTGAATGTCAGTGTAGACGATCATATCTTCAGTCTACAACCCAGTTTTCTATAATCATCATGACAGAGAGCAAGGAAGATAATCCCATCCACATGCGCCTTCAGAGGTCTTGCGCCTATTGTGAAGATGGACGGGTCCAATTATGAACTGTGGGCAATGCAGTTTATGAGTATGATGAAGTCGACTGGTTAGAAGCATAGTCTTACTGAGGAAGAGCCAACAGAGAAGACTGGGGTCAATGCCTCTTGGGAGGCAGATGATGCATATGCCAAGGTTTGGCTATCATGAACATTAGCAATTGAGATTGCAAATAATATTCTCTATCAGCCCATTGCAAAAGCAATGTAGGATATTCTGGTTGTTACTTATTCACAGGCAAAGAATGAGACAAAGATTTTGCAATTCTAGCATGACATCTTTACCATCAAGCAGAATGGACTGCCTATACACACATTTTTACGTGGAATGTTTGAGAAGCTTTACAGCTTCATGTCTCTCACAGCCACTCTTGAGCAACAGGAGACCTACCGGAATGCCACTATGGTGGGTGTATTCCTGGTGGCTCTAGATCCAGAGTACGAGGTTGCACGTTCCCAGATCTTGGCAGATTCCACCATTCCTCCGATGGAGGAAGCCTTTCACAGACTGAGTCGTATTATTATTCCTTCATCCACTGCAAATCAGACCGCCTCAGCCGTGGCAACGAATCGAGGTCGTGGGGTCATCATTAGTTCCGTGGTCGTGGACCTCGGGGCGGAGGGGTTCGTGTTCGGCCATCATGCACCTTTTGCCACCGTTCTGGGCATACCGAAGATACGTGCTACTCAAAACATGGATTTCCTGCTTCTGCACGAGTCGCTGAACAGATTGAGCCCCCATCTGCTTCATCTCCGGATCAGTGCTTTGATGATCTTGTAGCCCGTCTGAGAGGCATTATTCCTCCATCTGGTCCCGTTGCATCAGTGCCTGCTTCTGATAGTCACTCCAATGTTGCTGCTTCTGCATCCACCAGTACCTCAGGTAGCACTTATGCATTCACTACAAGTAGTGGATCAGATACTTTAGAATGGATTATGGACTTTGGTGCCACACATCATTTGTGTGGTGATCAAGGTCTACTTACAGCCTACCGACAGATTCCTCCAAGCCGTACTGTGGTTATTGCCAATGGGACGCATTCCCAAATTACTGGTCAAGGGGAGATTAGCCTGACACCCTCTATGCACCTCAAGAATGTGTTGCACGCACCTGATTTTTCTATGAATTTGTTGTCCATTAGCCAACTTACAAAGGATTTACATTGTCAGGCATTTTTTGATCCATCTTCTCTCATTTTTTACGACATCCTTACGGGCAACGTGATTGGGCATTGCTATGAGCAGAGCGGCCTATATCGTCTCAGTCGGATCTCTTACGCCGGAGCCTCCTCTCTACCTGTTGGATCTGTCTCCCCCTTCCTATGGCACTTGGATTTTGGACATCTACCGCTTCAGAAAGTGTTTCGTGTGTTACCTCAGGTTTCACCTCACACATCCATCCAATGTGAGGCTTGTCAGTTGGGAAAGCATCATCGGTCTACCTTTCCAAGTCGTCAGAGTCGGAGTAGTAGCTCCAAGTTTGAGTTGTTTCATGTCGATATATGGGGTCGTAGTCGTGTTCCTGATCATCAGGGACACAGGTTTTATATGGTTATTGTGGATGATTTCTCTCGTGTGTATTGGGTATTTTTGTTAAAGAATAAATCTGAAGTGTGGAATATTATCATAAATTTCATCAATGAAGTTCGTAATGTTTTTCTGCATCTATAAAGATTGTGAGAAGTGATAATGCCTTGGAATTTTGTACTCATACTCTCTCCAACTATTTTTCAACTCAAGGGATTATCCACCAAACTTCCCAACAAAATGGAGTTGCAGAAAGGAAACATCATCATTTACTTGATGTCACCAGGTCGCTTCTCATACAGAGTCATGCTCCTCATTCTTTCTGGGGCGATGCTGTCCTAACGGCATGTTATCTCATTAATCGTATGCCGTCGTTTGACTTAGGTAAGAAGATTTCTTTCTCTCTTGTTTTTCTAGAAAGAGAATTGTTTTCTCTCACTCCTCGTGTGTTTATCTCTTTGTCCACTAGTTGTCTCCATGTATTGACAAGCTCTCTCCTAGGGTTGTCAAGTGTATTTTCATCGGGTACTCCAGAACACAAAAGGGGTACATGTGTTATGATCCATTGCGCAGGAGATATTTTGTCAGTGCTGATGTTACCTTTTCGAGTTTGTTGTGTACTTCTCTTTTACAGGTGATCAGCTGGTATACTCTAGCACTGATGAAGCTATATACATGCCACCACCATCACCACCTCCACTACTACCAACACCACCTCCACCACTACCATCTCCTACACCTCTTGTTATCGTTCTTGTTCCCCCATTGCCACTCCACTATACCCGTCAGCCTGCTTCTGCTCATGGTCACCGCTCATCATCTAGCTCGCCTAAGGTATATTCTGAGAATATAATCAATATTGATGGATCTGAGGATTTACCTGAGCAGGATGTGTTACAAAGGCCAGATGAGGATGCAGGTGATTTGGATCTTCCTATTGCACTTCGGAAACAGAAGCACAGATGCGCGTCATATCCTATAGCATCCATCGTTTCTTTTGATCGTTTATTTGGAGAATTCAGGAGCTTTGTCATTACACTATCGGCGGTGGATATTCCACGGAATTACCAAGATGCACTGAAGGATAGTAGATGGCGTTTAGCCATGGAAGAAGAGATGACTGCTCTTCAGTCAAGAGGCACCTGGAGCCTTATTCCTGCACCTACCGATGTGTCTACAGTGAGCTGCAAGTGGGTCTTTACGGTTAAGCAGAATGCAGATGGCAGCATTGACAGATACAAGGCACGCCTCGTTGCTCGTGGCTTTACACAGACATGTGGGACGGATTATCTTGATATATTCTCGTCGGTTGCTCACCATTCCACCCTACGGGTCCTTCTCTCTGTTGCGGTTACTTGTGATTGACCACTATTCCAATTAGATGTCAAGAATGCATTTTTATATGGTGACTTGCAGGAGGAAGTCTACATGCAACAACCACTTGGTTTTGCTGTTGAGGGGGAGTGTTCTAAGGTGTGTACTTCATAAGGCCATCTATGGCCTTAAGCAGAGCCCCAGAGCTTGGTTCCAGAAGCTCTCAGACCTGTTTGAAAAACAGGGGTACAGATGTTCCAATGCATATCATTCCTTGTTCGTACAGAAGACATCTAGAGGTATTATTGCAATTATGGTGTATGTAGATGATATCTTGATTACATGTGATGATAGACAAGGAATTCAGAGGGCGAAAGAAATGTTGGGTCGTGAATTTGTCACCAAGGACCTTAGAGTTCTTAGATATTTTCTGGGACTGGAGTTCACCAGAAATCCTCATAGGCTGGTAATGACCCAGAGGAAATATGTCACTGTCCTGTTGAGTGAAACAGGAATGCTTGGTTGCCGTCCTGCCACTACACCCATGGATCCCAGTATGAAATTATATAATGACGACACTGATGAGGTGGATAGGAGAAGATACAGATAACTGGTGGGCAAGCTTCTCTATGTTACTATTACCAGACCTGATATCTCCTTTGTCAGTCGGGTAAGCCAGTTCATCGAGCAACCACATCAGGTACATATGGATGCTATACATATGACTCATGTATCTTAAGTCATCTCCAGGTGCAGGTCTGCTGTTCAAGAAAGACAAGGAGATTACTATTTCAGCATGTGCAGATGCAGATTATGCAGGATGCCCCAAGGATAGGAAGTCCATCACTGGATTTGTTGTGTATGTCGGAAACTCTCTGGTCTCATGACGAAGCAACAAGCAAACAGTTGTAGCAAGATCCAGTGTTGAGTCTGAATATATGGCTATGGCCCAGGTCAGTACAGAAATGATGTGGGCGAAAGCTGTTCTTACATATCTATATATAGAAGTCCCTCTTCCTATGGCTATGGAATGTGACAATCAATCTGCTATATTTATTGCAAATAATCCAGCATTTCATGAATGAACCAAGCACATTGAGGTTGATTGTCACTTTATACGAGATATGATTCAGAAGGGGTTTATTTCTATATCTCATGTTAGCTCAAGGGACCAAACTGCAGACATCTTTACCAAGGCATTACTTAGAGGGCCATTCCAGAAGTGCTCGTCCAAACTGAGCATGATTGACATCTATGCTCCACCTTGAGGGGGAGTGTAGAGATATATGTTATTCTCTTTTGTACCGTTCCGTTTCATATTTTCTTCTCTTTTGGACTCTTGATGTAATTTACCCATAGGCTACTCTCCTATATAAGAGAGCCTAGTGTATATGGAATAAACAAGTCTCTTATTTTTCCCAACAGTAACTATGGTAACTTTTATATATATTTAAAAATTAACAAATTAGAAACTGCATAATTATGCATATACCCCGTAAATGCATCCCAACCACATAATCATTATTCAGTGACCTGTTCACATACCGACTTCCTGAACCGTTATGATAATCATGTCATCACATAAATTACAAATATCATGATACCTAAGGACCTTCATCTAATGAACACGAGATAATGAAATGTCATTTTGTGAAAGCCAAGAGAGCTGATTTGAGTGATAAACCTGTTAAACCATGCTCATGGACTATGCTTGAGGCCATAAATGATCTAGCATAGCACACACATAATACCCCTCCCCTTGATGAAGTAACATGGTGGTTGTGTCATGTAAGCCTCCTCTTCTAAGTCACCATAGAGAAAGGCATTTAGACATCAACCTGAGAGATAGGCCAATTCTTGATGGTTGCAATAGATATAATGGTGCAAGTAGATCCCATTCTTGTCACTAGAGAGGTCTCAAAATTGCCGATGTCGTAGATCAGAGTAAAGCTTCTCGCTATAAGCATTGCTTTCAATCTACTAATGGAGCCATCAGGAGAGTATTTGGTCGTAAAGACCCATCTGCAGACAACATAAGTCACACCTGGAGGACAAGGTCCTACGTGCTCCTAGAAGTAAGCGTGTGCATCTCCTCATACATGGCATGCTTCCAACCATGATCTTGAATGGCATTGCGATGATCACGAGCAATAAAGATCGCCATGAGAGCATCTGTAAAACTCCAGTCTCAACTAGATAGACCATTAGTAAGGGTAACATCTCATAGGGGTAGAGCACATTGCCTTTTTTATTTTCAGAGCAAAATGGGGAGTTTTAAGAGAGCATTCGTATTAGCAATGGTGGAGCAATTTGGAGAAGGCTCGTCATTCTACAAGGGATAGGTAAAGGAACCAAGTTAGTTTGAATAATGTGTTCTCTTTTGTAGACAATGGAAGGTGAAGGAAGCTCCACTAGAATATCAGAAACATACTAAGTGAAGTAGCTGAATTGTTCAAAGGACATCAACAGATGTATAGTAGCAATGACTAATATAGTCATTACATATGTACGACTTTTGGGTGCGAGAGTATCCAAGGAAAACACACTTAATTGCAGAGCAGATGGTTTACCTAAAGTATGAAAGTTGTGGACAAAAGTAGTACAACCAAAAATCCTCAAGAGTAGAGGAAGCAATTCCTAGTTTTTAGACAAGAGGGAAAAAGGAGTAACCCTATTGTGGACTTAATGGGTTACTTAATTAATAAGGTGTGTAGCAGTAAGAACAACACCCCCCCCAATGGGTTTGTGAACCTTTATGTGAGTAAGAAAACTACAGATAATGTCCAAAAGGTGATGAATGTCCATTCCACACCACCCCATTCTGTGGAGAGGTGTGTGAAATGGAGATCTGGCTAAGGGTATCCTAAGTAGCAAAGATGGTGGTCAAATCATGTTGAATAAACTCAAGAGTATTCTCAGCCTTAACACATGTAGAGAAAGAAGTCTTTATGAACTGAAAGAACTTGACAATTTTACTAACATTTGACATTATTAGACAATCACTAACAAAACTTGTAATCTCCCACAATATGGATTGGACAAGGTCCCCAAATGTCACAGTGGACTAAAACAGATGAATCGTCGAACTGGCATGCTTCACATTCGAAAGGCTTCAACGAGGATAGTTCAGAAAATATCTGAGAGAGGGCTCGAGAAGAAGGATGATCGAAATGAAGATGTCATAGGAACAAACCAATAGACACTGAAACATCACCAACAAATATTGCAATAGTAGGGATATCGAGATGATACAGGCATATTCTTCTCATGGCCCCACCAAAAATCTGTATTGTTTGGATGTTCTGAAAATAGCAATAGAACTCGTCAAAAATCACTCTACGTTTCAGTTCAATGCATAATCTATGAACATACATAAGGCTGAAAGGAAAGTCATGATCAACAAAAATCCCCAAAAAGCATGAATTTGAAGGAAAACTCAATAGTCTCAACGGTGGTAATGGATGAGTACGCATCATTGGCTAAACGAACCAACTTCAGAGTGGAAGACATAAAACTAATACTCCTTTAAGGGATCGATTAGAGGATGTATCATGAGAAAGTTTTTTCACATTGAGTTTAACTACCAACTCTATTTTCAACTTTTTAATTGCTTAACCTAAAGAAACTTTCAAACTTGCCAATATCAAAGAAAAAACAACTATTTAGCATATTTAGTTACCTGCATACAAGGGCATTTTCTAAAGATCCCCCTTGAATAAGCCCATCAGCATACAACTTCACAACCTAAGGCACATGATGACAACCTTAACTAAATCAGTATTAAGGGGAAAAAACTGAATATGAACATTCATGGTCAAACGAGAATTGTATGCACTCAACAACATAACTATTTGTAACATGTGAGTTCTCCCAGTCTCTCCCTTGTACAGTATGCATAAATTGAACGAACATATATAGTTAGGGCGGAGTTGTTCATGACACATTATATAGGGAACCCCATTCTCTGGTTCCTCCTCTTCTTCTCCTCCTTCCTCTTTGCAAAAGCTTCTTCTCTATTAACTCTCAATTCTCTTGCAAATCACAAAAACGCATTCAGTTTACAAGGTCAGCTTCAAATATTGTTACTTTCATAGTATTCTTCTTACATTATATTGAGTTATTGGATAGAGTTAAGTATTTACTTTCTTTTGTAATTTTGTTGTTGGTTGAATATCCCATTAAGTATTTGCAAATGAAAATATTGAAGTTTAGGTGGTAACTTTATTTTTTGAACTTACAATTATTTTTTTAACATAAATAATAGGTAGTGTGACAATTAATTTGTCTAAAAACACTAACTTGAAAATATTGCTTATTGCAATCCGTAAACCTTTTTGTTCGAAAGTTAATATGTTTTAAACTATCATTCTCGGTGTGAACAACACATTTTAGAAGATGATGATAATACTATATTTTTGTTATACAAGTTTACAAAAAATATTTATAGAAAAATACACTATAATATATAATGCGGACTATTTCGAATGCGAAATATAAGTAGAAATTATATATTGTTACAAAATCCAATGTTTAATATCAATGCTATTTTTCATTGAATATCATTAACGAATTGTCATTGTTATAAATTTATTTTATTTTCACTAAACAAGTCTCACTTGATTTTAAGATTTTATTTTTGTTACACAAATTCACATTTTTTTGAAGAAATTAATAATATTTATTGTTGATTCATCGTCAAGGTTATAAAATCAACGTTTAAAATATCAGTCTCATTGTCTCTTAAATACACATTGTAGAAAACGGTATTGTTAAGATTATATTATTTTATGAAAATTTACATTCTTCTTCTTTTGAAATAATTAATGATAGCTTTTACATATAATTATAAAAATATAAATATTATTGTTATGTAAATTCAAACTCATTTTTTGACAAAAATAATAATAATATAAATTATCGACTTTTTCACATGTGAAACATAATAAGAAATAAAATCTTGTTAAAAAATCACATTATTAAATGTCGAATGCTATATTTTCTTAAATATCATTCTTAGATATTCCTCTTGGATAATCATTTTATAAAATCAAAAGGAAAATCAACACAATAGAAATGTCTACTTGCGAACAAAAGACCAATAATTACATAACAATTAAACTTAGAGATATTTTTAGAAAAACCATAACATGAAAAACTAGGATTGAAATGGTAGGCATATGATTAGTGATATATTATTGATAGAAAATAGATTGAGTTATGGCAGTTTTGGAATTTCAGGATGGAAGAATAGTTTAGACCAGAGTTTTTGAAACCGGACCAGACCGGCTGGTTCGACCGGTCCGACCGGTGAACCGGGCCTGGACAGGTCCGGTTAACCGGTTTATGCCGGTTCGGTTCGAATATTCAAATTTTAATTAATCCGTCCGGTTCAACCTATTTTTTTGACCCAGTTTAACCAGGTTCAACTGAAGTTGGATCACATTTAATTTTTAAATTATTTAAAAATTTGTTGGTAGTGGGAGTTGAACCCATGACCTTTGGTTACTTGTTTCACATTTCTACACTAACACAACTTTGTGCATGTATTGGGTTTTAAATACAATTAAACTATTATCGTATTATATAGCATCTAGTCCAATATATATAGATATATATGATATATATGATATTTGAAGGTGTATAAGAAAAATACTTTATGTATAGTGTAAAATATATACATTATCTATGTATTTTATATATATTTCAATTATACTAAGTGTATATTATATATATATTATTTCATTTCGGTTTGATTAGCCGGTTCAACCAATTTTTTCACCAGTCCAGTTTAATCCGATTTTAAATAATGATGACGTCATCATCCAGTTGAACCGGTTTGATTACATGGTCCGACCCGATCCGACCATTTCAGCAAGGTTTCCGGTTCGGTGTCCGGTTCGGTTTCAAAAACCTTGGTTTAGACGGAGAATGGAGTTGGATACGAAGTTAGATAGAGTCAGCGCATTAATGCTACAAGACTTGGTACATAAAACGAGCTACTAACTGAAGTATATACATTAACGACTTACTCGCCTAATGAGTTTCAACTAAAGCTAGTCTGTAAGTGGCTGGCACATGGTGGAAGATATAAATACATGTCAATTGAAAATGATAATGGTGTTTTTTTATGTTGGGATCTAGCATCAGACAGATATATTATCGAGCTACTCGTGGAGACTTATTACCATCTTGATGCATCCAATTCCTATTGGGACAAGTGTGGACATCCATCATTAGGTCTTGTCATCTAGTTTTACTCCATGGTATGCATAACAGAGTGAATTGTTTATCAAAAATCAGTATTAATCTCATCTCACCAAGTGTTGTTTCTCATATGCATCAAAATCTATACTGAGTTAAATTCGTTAACAATGAAGTGGGAAATGCCATCTACGATCCCATATTGTTTGACCCATCATATCCTTAACGGGAATATGCAAGAAAGAATTTTGACGAAGTGCATTTGGGAGACATGAACATTGAAGGAAATAATGAGGTGGAAGATGATGAGAGCTCTGATGATGCTGATAATGTGAATTATATGGGACGAGATGATGCTGACGGTGTCGACCAAGGTTGCAAAAAGCGGTATGTGGTATTTAGTCGGTAGGATCACTGATGATTGTTTAAACGGTATGAAGGAGCAAACGGAAATTAAACGGGTTATGCGGTTTTTCATTTTTAATTAATAAAAAATATTGACATATATATAATTAGTAAGAAACATAACTAAATTAAAAATATAATCATATATTCACAATATATCAAATATTGTCATATTCAAGGATTTTTTTCTATCAAAATTGATAGCATAAACTAGTAGAATCCCTATTCAAGGTTTGGAATCTCGATTTCGATTTATGAAGATAAACAACAAAAGTAATGAAGCGAACAAGCTATATCGGATATCTAGAATCTGTAGAGTTGTTTCATCTCCATTGTACAAATCCAAAGGGGGTGAAGCTCCACAAGTTGAATACCCATTGTATGCACCCTCATGTCGCACCATACCCTAGAACGGGGGTCCCGTTCTTGATGCAATCAGTCAGCGAGCTTGGGGGCTGGGGGGGCCAGGTTAGGGAGAACACAATATTTAAATGTTGATGTAAAAACGGCGTTTAAATGGTTGTTTAACGTTGATCAAGCGACACGGCCGCATATGTGCCCGACTGGCCATAGTCGGTGCGGTCTAGGTCAGCATGCGTGTAAACAACCGTTTAAACGGTCGTTTAGGTCATTTTTTACATCCTTGGTGTCGAGATGATGGTGAAGATAAACATGATCATGGATTTATCTTCTACCGGATTCTACTACGGATGAAGAACCTGCAATTACCCACGATAAGAATAACGGCTTTGAAGATGTTGTAAAGAAAGAACTTCTAGATATATTGAATGCAGAAAATAGGATGGTCATAGAAGATGGATTACTACCTTAGAATTATGTCATTTCTTAATCTGAGATGTTTCATGGATGCATTGATGCCGACAAATCCCCCATAGAATTTATTACCTTAGAACTGTAAAAAACACAAACCCCAATGAAGTTCGATTCATGCGTATATTTTGGGCATTCACACCCTCGATTGAAGGATTTCAAGATTGACGACCTATTATCAGTATCTATGGGACTCACCTATATGGTAAGCACTCATAACGCATGTTTGTCGTGACTGTGATCGATGGAAATGGCCATTTATTTTTCTAACATTTGTGATTGTTGAAAATAATAACAATTGTTGCATCTGAGAGTAGTTATTAAGGCACTTGGCTATCATCATAAAAAGAAATGGACTAGGTATAACCAATGATCGATTTACTTTGAGGAAAGAAAGAAAACACTTTCCTCGGAGGAATGGTCACATACATCATTTCGAATGTGTCGCATGAAGGCAAACATGCATCACAATGGTCATGTGGACAATGTTTGTCTTACTAAACTATGGGTTGTTGGGAGTGCATTTTTCAGTGGGAGATTTAAATACTGAATGTGAATGCTTATCGATGGAGAAACAAAAGGGCGTGTACAAGATATAATGGATGCATGCATATGACAAGTGTTATTAACATGAATTAATTTGTTATTGTTATACTTCATAAGAATTTGTTGTCCTTGTATTTTTTTCATTTTAACATTAAATATGCCAATTAATTTCACCTTTCAAATTTTTTAATGATCAACTCTTTTATCCAAATGGATGTTTTTCGAGATTTTTTATTAAAATCATGTCGTACTAATAATTCTATGCACACTTTTATCTATATTTTTCTGAAACATAAATATCTAATATTTAAAAATTTTTATTAAATATTTAATTATTTGTAAATTAAAATAATACAAACTGCATAATTCACATATATTTCCGCCTACCTACTTACTTGCTTCAGATCGCCTGACCGAACGACTATTAAATACCGATTTTCTGAACCTTGTGGATCACATAACGGAGGGGCCAGAGCATCCCACCAAAGGGTATTCGGTGTAGCCCTCGTACCTGCAACAATTGTAGAGGTTGAGTGTCAAAAAAAAAAACAATTGTAGAGGTCAAAGGTTCAACCTCTTCGCAAGATCTAAGCAACCTCGAGCACTTAGCCACTAGGATACGGTAGCAAAGGTGGAGGTGGCACAAAAACCTTTGAAGGTGTGATCTCAAAAGAACGGTATGTGGAAACCCCACCGGGCAGCTAGGAAATGGTAGCAAAGGAGGAGATGATTAGAAAACCGCGGTAAGAGATGGAACGAAAGTAGACCATCGGATCCCTATTGAAAGAAAAAGGACTTTTATCACGTGTACCCCTCTAAGATGTTGCAATATTAGTTATACCCCTCCTTTTTTGGAATATCAGTTGTGCCCTCGACTTCATGTCGTTCTATCACTTATGCCCATTCGTTACTTTAGCCGCCAATGAGTTGAATTTAACCATGATTTATTCAAACCATGGTGTGGTTAAGAGGGGCATTATTGTTCAAAGATTCTCCCTCCCCCCCGACACCCATCATCCTCCTCCAGCCCCTCCTCCTTTGATCTCCTCCTTCGTCGTCCCTCATACCGCCTTCGCCTCTACGTCCATGCAGCTCCCATCCGTATCCTCCACATTCTCGTACTATGATGACACGAAGAACCCTCCAGCATACGCCCGCGTCCTCCACCTTGGAGGCACATCGACAGCTACTCCATCTCTTTTACAAGGGGGAGGCGGGGTAGGTGGAGGGGCGGTGGAGGGGCAGCTGCACAGAACCCTTCACGATTGCGATGCGCCTTAGTCTGCCAAACCCCAGCCGATGCATTTCCACATTGCCATCCAATTAAATAAACTCCCCGGACTACCCCGAGCAACTCAAGTCCCCACATATAGGAACCTCTCAATGTTCCTAAAAGAAGCACCTAGGCCAAGCTATCATAATGCCATTTTTTTAGTTACAATGGTGTTTTTTTAAATAGGATATTTATAGGGAAGTTCATGTAAAATTGAAATTATCATAACTTTGCATGGGTATTTATGTAAAAATTTCATTATATGAACATGCTTAAGACATTTTAGTAATAAATTTGAGGTGGGTACCGACATGTTTGCAACCTGTTTTACATCAGAAAAATATACATGCAAACTGTTTTACATCCAAAACAATATGCAGGTAAAAATGCTCTTTCTGATAAAAGAAAAAAAGATGCGGTTTTCCTAACGAGAAGACTTACCTCATCAAGAATGCAAAAGGTTCTCGAATGTGCAATTTCAACTGTGTATGCAGCATTGTCCACTGGGAAGCAAGAAAACCACTGGCAGCCTATAGCAGGCACCTGCTATGCAATAAACTTAAGAAAAATTGCCAAAAAATATTAAAGAAATAATCAGCAATGACTAGTCAATTACGGAATCAGAATAATATCATAGGTGCAATTGAACTTCAATATATACGACACATTCCTGAAGCTGCTGCAGATAATTTTTTTATAAATTTTAAACTTATCCTTTTTCAGATGTTTTGGCATCCATAAGCTTGCACGGATAATCAGACGGCAACAACCAATCTATACATCGCACATATGTCGAAGAGAGAACATATCCTCCCTATAGAAGTGATTAAACTAAAAGAAAGTAGGAATAGAGCAAGTGAAATAGGTAGATACATAGTTCAATTTTGCATATAAAGTTAATAACAAAAAATGGACATGGACTTCTTCTACATCAATGGGCGAGAGTTTTCTTAACATGACCTCTTTTTTAAGGAAAGAATGCATGCTAGAGAACTCCCACAAGCAGAAGTTGCAGCATAGTTATAAATAATCCCATAACTCTGATGCTTAGCTCCCCAGTCCCCACAAGTGTGGCTTTACATATTGTTAGAAAATAAGAATGCAGAAGTTAATATCAGATAAATAAAAAGATTAAACATTATGGACACCGGGATTTTAACGTAGAACCCTACTCTCTAAGGAGCGGAATTAGAGGTGGGCATTGTATAGGTCCACCCATATAACCCAACCAAATCGTTGAAAATGGGTCAGGATGATTTGGGTTTTGGGTCGGATTGGACCCAAACCATATTCCTTTAATGGGTATTGGGCCGGTTGGTAAGTCTAATGTCTTCCACCCAACCCACCCAAATAACCCAAACTATTTCTTTGGATGAAAAAAAGTTTAATCCCATCCAACCCAACTGATATGTACTTAATATATAATATCAATAATTCTAAACCCATATGTATTTCTAATGTACAACTTGCATTCTCCTACCAAGTTATCAACTTGTTAACAACCTTATCTCACTAAACATTATTTCAATTGTTATTACGTGTTGTACTCAATATATTTTTTTCTATCATTCTTAATATTATCATTACATACTATAATCAGCTGAGAGCATACCTTATTACCACACAACTATGCTCCAATCCCTATCTACTTCAGTTGACATAAATTATTCTTGAAAATCCCATAATCTTAACTGAACAACTTGATATCAACTTGAGCATATCCCAACCTTCTTCATCCATGTTGAATATATTCCTCAAACTTTCTTCTTCTCTATTAAGCTCAATACATGCTTACTTTGACATCTTTTTCATACACCAATGGCCCCATCATTACTTGACCTTCAATGAACAAGATTTTTCATATGAGTAATTTGGTTTTCACCCAACCCAATCGCCCAAACCGGTCACCCAAATGTCTCAACCCAATCTAATTTGGTTGGGTGATGGGTGTCATTTTTGCAACCCGAATCGAACTCAACCCAAATCGAATAACCTAGACCCACCCAAACCAGTCAAATACCCACCCCTAAGCGGAATAAAACGACGGGAGAAGGCCTCAAAGGGACATATGTTGCATTGCACTTTCTCATTTGTTACAGGGGGTCTGGAGCTTCTTATATTGCCTCCACAGACCCTCCAAGTCCCACCACTGGTAGATGTGAGACTAAACACTGGGATGTGGTAAATGGATCCTGTAGTGATCCATTTACTCATCTACAAGAATAACGCATATACTCCAACACGCCCCCTCAAGTTGGAGCATACAATGCTGAGCTTGGACAAATAAAAAGAAATCTCAAACTCACACTACAAAATACTACAGACAATGTCACCGCAACGCGCACAACTGTCGGTTGTTGTCGAGAACGTTACTTCTCATGATGTGCATGTGAGGAGGAACAAATGGGCTGGAGTGTCAGTCAAACTGAATCTCCTCGTTGGAGAGCATGTGCTCTGTACTGTGCATGTCAGAGTCACTGCAACTGGAAATGAGTCTCCACCTGGAGAACCCTGGCCCTCCACATCATGTGATCAACTGCTCCATCTCTAAAGGGCTGAACTGAAAAGTTGTGATGACATCCACGTCGGAGTATATGGTCGCTGGAGAATGGAGTCTGAAAATCCACCTCGTTGGAGAATTGGATCTCTTTCATATTGTCTCAGAGAATGGGATCTCTATTCTGAAGTCCTTATAAACACATGAAACCCTAACGCACAAGGCATAGGGAATGGGATCTCTAATCTGGAGTCCTTATGGAACACATGAAAACTTTAAGACCAAAAAACAAATGATGGGGGCCACAAACTGACGATCGCATATATGTGTGCGTCTGAAAAGGAGTCTCTCTAGATAACTTGAAGAAAATGGGTCACTCCAATATAGAGTGCCTCGAACTTGGACTCTCAACCAAATCCGCAGGGTCTGAAACTGAACTGTAGAATCTGAAAATTCTGGCTGGTATGGAATCTGATATCTGAATCTGGAACAAACCTATGACTCTACACGATACTCGACCTTTCTCCTATACTGGTCGAAAAACAATGACGTCGACCAAGTTGGGAGAAGACATGAAAAATGGAGAGAACAAGAAACCAATAAGCCAATCTCAGTTCATTTTTTTCGGTTTTTCAAATATTTTTTTTCTAAATAAGCTGCTCATTTTTTACGACTTTTCATTTTTCTTTTTTTGCAATTTTTTCTTTTTTTATTTTCCTTCTTTTTTTAATAGCCAACTATCTCTTTTTTTCATGTACAGTTTTTTTGTATGCACCTCTTTTTCAAAACACATTTTTTAAAAGTGATGTTGCGGCCCACTCGGGCCCATACAGGAGCAGCAAACAACCCCACTTTGGGCCCAACTATTTCCCCTTTTTTTCTTCTTGGGCCTTCTTCTTTTCTTTTTCCTTTTTTAAGTTCGGCCCAAATGACCGCTATACAATAGAATATAGGGAGTGGTAGGGGGTTTCTCCTCCCTTGAATTGAACTAGGGTTCCCTTGTTGGGAACCCATTAATGACGCTGCCAATTGGGAGCACAATCAGAGGGGTGGAGCCAACTGGGAGCACAATCGAAGGGGCGACGCCGCTCGGGGATGTGCCTGGATGCGCTCAGGGATGCAGCTAGGAGCACAATCGAAGGGGTGACGCCGCTCGGGGATGCTCCTGGAGGTGCGTAGCAATGGAGCATTGGAGGTGACTCCGCCATCGAGATGTTGGAGGATTGTCACCGTCGCCTGGGAGGACTAAAAGAGGGGTTGAGCTGCTTGGAGGTGACTCCACCATCGAGACGGGGGTCCTACAACTGGAAGAGGGGTCGCCTACCGCCTTTGTCGATGGAGAGTGATGGCGATGCCATGAGGCACCCAAAATCTGGAAGAGGACGGTACGCTAGTGTGCGCCGCCAGGAGCCGCACAAGATCGGAGGGGCTCTACCTAGAGCCGGCGCCGGCGACTGTTGCTGCCTTAGCCCATCGTGGTGGAGGTGGTCGCCTCCTGTTGTCTGGAGGTGGCCTCGCCTTTGGCTCCTTTTTCCATTTTTTAACTGTAGCACCTGGAGCTTGTGCGAAGGAAGATCAATGATGCAGCGTGATCTCGAATTATAGGGCCGAATTTATTTAATTAATTAGCGGTCAATTTTATTTACGTTTTTAAGTTGTCGTAATTGTCTAATTAAATAATTGAGATCACATGTGATCTCAACGTTTATTCGTAGATTTAATTTGGTCAATTAATTAATTAGAGTCCAATTAGGGTAATTAGAGGTCAATTTGGATTTTAAAATTTGTTAGAGTCAAATTAGGATAAGTTGGTTGTCAATTTTTAATTAGTTTACTATTTTTGTAACTCCATCTCTCCTATATAAAGAGATGGTAGCCCCATGTTTTTAGACAGAAAAGTATGAATTAAAATTGAGATTTTTATCTCCCTCTCCTTCCTCCTCTCCCTCTCTCTCCACGTGATTTCCGCGGTTCTCCTCCTTCAACCCCTTGTATTCCCGGCGAGTTCTCTTCTCAACCCCTCTATTTTCTCTTCTCAACCCCTCTCTTTCTTCTACCAAAATCCATCCAAAAAATCATTATTTTCGTATACGCCGTTTCCAATTTGCATCATTTGGTTTCAGAGCATGGATATTGAATCGTTCCTACGATTCAACAATCCCGTGGCATATTGACGTTTGAAGCTTGATCTCAACCGCATATCTCATGGGCCGCATGCGCGTTCGCGTCAACGGAAGTTCAAAAAACATCTTACGGCATCCCTGAAGGTTCAAGCATGGCTGGACGTGCTAACCGACGAAGAAATCATCGCCGAAGAAGACAAAACGACCGCTGTCCGGGTCGTTTTAGAAGAAAACCCCGCTATGGAGGAAGATTCGGTTGCTGTCCAGATCACCCCGGAAGAGAAACTCGACGCCAACAACGAACACCTCCCTGTCCACGAAGAATCAGCTGCTGTCCAAGCCGTTTTAGAGGAAAAAAACGAAGAAACGACTCCCGTCCAAGCCATTTCGGGAGAAGAAAGGGCAATCCGAGCGCTTTTGAGGTATGTTCAGACTCACAACATTCCCCGTACAGCCCCTCCAGCCTACAGCTCGTCCTCGACACCCCCACGAGCCGCGACTCGGCCTCCCCGACGCCTTCTCCCCTCCCCCCGACCCCTGCACCTTCCCAGCAACCCCCTCTCCACGCCGCGCCTTCCCCCCATCCACCACCTGCACCCTCCCGGTGCCCTCTGCGATACCCCCACCGCCGTCGCCTTCCCAGTCCCGCACCCCTCGCCTCCCCTTTCCGCTCGCCACCTCTTCCCCAACTTCTCCTCGCCGCCCCGCGACTCTTTCCTTTTCCCCACGCGTTCCCCGCGCCTACCCCCGCTGCCACCCTCCCTCTCGTCCACACCGCACCGCCACTTTCCCTTCTCCCCGCACGCCTGTCGCCTAGCCACCCCCGCATCCCGCCAGTGCCTCCTCCTCTCCAGCGCCAGTCACTTCGCTGCCGCCCCCCGCGCCACCACATCGTCCTCGTCCTCTCCCATCCCGCGCCCCGCCGCCTTTTGTGGAGGAAGACAGGAACCCTAGCACGGGTTTTTCCTATGCGGAGAACCAAACTGCCGTGATTTAGGGTGGACAAATCAATTGGGAAAAATTGCAATAAAATAACCTCTAAACCTCCTATTTGCCGACAGGCCAAAGGGAATAGGAATGAAGAGGTGCGAAAATTGCGGCCAAGCCCCTGGCGGCGCAAATATTTAAAGAAAAAGACTGTAAAGCAGAAATATGGGGATCTTCTTTATCCAAATAGGAATAGGACCTTGGGTTTTCCCTATTTAAGGACCCCATGGCTTCATTCCTTGGACACATCTCCTCTTCTCCTCTCCTTGTGTTATTACTTCGCTATGAATGCTACGAAGGCCGTATTTTTCATGCCCCATCAATTCTTCGGCCACCACAAGGAAGAAACCACAATCAAGAAAACGTCGTCGTTCGCGCCGCACATGTTCTTCAACCACGACGACCGCGGCATCTACGTCCACGTATGGACTCCGCCGTTCGTCCCACACAAGTTCTTCCAGAAGACGGCGGAACCTGCAGATTCGACCTCCAAGCCTACATCGAGCAATTCGTCGGGAGACGAATTTTTTAAAGCGGCGGAGAGTTGATGCAGCGTGATCTCGAATTATAGGGTCGAATTTATTTAATTAATTAGCGGTCAATTTTATTTATGTTTTTAAGTTGTCGTAATTGTCTAATTAAATAATTGAGATCGCCTGTGATCTCAACGTTTATTCGTAGATTTAATTTGGTCAATTAATTAATTAGAGTCCAATTAGGGTAATTAGAGGTCAATTTGGATTTTAAAATTTGTCAGAGTCAAATTAGGATAAGTTGGTTGTCAATTTTTAATTAGTTTACTATTTTTGTAACTCCATCTCTCCTATATAAAGAGATGGTAGCCCCAAGTTTTTAGACAGAAAAGTATGAATTAAAATTGAGATTTTTATCTCCCTCTACTTCCTCCTCTCCCTCTCTCTCCACGCGATCTCCGCGGTTCTCCTCCTTCAACCCCTCGTATTCCCGGCGAGTTCTCTTCTCAACCCCTCTATTTTCTCTTCTCAACCCCTCTCTTTCTTCTACCAAAATCCACCCAAAAAAAATCATTATTTTCGTATACGCCGTTTCCAATTTGCATCAATCAACAATGGAGAGATCTTCACGAACTGTAGATTTAGGATTTCAATAAACCCTAGAGATCTTGAAAACCCCAGAACTTGAACAAGAATCTCGTGATCGTGGAATTAGGGTTTCAAAAAGAAACCCTAGAACTTGATCTCAAACTTGAATGAACAACAATAATAATTTTCAATTTCAAAATACCAAAATTGGATCTCGAACAAACGATGAACAATTACTCCTCGAGAATCGAACCCGCTCTAATACCATATGAAATCACGGGAGAAGACCTCAAAGGGTCATATGTTGCATTGTACTTTCTCATATATTACGGGGGATCTAGGGCTTCTTATATAGCCTCAACAGACCCTCCAAGTCCCACCATTGGTAGATGTGGGACAAAACATTGGGATGTGGTGAATAGATCCTAAAGTAATCCATTTACCCATCTACAAGAATGACGCATATACTCCAACATATATTTTAACAATGCTCAACTAGGAATTAGGAAATGCAAAAGAATGTTGTATTCTAGGAAGTAGTTTTGTGAAGACATCAATAATCTGGGCCTCTATAGTGATTTATTGAGTTGTAATTTTCCTTTCTATCCCATTTTATAGCAATATATCTCAATATGCTTAGTACACCCATAGAAGACTAGGTTCAAGGTAATAAAGGTAACATACTTATTGCTAGATTACTAAATGCCATGGTAGAGAGGAACATAGGCCTTTAGAGAAATTGAGTTCCTGCAAGTACAGAAGACATCTAAGCTCACAAATTGCTTAGGCCATAGCCATGTACTTGAATTCAACACTAGGTCTGGCAACAATAGTCTACCCTATGTTTTATCAAATAATAAGGTTGCTTCCAATGAAATTAGGCTATCATGGGTTGATTTTTTTGTCTTCAAGAGGCAAAATGAACGTTAGTATAAGTACACATGTCTAAGTGCCCATTGCACATATAAAAAGCCCTTTAAAGTGCGAAATCTTCATGTATCAAAAGATAAGAAACTCATCTTGCAGATTATAGAGTCCCACTGTATTGCTTGGCCTTGCTAACAACGTGCAATGTCATGTCCAGTGACGGTAGAATAAAAGAGCTACTAGGTTTTATACAGCTACTAGGTTTTATACCTCCTAACATCTTCAAAATGATCATCATTGGCTCTAATGTCGCTCTAAGTATCTGTTAAACAAATGGTTTACAACCAAACCAAGTAAAACAGTTTCCTCTAATATTTTTTTTTTTGTGAAAAGGAAAAGGGATGACAGGTCAAGGAGATTCCCAACCACAAAATCATATATTCACAACACAAATTCAGAAACTTCCTCTAATATATAGTGGCGTACTTCCGCTGAGTTCGCTGAAGTCAACTTGAGTCACAGGTTATCTTGGCCCTAGGAAATCATGTAATTGCCAAGATCATTGGTAACAAGGACCTACCAAAAGGACTTGATTTCCTGAATGTCGGTTGTATCATCATCATGAGCACCATATCATCCGTGTACACTATAAGCACAACAGTCCCGCATACATGTCACCTGATAAAAAAATAAGTGGTCAAATAAGGTTTACAAAGCCCCAAGATGGCTATCTTGGTGCCCTTCCTGTCAAACCAGGTTGAGGGACTCTTTCAGGCCATTGAGGGGGGGCATCCTGAGTATGTATATATGCCTCCCCTGATGGCATAACGAAGAAGCTAGGATATGTAGACCTCCCCAAGATATCAAGAAAGCATTCTTCACATCAAGCTAGTTATTAAACCAACTACAAGCAGAACAATGTGTATGCATCTCATTCTAGAAAATAGAAGGCAAGTCTCAAAGTAGTTAATGTCATATTTTTAAGTAAAGCCTTGGCCACAAGCATGGTCTTCAACTGCTCTACTGTGGCATCAAGATCATGCTTAGGGATGAACATCCACATGCATGTGGCGAGAGTGACACCAGGAGAGTAAAAAATGAAATCATGGGCACTCTGAGAGACTAAATCAACATTTTATCATTGATCACATGCTTCTGTCCTCATTCATGCAAATCCGAAGAGTGATCTCTGGATATAGAAACAACCACCGATGCATCAGTAAATTGCTTGTCAGGATTGGACAGGCTATCAGACAGTATAATAAGAGATAGGATGAAGAGTTCGAGATCTCACCCTCTTTCAAATGATAATAAACAAGCTTGAAGAAGTGGGGAAGATTGGTTAGATGTGCAGGTAGCGAGGGGTCGGATCCATAGTAGTTACATACATGCACATCAAGATGAACATGTAAAGGAACAAGTTCTGGCATTTATGGTGCCTCCTTTGATAAACCTAGAGAGCAAAGGTAAAAGAAACTCCAAGGGATCCTGAACAAGACTGACTAAGTAATTAAACTGCTCAAACAATGTGATATCATCATAATAATAGTAATGATGTGATACCAGATCATTACTATTATGCATGATACTTTTTATGGATTCTAGAGAAGACAGCTTGTTTGTAAGAGGAAAGTTATGAACAAAAGTAATGCAGTAAAAATGCACAAAGGATGTGGAAAAGCTTCATTGCCAGGAAAAGCTGAAAAAAATGTCTTTATTTCATAAAAGAAAGTTCACTGCAGAATCAATCTCAGATTATTTCTTAGCATATAAAATGCAAGTATTTCTAGTGATATTATTATCAATGAAAGTAACAAAAAGGGTTGACCCGACATTATTTGTGCGTGACATGGCCATGCAAATCACAGTGCACCAAGCCAAAAAAGGGATGGCCAACAAAACTCCAATTGTTAAGGGATTGAAGTTCAAGTAATGTTTCCCAAACTAACAAACTTACCTTGTAGTCAAGGTACTTGGGAGAGTAAATGCAAGGGAAAACCAGAGATAGCGGCAGCAAAAAGGGTTTCATGTCCAGGGAACAAACACGAAACTAAGATAGTCTTCCTAAACGAGGTGTTTAGTGGGTAATCCGAATTATATGTCTATTAATGCCTTGCAACTATTTGGTGGTTTCTATGGAAGGAAAGATGTAAAAGAGCATTTGACGGTGGACACCCCCCCCCCACCCAATGCTTTGATTTCCTATTTAAATTAATTTATATGGTTCCATGTTAGATCATTTCTTCAGATTTGGAAACTCCCTTTGGCTTTGGTACAATGGTCGAATCATTTTCACGATGTGCTGCTTACGCTGGTTTCCATTCTCTAGCAAAAATGGCAAAATAACTCTTAGCTGGCTTGGCATGGACCCTTAAAAATTGGGTCCTTGGGCTATATTTCTGTGATGACTACATGACAAATTTTGCAAAACTGAAATCCGAAGGGTTTTATGTTTTGGGGAGTTTCCTTGATGAAATCATTACATCTATTGGTTGTCATGTCACCCACTTGTTGTTTAAATCTAGTATAAAATGTTGTGTGCTGTTGTATGCTTCTCGTAAGGGCAACTTTTTGGCTCTTGTGTGCCTTGATATATTAGATAAATGATATACTAATCTGTTTCAAAAAAAGATGAAGGGAGTCCAAGACGAAGATATCATAGGCATGGATCAAATGAGATCATTGTACCCCCAGCAAAACCTAGCTAGATGAGACATCCGAGAAGATAGTGACCTCCTTCTCATAGCCACCACCATAAATCTGTTGTATTTATCCCAAAATGGCATAAAGATTTCTGAAAAATTGTTCAACTAAATTCAGAGCATAGGCAACTAACAAAAAAATAAGCTCAAATAAAACTCAAGTGCACACTGTACTCGAGAACTCCCAAGTCTGGAGGTACAGTGCCAAAGAGTTAATTAACTAGTGGAATCCATTAACCAAAATTTGTTCATGCCACTATCACAGAGTATCCATCTTGTTAGAGTTGTACCTTCTATGATTAGGCCATTACTAACACTAAAGTCAATAATCCACCTAGCGGTTTTAGTAGGAGCAACATGTGTTGCGATACTAATGATAGTACGATTGTTGTAGTATCCGCTTATGGATTCGCCCAAATCTAAAAACGTGGGCGAACCCATATTAGGCACATCTTTCCTCATTATTATCCCGTCTTCACTCCACCACCACCATCTCCTAAGGCTCCTAGAGTCGTCGGAGTTGGCAGATTGCCATCATTTTTGGAGAGGAGCTTCCTCTTGCTATACTCTACGCAAATATCAAGTTTAAAATATAAGACCACCTAACACCCTCCATCTATTTGATAGATTCGTTTATGGTTAAACCCAGACATGAACATCCTGTGATCCAAGGTTGTCGTGGTCGTGTTGATGCGCAAGATCACAACTAGGACTTTGGTTCGCTTAAAGGAACGTCCGTGTGAGGTATGGTCCCTCCCCCCCTGCATTTTCTCGTGGGTTTGTCGAGCATTGTTGACGAGGTTGTTCTCATCGAGTTTCTCACAAATCTTCAGACCTACTTGTTGGAACTTGGATGGTTTTTCCCCTTGGTGTTGGTTTTCCTTTGTTCATGTCAATTAAAATGTCCAACAAGAAATTGTTACAATTATTGCATTGGAATCGAGAAAGGTCAATAACTAAGGAAAAGTGAGTTCATAATTGCATAAAAGGACCGGCAGGCCATTGCTTCCCTAACTTGGGGAGGTCCTCTTGAGGGGCTTCTGCAGCTGAAAAAGTCCAAGCGGACCTGTAATGTGAGGTTATTCAGATCATATTTCAAGTCTCATCTTTCTGTTCATAAGATTTGTCGACTGTGGAGCCTTTCTCCTTCGTGGGTCACATAACTATGCTTTATATATAGATATGTCATTTTCTTTTGGGACTTCTGAACCTTGAACTTGAACTAATAAACCTGACTATAGTGACTTAAACTCTTTCGAGCCATCTTCAACATCTTGCCTCTAGACCATGTTGTCCACAGCTGCAGGTGATGAGTAGCCATTTATCTACCTTTATTCTTCCATTTTGTCTTTAAATCCCTATCAAAACACATGTAAATATTGCTAACTTTTACAAATTAGCATTCTATATTCATTTGTAATTAGTACACAAATACATGTATTTAAATACAAAATTACAAAATAAAGAAAAATAAGAAAAATAAATGAGGTAGATACCGAATGACCCTAAACGCCAAGACCAAGTCAATATCGACTTGGTTGACAGGGAATAAAGTAGGAGGAGATAAGGGTCAATGCATTATTCAAAACCCTAATTTTATGCCCTGAAAATATTTTTACATATAAATAAAATCATAAAAATCATAAAATTAGGGTTTTGAACAATAACTATTTGTATATATTTCTACATACAAATAAAATCATAAAAATTAGGATTTTATGATTTTATTTCTACATATAAATAAAATCATAAAAATAAAACAAAAATGTGTAAATATTTAATAATTTTATAAATATAGAAAATATGTAAATAGAACGATAAGTATTAAAAATACAAAATAAAAATTAAATATACAAAATATAGATAAATATACCTATATGTATACTTGTAAAAATCAGCACATAATAAATAATATCACAACAACAACAAAGCCTTTTCCCACAATTAAGTAGGGTCGGCTACATGGATTATTCGCCTCCATTAAGATCTATCTTGGGTCAATCCTGGGCTTATATCCACAAAACTAAGATCTCTTCGTATGGCCTCTTTCCAACACTTCTTGGGTCGTCCTCACCCTCTCTTAGCCGGCTCAACATCCCAACACTCGCATCTCCTAACTGGTGCATCAGTTGATCTTCTTTGCAAATGACCAAACCATCGTAAGCAGTTTTCTCGCATCTTATCCTCGGTTGGAGCTACACCAACTTTCTTTCTGATTGCATCATTCCGAATCCGATCTTTATGTATATGTCAACACAACCACCTTAGCATTTTCATTTCTGCTACAGTCATTCTCTGCACATGTCTATTGTTCACAGGCCAACATTCGGATCCATAGAGCGTAACATGTCTTACGGTTGCTTTGTAAAACTTTCCTTTAATTTTTAAAGGAATTTCTTATTTTCTTATCACAGAGAACAGCAGAGGCTCCTCTCCACTTTAGCCAACCTCCATTTATTCTATTAGTAACATCTCCATCAATTTCCCCATCATGTTGCAAAATAGATCCCAGATATCTAAAAGAATCCCTCTTCCGAATGTTATCATCATCAATCTTCACCTCGAATCCTTCACCATTGCTTCCATTAAAGGTGCACTCCATATAATCTGTCTTAGTCCTACTTATACGAAGTCCTTTACTCTCCAACTCACGTCTCCATACCTCATCCTTCTCATTTACTCCATTTCTAGTCTCGTCAATCAACACAATATCATCAGGAAGTAATATACACCAAGGTAACTCATCCTGAATGCGACTTGTCAACTCGTCCATAACCAAAGTAAAAAGAAATACTCAAAGTTGAACCTTGATGTAAACCAATGTTGATGTCAAAATAACCAGTCTTCCCAGATGGGGTCCTTATACAAGATAAAGCCCTATCATACATGTCCTTTATGAGGTTAATGTATAGGACAAGTACTTGTCTCTTCTCCAAAACTCTCCATAATATCTCTCGTGGGCGGAATCATAAGCCTTCTCCAAATCAATAAAGATCATATGGAGGTTCTTCCTTTTAACTCTATAAATCTCCATTGATCTCCTCAGCAAATGGATGGCTTCAATAGTTGAGCGGCCTGGTACGAATCCGAATTGGTTTTCTTTTATGTTGAAAACTTGCCTCAACATTATTTCGATCACACGTTCCTAAATTTTCATAGTATGACTCATCATCTTGATACCTCTGTAATTTGAACAATTTTGAATGTCTCTTTTATTCTTATAAAGAGGCACTACGATACTCCTCCAATCTTCAGGCATTTTCTTACTTCGCCAAATAACATTGAATAGATTCCTAAGCCAAGTCAAACCGCACTCACCTAAGACTCTCCATACTTCCACAGGGATGTCATAATATCGTAAAAAAACACATAAAAATAGTTTAAAATTATAAACATTTTCCATGTTTTAGGTTTTAAATAATAAAACCATTTACTGTTTATTATTGAATTGATAAAGCTTTTATTTCTTTTGTCTCATTTGGTCCTATGTGGACCAATGAGGGCTTTCCAAATGTTGACCCGCAGGGCAACTGTACCTCCAGTAGCCCCGACCCCTATTAGAGCAGTGATCCCGCTCTCTTTTCCCATTTGTACGCCATTCTCCTCACCTTCTTCTCCATCAAGCACCCCACCAAACTGCAACTCTAATGACCCTCTTCCACGCCCACAACATAAGATCCATCAACCCCTTCTCCTTCGTACGTAACATTTCTCACATGTTCGTCACTTCCACTGTAAATAAAATCCACCTCCAGCCATTTTTTATTTTTTTATCCTCTCTAGCCTACCCGTAACCCCAAGAATCACCTAGGAGAGTGAACTCATTCTTTGATGGATATGTTTACTCTCAGAAGCCTTTATCAAAATTCATATTGCAGTACAAAAGGGCATCATTGTGATCTGAGCATCTAATGGAAGCACATCGTGACACATCTAATGGGTATGTCCACTCTCAGAAGCCTTTATCAAAATTCATATTATCCCTAGTGACACATCGTGACGCTGAAGAAAGTTTAGATTTTAAAGCATACAAGGGCATCATTGTGATCAGAGCATCTAATGGAAGCACAAGTATCTACCTTTTACACTCTTGCGAACTTCGCGAAGTTTCAAGATGAGTTTAAGAATGCATGTCTTAAAATCGCGAAGGATGATAATGTGGCTAGATATGAAACCTCTTTACATGCGGTTTAAAATCAAAAAATTTGGTTGATTTTTTTCCGAAAGAAAGTAGATATATGTACTCATGCAAGAAGTTTACATCTGAGGATATTTTATATTGTCATATTCTTTACATTTTCAAGAAGGCGGGTTACAGGAAATACCCAAAGAGTATCTACTACCACGATGATCAATGAATCTTAAATTTGTGAGAGCGACAAAGTAGAATAATTGTAGTGCCAATGACAAGACAAGTCTTAACATATTATGGGACCTTCAATTTCTGCATTCCGAGATGTATAATTGGGCAAGTTTAGTTGGGAGTAATTTCAAAGTTGCTTTGGAAATAACTGAAGGTTTAAAAATAAAGGAACTGCAAGCAGGCCAAAGTGATCGTCCAGCCATCTACTATCGAAGTAGTTTCTATCAATGAATCAAGAGCTAGTCATTTCAATATTTCTGATCTACTGTGTTAAAGCTAAAGGGAGGCCTTGAAAAGTAGAGGGAACGAAATCTAACGTAGAAGTGTCCTCTTGAAAAGGTGAAATAAAGAAAAGAACATGCGGAAACTGCGGGAAAAAAGATCATTACCAAACAACACGTACTGCAAAGCTAATGTAAGTTGAATGATTTCTTTGAATATTGTTTTATTTCGAAAAATAATTCCTTTTTCCATAACAGTGGCCAATTCAATGATTTTCGTTGAGATCACCATGCAAGTATTTGCGGATCTCCTTGTAGTTTCTTTTGGATAATTAAACACAAAGGAGCTCTTTTGCACATTCAGTTTCGTTTTCATTGAATTAACAACTCCTTTTTAGTGAATATTTTTAAATATATTGTTGGTTGTTCTGTAGGTCATATTCTATGTGCTAAATGACAGACCTATGGAGTGAATGATAGCACTCACATAAAGGGTGGTCGTAAGGGAAGGATATTGTAAATATGTGATAGGCATTGATTGGTGTTGTACAGTTGCAACCGCCCTTATTACAAGTGCTATCAATTGCTCTATTGCCCTATTGTTTAGCTCACAGAATATGGACTACATAACAACCAATAACATATTCAAAAATACTCACTTAAAAAGGAATTGTTAATTTAGAGATAATGATGTTGAATGTGAGTTCCCTCCCGCTAAATTATCCAACAAAATAACCTAGAGATCCGCAAATATTTACATTGTGATATCACTATATCAGTGAACATCATTGAATTGGTCATTGTTACAAAAAAGGAATTATTTTTTGGAATAAAATAAATTCAAAGAAACTATCCAACTAACATTTCAGAATAAAGCAATATTCAACGAAAGTATCCAACTAACATTACCTTCGCAGTACACGTGGTTTGGTAGTGTCCTTTTTCTCCGCAATTTCCGTATGTTCTTTTCTTTATTTCACCTTGTGAGAAAGACAGTTACACGTCAGATTCATTCTCTATGTTCTTTGATGCCTCCATTTTGCTTTAACACATAGTTGATCACAAATACCGAAATGATTAACTCTTGATTCAGCGATAGAAACTACTTCAATAGTAGATGGTTGAACGATCACTTTAGCCAACTTGTGGTTACTTTTTTTTAAAAACCTTCTTCGGCTATTTCCAGAGCAACTTTGAAGTTACTCCCATCTAAACTTACTCAACCATATATCTCAATTGCGGAGCTCGAAGGCCGCATAACATATTAAAACTTGTCTTGTCATAGCCACAAAAAATATTCTATTTTGTCACACCCACAAATCCAGCATTCACTGACCATCATGGAGGTAGATACTCTTTAGGCATTTTCCATAACCCCTTCTTGAAAATGTAAAGAACATGAGAGCAAAGAATATCTTCAGATGTAAACTTCTTACATTAGCACGTGGATCTACTTTCTTTCATAAAAAATCAACCAAAAGTTTTTTTATTTAGAGCTGCATGCAAAAAGATTTCATATCCACATCATCATCCTTTGCAATTTTAAGACATGCATTCTTAAACTCATCTTAAAACTTCGCAAAGTTTGCAATAGTGTAAAAGGTAGATGCATGTGCTTTCATTAGATGCTCAGAACACAATGATGCCCATGTATTCAATGCTCTTTCTTCGATCACATAACGTGTCATTAGGGCTCTTTCGTACTACAATATGAATTCTGATAAATGCTTTTAAGAATGCACATATCCATCAAAGAATGAGTTCATGCTTTCATAATGTTGTGTTGATGGTATTCCTGTGATTTAGATATACAAGTATCCACATTCTTCGCAGTTCATACATATTGTAAAACCAGCTTTCTCTGCAATATTGTACTTTTCCGAAGATCTTCCCATCAATTATCAAACTCGTCAATAGTTTGGCTTTCATAAATCCATCTCTCATAATAATGCTCAATTTTTTTATCGCAACTCAAATGAAGCAAATGATGTATAATCATGGTATTGTTGTAGGGAATACCAAAGGAATAGCTTCACACATCGTTAGATTGGTCAATAATTATTGCAATATGCAACTTCCTATGTGTTCACAACAACCATGTATGAAATAACCAAACACAGGTTTTGTAGTCTTAACTACAATCAAAGCACATCAAAATGATGATGATTTTTTACGATGATTAATACTACTAAACGTTGCAAATGGTATCATAAATTTGTTAGTATCGAACACTAACACATCATCAAATACAAATAAGAAGATTGTGATTGCCCATCAACCTAAAAGTGGTCCATACAGACATATTTTCATCAACTTTATATCTGAAAAAGAAATCATGGTCTAATGCCATCTTCACTTCAAAACTTCTAACAACAATCATACATTTGTGACTAAGATTGTTCTTCCAACAAAGTTTTGATTTGGCCTTTGAAACCTTCACTAGTAATATTATGCTCACCAGAGGCACTCAAAACACTAGAGATTTAAGAAGTTACTAACCCACAACTGTGCAACATGTCAATCGATTCTCTCATATAAAACGAAATCTCTTTTTGTAATTGTAACTTTTATACTTTGGACGGACTAGTCAACCCAATATTATGCTCTTCCTAAACAGTTCGCACTAACTAGGTACCTTCATCATCCACAAAAGCATAAATGTAAGTTTGACAACCTTCTAACATCGCGTTTAAGCTTCACCTCACATCCTCTATTCTTTTGTCCCTCGTATGTTTAAATCATTCTTTTCAACAAACTATTTTTTCTTGCAATAGGAAGATTTGTTCGCTCTAACCGACGTAATTTATTTTTGAATATGGAGAAAACAGAGTGTTTTTGCATATGAATTGTAAAAATCTATCAAATCTCCATCCGAACAAAACTTCGTGCTGATAGATGGTTTTCTAACATTTGTGTCCACCTCCGTTGTTGTTGCTTCTGCAACCAAATCTTGATCATTGGAACATCAATCCAAAGCCACACATTGATCCTCAATGGTATCATGACAAATGAGATTGCAAAGAAGAACTCAAATCAAATAGAAGGAGAAGGAGAAGAAGAAGAATGGTTACCTACAAAGATAAGGAAGGAAGCAGGGGAGGGGAGTGTATGGAGCTCGAGAGACGGATGCAAGGGAGGGGGGATGCATCATTATCGTTCGACCCCAGGTTCGATCTAATGGTAGGGAGCCATGGTGCAGCAAATTAGTTGCACCACCCGGCTCAGCCTCCCTTTTCCATGTGTGTGCGTGCGGGCATGCATGTGCACGTGTGTGTGGGTGGGTGGGTGGGGGGTGTGGATCTACGAAAGATGTCTTTGAGTACCCAATGTGCTAGAAAAGGTTGCTCAAAAACGATGAACTAACGGATTCCGGAAAGAAGGTCCCACTAACTATAGGACGGAAGATTACTCCAAGACGGCAGCTTTAGGGATAAGTTGGTGATGGTCTTAGCAATGCAGTTATTTTATATTAGCATAGATTAAGGTTAGGTTAGTTTTTAATCTGTTTTAATAGGGGATTTTACCACTTGTGCCCCTCTGAGATATCGCAATATCAGTTATGCCCCTATCTTTTTGGTAATATCAGTTGTGCCCCTCACTTCTTGCTCCGTCATCAGTTGTGCTCTTCCGTCAGATTACCGTCAAAAAAATAAAATAACCATAGTTTATTCAAACCATGGTGTGGTTAAGAAGGGCATTATGGTTAAAACAAAATCAGGGGCGAAGGAGGACCTCGAGGGAGGAGCTCGAGGCGTACCGCGACCGAAGGAGGGGGAGGCCCAGAGGAGGGGGAGCAGGGTGTGGCGCCGAGGAGGGGAGGGGGCGGCCCAGGGGAGGGAGCACGACGCCGGGGAGGGGAGGGGGCAAGGGCAGCGGGCAGGGAGGCGATGCGGGGTTGGGAGGAGGTGCGGGGGGGAGGAGGTGCGGGCGGAGCCAACGCGCAGCTAACAGCCGCGGGCGGTGGGACGTCTGGAGGCGCCGCAGCCTGCGGCGCGTGCGCAGCAGGTCGGCGAGGCAGAGCGGGGAGCTCAGGGCGCGGCGTGTGCCGCTGGGGTGCTCGGAGGAAGGGGTCGGGCAGAGGAACGCCACGTGCGGCATTGTTCTGGAGCGGAAGCAGAGTCACACGACCGAGCGGGCCTCGGCGGTTGATGTGCGGCGGGGGGGAGGAGGTGCAGCGTCGGGGAGGGGAGGAGGTGCGGGGGAGGAGGTGCGGGGCTGGGCGGCGCAGGCAGGGGCGGGGGCGAAGCGGGAGGAGGAGGAGGTTGGAGGAGGAGGAGGAAGAGGATGGGGAAGATGAGGAAGAAGAAGAGGACGAGGAAGAGGGTGTAAAATGACCACATAAGCTTTTTTAAAAAATTAATTCCGCTTATGTCCTCAAAGTTAACGTCCGTTTGCACTGTGGATGGACGGTAACTAACCCGAGGGGCACAAGTGATAAAATAACAAGAAGTGAGGGGCACAACTGATATTACCAAAAAGATAGGGGCATAACTGATATTGCGATATCTCGGAAGGGCACAAGTGATAAAATCCCTTTTAATAGTTGTACTATACTGATTTGAAGGCCATGTATATTTTTTTAAGAAAATGGTTGAAGTTGACAAAAAAAATGATTAGAGCTTATACAAGGGGTGAGGAGGGGAAGTAGGCAAGTTGGTTCGAGTGAGGTGTGAATCCTGCATAGATGAAACAAAAGCAAAGAGCTGCAATGCAATAACCAATAAGGGACAAATAGCAGATGCCAAGGTCTTCCCTGAATATACATATACCGCACTCCGATTCGGAGACCTTTTTCAGTAAAGTGCATGCATCCATCCGCTAGTACAGGCTGGACAGAGCTCAGAGCAAGCAAGGCAGAGAGGTAGAAGATAGAGTCGAGGTCAAATGGAAAAGAGCGATAGCTCAGAGCAGCAAGTTAGGTCTTCTCTCATTGGACCGGAGCATCAGCAGTAAAACGGTAAGACAATGACAATTACTATGTTTTATTTAATGTAAAATAATGCTCTAGCAGAAAATACCTATATAGTGCAGACAAATCTTTATCACCAAATCTCGGGAAGATCTGTCCTTTTCCAACATCAAGTTCGACATTTCCAAAATAATTGAAAGATGAGTATAAAATAAAAAAAAGTATATCTTCTAGCACCATAACATCATGGTCGAGCTACAAATATAACTAAAACCGATTCGGAGAGCTTTTTCGGTAGAGTACATGCACCCATCAGCTAGTAGGGGCTGGACAGATCTCAGAACAAGCAAGGCAGAGAGGTAGGAGATAGAGTCGAGGTCAAATGGAAAAGAGCAAGCGCTCAGAGCAGAAAGTAAGGTCACTTCCTAATGGACCAGAGCATCAGCAGTAGAACGGCAAGACTGTTAGAGTAATTAAGTTATTGATTTCTTTCTTTTATTGTCCCTTTTCTGTAATTTACCCATAGAGCTTTTCTCCTATATAAGAGGGCTCTAGGGTTTGATTAATCTCATCTCATTTCATTCCCTTTAACATGGTATCAGAGCGACGGTCCTAGGCCGGAGTTCTTGATCCCTAACCCTACCCTACCCCACCCGCCGCCCTTATCTCTCTCCATCTCGAGATCAGCGCCTCCGATCGGCGCCTCCCCTCCGATCGTCTTCCCTCCGCGCAACACCCAGCAGGCGGCGCCCCCCCTTCCCTTTCTCGGGGAACCTGAAGCCCATCGCGCGCCCATCGCCTGGCGATCACGCGCCTGAAGCCCATCGCGCGCCCATCGCCTGAAGCCCGCATCGCCTGAAGCCCATCGCGCGCCCATCGCGCGCCAATCGCCTGAAACCCGCATCGTTTTCTCGCGAGCCCTAAGTTTAGTTCTCGCGCGCGATTTCGCATAGCGCCTGCAATTGACCTGCCTATCTCATAGCGCCATCTCGTCTGTAGCGCTATCTCATAGCGCCATCACATGAAGCCTGTGCCTTTCGCATGAAGCCATTACCGCATGAAGACTGAATTCATATGCCAGAAGTTCTGTGCAACCCAGCGTGACACTGCAAGTCCTGTGCACGAAAGTCATGTCCACTATATGCCCTAGTCGTGCCTCCTTCAATGCATATGTTATGTGCGCGTGCCCGCGTTGAGTCTATGTGCGCGTAGACATTGTCATCTGATTGTGTAACCCCAGTTACAGGTTATTGTTGTCGTCATGTCAGACAACAAGGTAGACTTTCCATCTCTGGGTGCCTTCAAAGGTCCAGCACCCGTTGTGAAGATGGATGGCACGAACTATGAACTGTGGGCCATGCAGTTCATGAGTCTGATGCAGTGTAATGGCAAGAAGCATATCCTCACACAAGAGGAACCGGTTGACAAGACTGGGGTTAATGCCTCATGGGAGGCTGACGATGCTTATGCGCGTGTTTGGCTATCCGGTACTGTGTCCATGGAAATAGCCAACGACATTCTGAGTCAACCCACTGCGAAGGCTATGTGGGATATCCTGGCAGCCACATATTCTCCGGCGAAGAACGAGTCCAAGATCTTACAACTTCAGCATGATATCTTTACCTCCAAGCAGAACGGGCGTCCTCTTCATACCCTGTACACCTCTCTGAGGGGTATGTTTGAGAAGCTACACGGATACATTCCATTGACGGCTACACCAGAGCAGCTCAAAGCGTACAGGGACTCGGTGATGACTGGAGTGTTTTTAGCAGCCCTTGATCCGGAGTATGATGCCGCCCGAGCACAGATTCTTACAGATGCCACCATTCCACCTATGGAAGAGGCATATCGCAGGTTGAGCAGACTCTCCATATCACATGGTGGAGTTCCGACACCTTCAGCCATGGCTTCTTCTCGCGGCAGAGGAGGCTACTCCCATTTCAGAGGTAGAGCTGGTCGTGGTCGAGGTGGAGGTAGCAGACCTCCAAGACAGCCGTGCACCTACTGTCGCAGGACTGGACACACTGAGGAAACATGCTATTCTAAGCATGGGTTTCCTACTACTACGGCACGTGTGGCAGAGCAGGCTCAACAGGAAGGGGGTCCTTCCCTAGTTGCGGATCAGAGGTTTGAGGAGTTAGTATCGAGACTCCGGGAGATCATACCTAGCCAGGGACCAGCTGGTACTTCAGGATCTTCAGAGATAGCCGGCTCAGCATCAGCATCCTCTTCAGGTACAACGTATGCACTTACTAGTTGTTACAGAGCAGATCTATCAGAATGGATTATGGACTCAGGAGCATCTCACCATTTATGTGGTGACAAAAAGCAATTGGATGATTTTACTGCGACTCAGACAGGACGCTCCGTGGTAATTGCTGACGGAACACACTCTCCCATTACTGGTCAGGGGGAGGTGCAATTGACCCCTGGGATACGACTTCAGAACGTTCTTTATGCTCCTGATTTTTCTATGAATCTACTATCCATTAGTCAAATCACTAAAGATTTACATTGTCGTGCCATATTTGACCCATCTGCTCTTGTGTTTCAGGACATACTAACGGGCAAAGTGATTGGAACTGGCTGTGAGCAAGGGGGTCTTTATAAACTGGTGCAATCTCCCTATGCTAGTGTCTCTTCTATGAAGGCTGGATCGGTGTCACCCTACACTTGGCATCTTCGATTTGGCCATCTTCCATTGCAAAAGATGGTTCATCTTCTTCCACAGATTTCTCCCAAGTCCAATTTTCAGTGTGAGGCATGCCAACTTGGCAAACATCACAGGTCGTCATTTCCGAGTCGTATAGGTCCGAGTCGTCATGGTCTGTTTGAGCTGTTACATTTTGATATTTGGGGTCCCAGTCGTGTCCCTGACCTTCAAGGACACAGGTTTTATCTTGTTGCTGTTGATGAATTTTCTAGGGTATGTTGGGTTTTTCTACTTAAAAATAAGTCTGATGCTGCGTCTATTATCCAGTCTTTCATTATTGAAATAAAAAATATTTATTCTGCTCGAGTGAAGTTCATACGATCTGATAATGCTCTTGAATTATGTAGTTCTCATATCTCAAAATTCCTTAGGTCTCAAGGAATTGTGCATCAGAAGTCATGTGCTTACACTTCCCAACAAAATGGGGTAGCTGAGCGGAAACATCGTCATTTGTTGGACATCACCAGGACTCTTTTGATTCAGAGTCGTGCCCCTCACTCCTATTGGGGGGATGCGGTTCTAACTGCTTGCTACCTGGTCAACCGTATGCCTTCATCAGTGTTAGGAGAGAAGATCCCATTCTTGACTGCATTTCCCGAGAAGGATCTTTTCTCACTAACACCTCGCGTCTTTGGCTCAGTTGCATTTGTTCATCTCTTCTCTCCTGGTCTTGACAAGCTCTCTCCAAGAGCTGTCAAATGCGTTTTTGTGGGTTATTCCAAAATCCAAAAAGGGTATCGGTGTTTTGATCCAGTTAGACGACGGTACCATGTTAGTGCTGATGTCACCTTCTTTGAGTCCATTATGTATTTCTCTCCTACAGGTGACAGCCTCACTCATTCAGACGAAGGGGATGATATCTATGTCCCCCCTCCACCATGCTCTACTCTACCACCACCACCACAGCCTATACCACCACCACCCCCACCACCACCACAGCCTCTACCACCACCACCCCCACCACCACCTTCTACTTTTTATCCTCAGGTCTATCTACGTCGACCCTCTGCTCATGTGCCTCCTCCATCATCCAGCACGCCCGAGGTATGTAATGAACATTTGAGTACTACTAATGGCACGGGTGATTTGCATGCGCAGACAGATGTACAGGGCACAGAAGATACTACCACTACTCCAGTTGATGATCTTGATCTTCCTATTGCCCATAGAAGGCAAAAGCGTGCGCGGACAATGAATCCCAAATATGGGATGGACTTTGCATCACAGGCATGTTTGGAGCGGTTGTCCCCAGAGTTTCGCAAGTTTGTCCTTGGGTTATCAGCAGTGGAAATCCCAAGGTCATATCAGGAGGCACTACAGAGCAGTCCATGGCGTTTGGCTATGGAAGAGGAGATGGCGGCATTACAGTCACGCGGTACGTGGAGTGTTGTGCATCCTCCACCAGGTGCGTCCATAGTCGGAAGCAAATGGGTTTTTACTGTTAAGCATAGGGCTGATGGTACGGTTGATAGATACAAAGCCAGGTTGGTTGCTCGTGGCTTTACCCAAACATATGGGGTGGACTATCAGGAGACGTTTTCTCCAGTAGCCCGTCATTCTACCTTACGGATTCTCATTGCGGTTGCTATTGTCCGTGACTGGCCTCTGTTTCAGTTAGATGTCAAGAACGCTTTCTTGTATGGTGACTTGCAGGAAGAGGTCTATATGCAGCAGCCACCAGGTTTTGCTGCTGAGGGGGAGTCCAGTATGGTGTGCCGTCTTCATAAGGCCATATATGGCCTGAAGCAGAGTCCACGGGCTTGGTTTCAGAAGCTCTCGGAGTTGATTGAACAGAAGGGCTTCGTCAGATCTACAGCAGATCATACTCTCTTTGTAAAGAGAGACCAGGAAGGTATTGTGATCATCTTAGTATATGTGGATGATATTGTTATCACTGGTAGTAATAAGCAGGGCATTCAAGCGGCCAAGGATTTTCTTAATGAGCAGTTTATTACGAAGGACCTGGGTTCACTTCGTTATTTTTTGGGATTGGAATTTGCAAGAAATGAGCAAGGCATGGTAATGACACAGCGGAAGTATGTTACTGATTTGTTATCTGAGACAGGAATGGCAGGATGTAGACCAGCTACTACTCCTATGGATCCTAATGTCAAACTCTATGATGATGACTCTGAGGAGGTGGACAAGAGACGGTATAGAGAGCTTGTGGGAAAGCTGTTATATGTCACTATTACCCGACCAGATATATCCTTTGCTGTCAATAGGGTAAGTCAATTTATGGAGCAACCCAGACAGGCTCACATGAATGCTGTTTTTATGATCTTGAGATATCTGAAATCATCTCCAGGTGCTGGTCTTCTCTTTAGGAAAGATACCTCTATATCTGTCACAGGTTGTGCTGATGCAGATTATGCCGGGTGCCCTAATGATAGAAAGTCTACTTCAGGCTTTATTGTGTTTGTTGGCAGCTCACCAGTAGCATGGAAGAGTAAGAAACAAACTGTCGTGGCTCGATCCAGTGCAGAGTCAGAATATAGGGCAATGGCCCAAGGTAGTGCTGAGATGATGTGGGTTAAATCGGTCTTGACTGATTTAACTATTGACGTACCTCTTCCCATGCATCTTAAATGTGACAATCAGGCAGCCTTGTTCATAGCCAATAATCCAGCTTTCCATGAAAGGACAAAGCACATTGAAGTGGATTGTCATTATACACGGGACTTAATTCAAAAGGGGCTTATTTCAACTTCTTATGTATCATCAGGAGAGCAGATTGCAGACATGTTCACCAAGGCTCTTGCTAGAGGTCCTTTTCATTTGTGTTGTTCCAAGCTGAGCATGATAGATATATATGCTCCAGCTTGAGGGGGAGTGTTAGAGTAATTAAGTTATTGATTTCTTTCTTTTATTGTCCCTTTTCTGTAATTTACCCATAGAGCTTTTCTCCTATATAAGAGGGCTCTAGGGTTTGATTAATCTCATCTCATTTCATTCCCTTTAACAAAGACAATGATAATTTTTATGTTTTATTTAATATAAAATAATCTCTAGAGGAAAATACCTAAATAGTGCAGACAAATCTTTATCGCCCTATCTTGGGAAGATATGTCCTTTTCAGACATCATGTTCGACATTTCCAAAATAATCGAAAGAGGGGTATAAAATAAACAGAAATATATCTTCTATCACCATATCATTATGATCGAACTACAACTATTACTAAAATTTACCCGGGCGAAATCGATCCCGTACGTAATCCTCACTCTCGGAGACGGAAACGCCGCCAAGAACGAATCTTTTCTCTGCAGATAGAACGGTTTGACTAAAACCGGCGCCATCCTATCGATACCATTCCCATTAGGATCCTCCGCGGTGACCAGGCCGGCTCGTTCGATCAGCTCCATCCACACCTTGGCGGATCCGTCGAAAATCGGCACCTCGTCACCGCCCTCGATCTCGATCCTGCAGTTGTCCACGCCTGAAGTCTCCAACGCGAAGAGCAGGTGCTCCACCGTCCTCACAGCGGCGGCGCCCTTGCGCAGCGTCGTGCAGAGAGGGGAGTCGGAGGCGAAGCCGATGGTGGCGGGGATTGTGGCGGATCGGGAGATGAAGAATCTGCCGGCACCGGCGGATGCAGGGGAGAGCCTCACGGTGGTACGTGCGCCGGAGTGGAGGGCGACACCGGAGGTTTCGGCGGTGGACGCTAGGGTTTTCTGGAGGCAGCCGGTGGGTTTGTATACGAGGAGAGGGGAAGGGGCGGAGGTGCGGTGACTGAAGCTGCGGCGGAGGAGGAGGGAGGGTACAAGGCAGTGCGGAAGACCCATTTCTGCTGGCCGCTGACCTTATGTTTTGGGAAGTTTATTGTAGGTGTTATTTTGGAACTAGTCCCGAAATTTTTCGATATTTACTCTTAGATCTTGTAGTTTTAAATTAGGGATTTTCAACCTTGTATAATTTTATAAATATGTGCATAATCTTCTATGATCACGAATTACACCAGAACCTTAGATAGTTGCTCTTCCTTACATGTATTGATTCCACTAACCTAATCGTCATCTTTGGTTAATCAAACCATGTAAGGATCTAATCGCTAGTATTTTTTATTATTATTGTTGCTACTCTTCCCCGTTCCATCTTCGCCAACACATTGCATGCCTCGAGACCCACCCCAAGATCCTCTCCTTCAACCCTTCCCATGTATCCCCCACTTCTTTGACAAGAACAGATACAACTCTTACTATTCCCTTTCTCTATGTCTTTGTTTCTCTCCCTCTCCTTCCTTTTCTTTTATGGTATTCCCTCTTGTTGCGGTATGGAGGCATTGGCCCCATCCCCTTTTATATATTACCTAATAAAAAAATAGTCATATTCTCATTGGGGTACATATAAAATAAAATTTAATTGTTATTAGGATTAGGAGTTCAACCCCATATCATTCATAATCCTAATATGAATCCCATTAGTCTTTTCCTTGAGTTGAATTCCATTACCATCTTTGCGACATCTTGAGTCTGCATTGAATCATCCTCATCGTCTACAAGCCTTTTTAGCAGGAACTCGCCATCTCTTGGTGTTGTGTCTGTCGATGGGTTTTCAACATGCCATCTCTTATGCATGCTCGCACAACTCAGTGTTGTGCCTCTTGGCGTGAACCAATGATCTCCCATGACTAGAGATTGTGTCATCATTTCTCTAGTAAAGTGAACCACAATCGCTTCTTCTTATTGCGTGCTCTGCATCAGAGATTCCATAAACATGTTGCTCTCTCATTTTATTGCTTGTCCTGCGAATATTAGAGATTTGTTGCATGTTGCGACCCTTCCCTCAAGCATGTACTCCATATTTGATATCCCCCATATCATGGATCACTGCACGTGCTCTCTTCTTTCCTCTAGGAACTTCCACTCCAATTGTGACTCGATCGTTCATAGTGAAATTAGATTCTTCTTGATTGTTAAGGGTGGGCACTATTTGGATCAACCTAGTTCACCCAACCAAATCATTTGAATATGTTAAATGAATTGGGTTGTTTCTATTTTTAGGTCGAATTAGATCCAAATCATTTTATTTATATGAGTATTGGGTTGATTGATGGGTTTGATGTTTCCACCCAACTCACCGAATCAACCTGAATAATAAATATGGGTTACATATGGTTTAGACCTGGTCCGATCTAAAACATATATTCATATGTAAATATATGCACACACCTAGACAGATATAACATATATTTCGTTATATAAGATATGTAAATTTCATTTATTACATTGTTAGTAAATTATAACAATAAAGTTTGAATACGAATTATTGTAAATTTGAAATCGAAATAAAAATGTTAGAATATGCGATCTGCATTCCACGGATTTGTTTGAAAATTGGAATTGAAATTAGAGACATACTTGGCTCAAATTTAATTTGGAATTTATAATGTGGAATTAGAATAATGAAAATTTTGAATATGAAGGGTATCGTGTGACTCTCAACATGTTACACATTCACCTCCTCATTTCCTTTTGAAATCAACCTCCTAATTGATTAATAACATAATATTGTGCTAATTGCAATCAAGTTTATGAAATTGACCACTGTTTTCGGGTGAAAATATTGCTGTCATTCAATAACGTAATCTATTTGTGATTTATAGACAAGAAATTGATTAAATTTCATGTTATATTACAAGCAATAGTCGATGTGTGGAAAAATTACGAGTATAATCCTCCATAATCATGAATTATAGTCATATCCCAAAATAGTTAATCATTTCATGCCATAAAACTATGTTAACATCAGTCTACCTTGACCATTGTGTTCCACGTTTCTGTCAATTTTTGACAAATTTAATCGCACATGCCAATTCTCTTTCCAAAGCCGACCAACACCCATCCTCTTCCTCCTCCTCTTCCTCCTAGAACACAATCTTCCTCCCAATAACCTCCCTCCTTCTCTCAACCACTTCTCCATCCCCTTTGTCACTGTGGTGCGACCCCCACCACACCTTCCCCTCGTCCTAGTGAACACCAATTGAGAGGGAGAGAGAGCTCAAGGTTCTGCAACACCCCCATGAGAACACATCCCCCATTTACATCCATATTAGCACATGCTCCTCATTCTGCTGGACCACGAGATGATTTATCTCCAATGATGCTAGTGACCTCTACCACCTGCGATGCCTCTCCTCCCTATCACCTCCTTCGCGTCAAGGACACCAGTGCCTTCGTTGATCACTATCTTGCCTCTGTTCGATTAGAATGCGAAGGCATTTGTAGTGATTTTTCTTTTCCGATGATCACGAAAGGTGATCTACCATTATCATATTGTAGTATTATGATCTTATTCACATACTTTCACAGGGTGGTCAATTGCACATGCGCAACCTTATCTGATGTTTGATCCCTCAACAAGTGGTATACGGACATGATGCGATTCTGGTCTCGTTCGATCATACTGGTAGATGTCTCCTTCTTATGTCCCTACACTTGCTTGAATGCTCGATTGCATCCTATCTAGGGATGCAAATGGACAGATATTGATACGGATATAGGTACTACAATATCCTTATCCATTTTTGAATACAAATACGGAAAAGTATATTACCATATCCTTAAAAAACAGATACGGATGTAAAACAGATATTGATCGCATGCAAGTAATGTTAGAAATACTTACGAATTGGAAGGAAAACACATGATATAAATTTATTAAATGTATTTGTATCATAAAAACTATACAAATATGGTAAAAGAATGTATAGAATTCTGTTATATAGGTTAAAAATAAATCTATAACTGTTTATATACGAAAAAAATATATAGATACAAATACAGATATTTGTGGATATCGAAATGATATCCATATCCATATCCATTTTAAAACGGATACAAATGTTAAAATCTATATAAAATGGACATGCTGACGGATCGAATATATCCATAACCGCTTGCATCCCATCTTTTTGGTTGATATTACGATCAATATTTAGCATATGGAATGTGCTTTTTAAGGTTCACTTCCCATGCACTTTAAAAGCTATCCCAATTTTTATGCTCTATTCGTGCTTGCATTACGGTTGCGAAATCAGGATGTTGAGTTAAATGATACCGCCAACTTTTTGTGGCCAAACATGAAATTTTTTCAGGACGAAATGTTTAGGATTGATCGAATCATCCAAGTAAAAAAATGAAATTTATATTTAATATATAGAAAAATAGAGAATCTATGGGCCTCTCCTCATCTCATTTCACAACTCAATTTCTAACATTTTTAACCAAAAAAAGGTTCATCTTGCTCTCTACTTAATCCTTTTATCTCCCTTCAAATCTAACGTTCTCGTTCTCATCAACTTTTCCATTAAATTTCCATGACCTTGGTGGAGTCACAAGTAACTAAATTTTGAAGTGGAATTCAGAAAGTGAAATTAAAATAATACAAAATTTGAATTTGAAGGTCTCGTGTGATCCATAGAAGATCTTACACGTTCACTTTCTCATTTTGTTTTCAAATCAACTTCTTAATTGATTAATAACATAGTACTATGCTCATTCAAGTCAATCTTATAAAATTGATCACTGATTTTCGTGTGAAATTTTTGGTGTTAATGTAATCTATTTGTGATTTATAAACATGGTACCAAATCTCTCATTATATTACAAGCAATAGTAGATGTATAGCAAATTTAAGAAAGTTAGTCTGCATAATTATCGGCGGCAACAATCACTTTTTTAATTTGACTTATTTGGTTTTAACTTGACCCAATTGATCCAAACCATGATCCAAATAGTCTAATCCGAATTATTTTGACTAGATGATGGATTATATTTTTCCAACCCAAATCGAATTCGACTCAAACAAAATAACACAAACCCACCCAAACTAATTGAACACTCACTCCTAAAGAAGGGTATATCAGCAAAGTTAGAAACCGTACTAGATCCGTGAAAAAAGCCCATAGGTTGATATAAGGGTTTTTATCACTTGTGCCCCTCTGGATATCGCAATTTCAGTTATGCGCCTATCTTCTTGGTAATATCAGCTGTGCCCCTCACTTCTTTCTCCGTTATCACTTGTGCCCTTTCGTCAGATTGACCGTCAATGAGTTGACTTAACCATGATTTTTTCAAACTTTGGTGCAGTTAAGAAGGGTATTATTGTACAAACTTCTTCTTCATCTTCTTCCTCCTCTATTTGTTCTTCTTCCTTTCTCTTCATAATTTCTCTCTCTTAGTGATACCTTCATGCATCCATTTAATCTCTAAAATTTTTGCATTTTCGCGGATATATCACTCATTACGGATCAACCGGTGAAATTTATTGAATTTTTTGATGATTTTTTTATGAATCAATCAGTCAAAACTTTATCTTAATTTAACAAAAACTGAAAGCTCTCTGGTTCCTGCCAGACAGGCGGAGGAGGAGGGTGGAAGGGGGAGGCACGAGGGAGGGGGAGGCGTAGGGGGCAAGGGCAACACGGGGTGGGGGCGGCGAGGCGACCTGGGGGCGGGGGCGGTGGAGGCAGGGGGAGGCGTAGGGGGAGGTGCAAGACTGAGTGAGGGGGAGGTGCAGGGGGGCGATGGGTTAGGGGAGGCGCAGGGGACGAGGGCGACGGGGGGAGGGGGTGGGGGGGGGGGGGCGGAGGGAGGAAGGGGCGATGCAAGGGGCGGGGAGGTGCGCAGGGCGGAGGGGGGTGCGGGGGGTTAGAGGGGGGAGGTGCGGTAGGCGGAGGGAGGTTCTGGGAGTGGAAGAAAGGTGGGTGGGGGGGGGGGGGGGGGGAGAGTGCCGGGGGGTGGAGGGCGGTGCGGGGCGTCGAAGGTGGGAGGTGTCGTAGGCGGAGGGAGGTGCTGGGAGCGGAAGGGAGGTGCGGGGAGGCAGTGCGGGGGGGAGGGGGTGGGGAGGTGCAGGGGGCGGAAGGGGAGGTGCGGGGGGCGGGGGGGGGGGGGGGGGGAGGAGGACGGGGATGGAGGCGATGCACGTGGGCAGAGCCGGAGGCTCGAGGGAGGCTGCAGGAGAGCTCAAGGAGGAGGAGGGAGGAGCTGTGGAGGAGGAATAGAATGGTGGAAGAGGAGGAGAAAAAGGAAGAAGATGAGAGAGGAGGAAGAGAAGGGAGGAAGAAGACAAGGGAGGAGGAGGACTTTTCAATCTTTTTTTAATTTAATTCCATTTTTGTCCTTGAAGTTAACGTCCGTTTGTGTTGGTTATAGACGGTCACTAACCCGAGGGGCACAAGTGATAGATTAGCAAGAAGTGAGGGACACAACTGATATTACCAAAAAGATAGAAACATAACTGAAATTGTGATATCTTGAAGGGACACAAATGATAAAAACCCTTAATATAACACAGACAATTCTGCAACAAAAGCCCAATATCAACGTCTTGCTTTTGTCGGTGAAGCGGGGACCGGGCGGAATTGACCGTTGCGCAACGGTCAGTGAGCGGACAGCAGCTCAGCGGACCTTCGCCTTTACAGCTACGTCAAAACTTGTTCTCCCATTCTCTATATTTATATAACCCCCTCCATCATCACCACTCGAATCCCAAAACAGCACGATTTGTCTCGGCGAACGGGTTCTTAGCGTCAGAAGTGGGAATCGCGAAATGGGTTTCGTTGTGGTGATCTCCCTACCCCTCATCATCTTCTGCATCCTGCTCGGCTTCGGCTGCTACTTCCTCGGCAGGAACAGAGGCCGGAAGGAGGCCATGGCGCAAGTCTACGGGGAGCCCGTCGTGCCACCGGGCGTGGTTGCGGTCTCTCCGGTTCACGTGAAGAAGGACTACGGCTATGGAGATGCCTCCGAGAGGGTCTGATTGATCCGTCGCGTGCATTTGGTTTTGCTTTGTGTGTTGTAAATGAGCTGCTCTTCACGAATTTGTGTGAATTCAGTGTTCATCCTTATCTGTAATGATTTTCTTGTGATCGAAACAAATAAAGAAGACATTGATGCGTTTGAGGATTCCGTTCCTAAACCGACAGTGAAGCTAAGCATAAAGTGGGAAAAGATGAGCCCGTCCGGCTTCCTTTCGACATCAAGTGTTAAAAATAAAATTATTTTTATAGAGAAAAATATATTGATGTAATGTTTAATTGAAGAGACAGAGACGTCCATATTAATCTTGGCAAGCAACTAAATCTTTGAGTAAGCAAAGCTATTAACAAAGTACACTTGCGTATGAAAACAAACTCTTCTAATTTTAGTGCCCCACGATCGAATCTAGTAAACTAACAGTATCCACCACAATAATTCTGTCAAATTTGTTAATATGTGCAGTTATGTTATCACTAAAGGCTCCACGGAAAATCCAAAGTACTCTCTAATTACTTTAGGAGAGATTTAGAAGCTCCCTTCAGTTGTTCTTCCAGGTTGCATTGTTCTTGTTATGAAGAACTTTTTCGACCTTATTGTTACGAGTAGACCTTCTCCGCTCTCAATTCTCATTTCAGGATTTTAAAATCTTTATTAACTTCAGATTTCCCTTTATCAGTAGAGAAAAACTCTAAATGGGCTACTTACAGGTATCCATATTAGCAAATATATTTCCACTTTTATGGCCGCGAACTAGTGAATTCACCCAATTCATGGTGGGGAGAGGGATCCAAGGAAGCCATTCCTTCCTGTGTTGGGGAGACTTGATCATGCATCTCGGTATCAAGTGTCAGGTAGATCCATGGCCAGGGATCACAATGAGGTTCGATGTTGGTGTTCAGAGAAGGGTGAGGTGAAGGTGCTGCCATTGCTGGCGCATGGAAGATACTGTTCGCTGTTAGGAGCCACCGTGTATAAATAGGAGATACTTTCATCCTTGAAAATGAAAAGATAACAGCGGTAAGATGTTTTTGTTGGATTAAAAAACTACATTGTTACAAATTTAATAGATTATGGATCACATCTTCATTCTTCAAAGTTTAAGTATGACATTTAAACTGGTTGTATAATGCATAGACTTTTGTGTAATTTACTCTTCAAAATATAGCTTCCCGAGTGATGGCTTCCCCGAAGACATGATTCTCAATCCAAAACATGAAAGATAATCTAACTTAAGAATCCAATAGAGGTTCACAAGATGATAACATCCAACGTAAATACAACTCTTTCAGTTCAGATGATAACATCTAACCCGATTCGAAAAATAGCTTCCAATTCATCAAAAGACAGATCACAGCCGAATCATTTACCCAAGCTTCTCATAAAAACCAACAATCCAACCAACGTACCCAACAGAATCATTGTTTCTCAGAACGGTAACATCTAACAGGTTTATGTAACATAATGATGACCAACAAAACACAACCAAATCAAATGCATAATGGAAATATGTTTGAAGGTAAAGCTTAAGCTCTCTAACAATTTTAGAAGACAAAATCAAACCCCACCCGTCCTCTTCTTCCTCCAGATTTGACTTACAACATGAGTTGTAGCTACTGAAGACGTGTCCTACGCCATCATCATGGAGCGCAGAAGTGGTATGTTTATGTAGTTTAATGCAACACTAAAGCTTGCAAGGGGAGCGATGGAGATGGCATAGGAGGCGGCCATTGCAGCAGCAACATCAAAGATAAGGAAGCGGAATGGGGGGAAAGAAGCTCGATAGGTAATGGACAAAGGCAATTAAATGACAAAGTTAAAAGGCGAACAACCAGGTTTCGCCCTAAAATGTGCTCTCAATCTTGGTTACATTGCTGATGTACCCTTGCAGAGCATGTTGTTTGAAAACATGGGAGGCTCAGAACCACGGGAATCTTCAGTACATCTTCAAGAGATTAGCATTCTCGTTGAAAGTTACTGAATTTTGGGGCTAACCCAGGAATGTTGCAGCAACCAAAGAAGTTGGCTTCATCACAAGGGTGGTTACTATTTTACAGTACATGGGCAACGTGTTCTCTAAAATGCAAAATCCAGATGGAGGAAGAGCCTTTTTGATTCAGATTCCACAGCACTACTGTGTGTTAGTAATTTAACCAGCATATACAACGGATCATCAAAAGATCTTATCAACACAATAGCGTTATTAAGATGGGTCCAGAAGCACGTAAAATCAAGGTACAAACTGCTCAAGTTAATATGGTACCAGCTCATGAAAATGATTTCATCTCCTTTTGTCATCTCTGTGCCTCCTATCCCTGCCGTCGTAATCACTGCGACCTAAATCTGGACTTCTATGCCGTCCACTATCATCCTTCCCTCGTCTACTACTCTCGTGATGTCTGCTATTCTCTCTTCGTTCATCATATTTCTCTCTTTTCCTTTCTCTATATTCAGAATCACGGTCTGCCCCATTGTCAAGGCTAGAAACAGCCTTTGTGTGTCCATCAATCCTTGCATCCCTAGCCCGCTGGCTTGAGTCAGAACTTTTCTTGTTGCTCGAATCTTCCCTCCTTGCATGCCTTCCACTGTCCAGGTACCTCTCTGTCTCACGCTCCCTATCATGTACATCTGTATCTCTTCGTCTGTATGCCTTGTCCCTGTGATCATCATCACGTGATCTATCCCCAGATCGAACATCAGTTCCTCTATGACGTCCTCTATCTTCATAGTCATGCCGATTATTGTAATTCCTTGAATCCGAGTTGCGTGTGCTGTGAACTTTTTGCACTGAATCTTCAGAACGATGATTCTCAATCTTCTGCTTTTTAGATCCGGAACCAGTTTTATCACCATGACTTTGACGTCCAGTTCCAGGATCATTATCATCAAATACCATGTCATAGCTAAAGGAGGTAACACTTATTTTAGTACAGGTTAGTAATGAACTGCATACTTGATAAGAGCTAAACAGAAGAAAAATTGTGAACCTGTGATGACTGCCACCCCTCTGTCTATTATCTTCTTTCAAAACATAATTTGAGGCATTCTCTTTGCTCTTGGTGGCTTGAGGACAATCCCTAGCAATATGATCCGATGCACCACATTTGAAACATCCTGAACCTGCATGAAGTGACAATTTATGACATCAGAGCACAAGTTATAAGCAAACCAATGCACACTCGTCGTTAGCTAAACTAAAAGATAAATATAGGTCAAGGAAAAGAAGATTAGGGTGGAACATGATCCTCACTATTAATTGCCCTTTGTTAGATTTTTGCTTCTATGTAAAACAGCTACTCTACAATCCCCAAAATAATTAGAATTCTTTGGGGATCCTACAAATTTTTAGATATTAGATTAGATATTTAGATATCTATGCTATTCCCTTTTGATTTCATTCCACTTTTATTTTAACCTCTTATATTTATAAATAGAGAGGTAGAGCATGTATAAAAAGCATCTCCTTTTCATTCATTTCTGTTGGAGTATGCATCTAGAGAAATTGGATCCCTCCAGGGTCCAATTACCACATCCATAGGTTTATACTCACATCGTCTATGAGTGAGACTTGATATTACTGGGTGGGGCTATATAAGAAGCCACATACACATGTAACCGTTGACTCAGCGTTGAGAGAAAGTTGAATGGAAAATCAGGCCTTTGAGGCGGTGCTCCTATGGTTTCATCCCACTCCCTAGGGAGTAGGGCTTCCATGTAAAATCCTGATATTCTTTCATATTTTACATTTCTTTATCTCCGATAGACTTCCGCATTCATCGTTTTATACATGGTATTAGAGTGGGTTCGGTTCTTAATTTTGTATGCTCTTGAAGATTTATTATTGACTATAATCATGTCCAAGATCTGTTCAAGTTCAAGAATTTTTTGTTCAACATGGTTTTGTTCGTAAAGCTTATTCGTACTATGAAAAGTTCACAATATCATCATCGAGAAAATTCTAGGTTTTTTGGAACCTTGATTCTAAGATGCTTCAACATTCGTGATCGATTCAAAGTTCCACAGATCATTCATCATGACGGGAACCCTAATGGGTCCTTCATAGATGAAGGGGCTTGATACCCTTTACAAAGAGGGTATGCTTATTTGGAGGGGGGGGGGGGGAGAATGTTTAACTGTTGGCCAAAGGGGGTTGAATTTAAAAAAAGAACCATGAGATATTTTCGGCCCAAGTGGGATGCCCCTATATCAGAAAAAAGGATTACGAATCTTTTGGTACCAGATGAGGCGAAGTTCAAAAAAAAGGGGGAGGGAGCTGCAGCCTGCAGTATTTTGGGCCGGTTTGGCCGTGATCTTTTTTTAGAAAGGGGACTAGCGTCCGAAAAAAGAAAGTTGTACACGAAAAAAGAGTCGAAAAAGGAGAGGAGATTTTTCTTTTAAGAAGGCGATTTGTACAAAGAAAGCCGTACGAAAAAAATGATTTAAAAAAGGAGGGAAGACAGAGAAAAGAACGGCATATTGGTTTTGGTTCTCCATCTTCATTTTCTTCTCCGAACTTGATCGTTGTCATATTCCGACAGATATGGGAGAAAGGGGGAGTATTGTGCAGAGCATCCGAATTCCGGACTCTACTAGTTCGAGGCATTAAAATTTCGAGTGAGCAATAGCACTCCATGTTCGAGTGACCCAATTTCTTCGAGTTCCCCATAGAGAGACTCTTTTTAAGTCTCCATGTCTCCATTCTCCAATGATCAGGAACTTCAGCATGAAATCCTTCCAAGGTTCCTATGAGAGAGATCCCACTTTGAGGTCCTTATGAGAGAGGTCCATCTTCAAAGATCTTTGTATGGATATTTAACGGCATTCTCCAGTTTGGCCGTATTGAGAGATGGACCCAAGCTTCTCCATAATTGTCTGGGAGTCTTCCACCATGTTAAACATGTCAGTCACCTCTTGTTCCTCAATCCTCATCATCTCCATTTTTGCCTAGCTTATCTCTTGTATCCCAAATGGTGTTTTTTCAAACAAACATGGGTATAGGCTTGAGGTGAGCCACACGCTAAGTAACAATAAAAATCAAGCATGTAAAGTTACAGAGACCAAGCCTCGTATGAACGAGCATATTCTTAACAATACAACACTTCCATTGAAAGACAACAACATTACAAGAGAGCCAAATCACCTAGAGGACCGTAAAAGGATGCATAAAACCTGCCCGCAAAGCAAGGAATGCCGCAAGAATGGAACTCCAGAGTTTTTCTGAGGTAGATAGCCACAACAATGAAAATTCATATAGCTCCAAAGGTAAGTGGATGGACATGTGAAGAAAGATGATCCACATTTCTACAGACTCGTACAACGAGGGCAGGAAAGGTCGCTCGAATGTGACGACATTGCTCTAAGTGCATGGGTAGCTAATACGCTTTTCTCCAGCTTCCAAAAGAAAACCTCCACTCTAGGAGGAATAAGAGACCTTCAAATTAACATGTAAATGGCCATATCTGAGTCCTCTCATCGTGCGTAAGATCCATAGTAAGGTATTTATATGCTTTCCAAACCGAAAACCTCCCAACTTTCCATCCATTTCTTCCAATAGGACTGTGCGTATTTCCAAGATAAGTTATCAACTCTAGAAAATCTTGCATAAATTGTTCTGAGAAATACATAATATAACAGCCCTAAGTTTTAGTGACCAATTGAGTCCAAGTTGATGAATTATTAAGGAGCTTGATTGGGCTTTGAAAGTTGAGAAGCTAATTGTGATTAAGTATGAGAAATTGAGATGCCATTAGTGGCAAATTTTGGATTTTTAGCTAAGATGTGATTAAGTGACTAAGTGTGATTAGTATAGGATTATTATTCATAGGTGGGCCTTAGGTGTAAATAAGAGGAGTCGGTGGGGTTTATGATGCAAAATTCCCAAGGGTATAAGCACCCTTGGCGTCACCCCTAAACCCCCACTCACCATCTTCTTCTTCCCTTAGCCATGGCCAACCACCCTTCTCCCTCCACCTTCTCTCTATGATCCCCTTCCACTTTCTCACCCAAATTTGAGTTTCAATAGCTCAAAACAAAGCTGGGAAGGAGAGGATCTTGGATCTTACATAGCATGTAAGATCAAGGGCCAAAGAAGAAGAGGAATCCTAGCTTGAAGCTCAAGGTGTGGACAGCCCAACCTTGTTCTTGGGAAGTTCTTCTTTAAGCTTTTGAAGCTTGATTTGAGGTACAAATTAAACCTTCCTCTTGCTGCCATTTGTAGAGTTTTTACCACCTATATTCCAGATTTAAGATCAAGTGTTTGTTTTGGGGATTTTGGTTGTAAAAATTTGAGAAAATGGGACTTAGAGTGGACGGTTTTACATGGTGTCCAGATCTGGTTGTTTTCTTTTTAATCCAAGTTAGACATGTATTTCTTGATCTTTCTTGAGTTCTCTTGGGTAAAATTTCATGTTGATTAATACTCCTTTAAGTTAACCTTAAATCCATGGATTTAGATACGAAATTGCATGTGGTTATAACATCTTAAAGAGAACATGCATGGACAGCCACATTGAAAATTTCAGATTTTGTTGTTGAAGGTTGGTTAATAATTTGCATGGTTTAGGGGTCTTCTTTGAGTTCCCTTGAGTAGATTGCTTACTAATTATGACCCCACTAATTTGACCTATAATTCTGGGTTGTAATTTGGAAATTGAGGTGATTTAGAAATGATTTGGATGTTGTAATATACAAGTTACTGAATGTGTCCAGATCTGTCCATGCATTTTAAATTAGAGTTTTAAGATACATTTAGGGAGTTTCTTCATGTTTCCTTGAGTGTAATTACTTGTTGATATATACTCTTTCATATTAACCTTCAGTACATGGTGTTGTTTTAGAAAAAATGAGGAGTTTTGAGGAGTTATTGAATACCTATATCATACTTGTTACTGAATGTTCAGATTCGAGATGTTTGTATTAGGACTAAGGCATACATGATTTTGAAAATATCTTTAGACAACCTTTGGTGGAATTAATCATGGATATATGGGGAATGTAATACACATGAAATCCATGCATTTGGATTGGTTTTGATGAGCATTTGGAGACAAATTTGGTTGCTGTCCATGAACAAAACTGTGGCCAAATTCCATTGTTGATTGCATGTCTAAGCAAAATTTTAGGCATCCTTTAATAAGTTTTAAAAACCCCAAAATCCCCATGATTTTCCTGTATTGAAATGGGGAATAAAAAAATGATTTAATCCCTTTAAGGAGGGGGATTAAGAGAGGATGAATTGCCTTAAGTTTGTAGCCATATACTTGCTGTACACATAAGTCTAAGTGTAGAATAGATGCATGATTGGAAGCATGTGATGCTCTCTAAATGATCCTTTTAAAGGTTAGACCTCAAGGTAAATTAAACACCTAAATGGTGTCTTTAAGTCATGAAGTTGGGTGTGAACTTAAAAGGACTAGATACCTTGGATTATTATGAAGCCTATACACACAATGTCAATGTTTTGGGGTGATAAGAAAATTAGATAGGGTAAACCTCTCTTAGTAATCATTTTAGAGCATGCCTTAGGATAATTGTTGCTTATAAAGGTGGACTTGAATCACCTATTATGAAAATTTGAGATTTGGGGATGATCTTAAGGATACATATATATATGTAGTACCATACAGGAAATCAAGACTGTACGAACTTGCCATGAAGCAAGTCTTCCTCTAAGGAGTAGCCCGATCCTCGTAGGTGTTTGTGAATCCATTGGGACGTAGAAAAGAAAGATGTTTTCTAATAAAATAGCCAAGATCATAAGATTAATGTTCTTCCGTAGGAATTGAGAGAGAGAGACTATCGTAACAAGTTTGTATCCCTGACCTAGGATCAATTGAGGTTCTTATAGAACAAGTTTTGGTCTGGGACTGATAACTTGTGTATGTGAAACAAATCAGAGAAACCGTAGTCATGTAGGGTGAATCATGGCAATAAATGATTGGGTAATGCCACATGTGGCCAGTCGTGGGAATTTATACTCCAACTGTGCGAGAGCACGGTGACCCTCACCTGAGCAGGAGATGAGGTCGCTCAGGCTTGGGTAGCGGACACTGAGAGCATGGGTTTGGGATCCACGAGTTGTGTAGACCATTCTGTTGACCCGTTGGTTTTTCTTAGAGAGCCTAGGTTGGGGGTTCTCTGCAGTTAGTTACGAGCTCGTCTGGTTTTTCTTAGCTTTTCTCCTTCGGGAGTTGAGCAGCGAGAGAGGAAGTCGGGTCCGGCAGGCTTACCTCTTCTCTTTCCTGTCTCTAGTGATGTAGTAGTCGTACTACCACTGCCTTTCCCTTGGACCACACTTCCACTGGGGTTGGCGAGACAGACGAATCCCTTCGGGGATTTCTTCACCGCAGAAATTAATTACCTTTCCGCCAGGTTTGTGACTTGGTGATGGGGTAGTGATTAATTGATATGTGACAGTTCACCAATTGTCCAGTTAAGTTGTAGTTCCATCAGTAGACATTGATGATTTCATTATTACCTTGCCGCTAGGTTTGCGACCTGGTGATGGGGTAGTGGTTAGTAGACACTGATGAATCTTTTAATTACCTTTCCGCCAGGCTGTGACCTCATGATGGGGTAAGAGATGAGTGACTTTCCGCTAACTGCCTAGTGACGACTTTTCCACTAAGAGACTAAGTGACGGCATGTACCGTTAGTAGAGACTAATGAGGGTTGGGTGTTGAGAGAGTTGTGAGTACGTTTCCTCTTATACACCTTCGTGAGTGAGCTATCACACGTGTCGATCGAAGATCAATGAGAGTTAAGAGAGAAACTAGAAGGAGTGTTGGGAACTTAGTTAGGATGCAAGACACCATCGTATGCCTACGGAGGCACCCCAACCCTGAGGCGTACATCATACCTCAGAGTCATAGTGTGAGGTTCAATATGGACTTTGAAGTCCTGCCCGGATATCGAGGTCCTAACCGAACCAAGACCACATACTTACTTCTAGCCTTGAGTTGTTGTTTGGTCAGTTCCATTGATCGAGGGAGACACGGTGTGGTAGTGAGTGAGAGTGTGTTCTTCTTGTTAGTCTTCCGAAAGCAAGTAAATAACTTAAAAGAATCAATTAACCCATTTTTACTTGCTAGCTTCTTTTGTCCACTACAGTTACCTTACTGCTTTTCTAGCTGTTCTAGTCTTTCTTACTACTTTCTTAGTAGAACTGTGTAGAATTTGAACTTGACAATTTTGTGACAGATACTTGCTTGTCCCTTTTTCTACTATGGCAGGCAATGGCCCATCGACCGAGTAGTCGACATAGTTTGGGCTGTTGTTTCTTTTTGGTGCTACACTTTCAGAGCAGGTATATTCTTTTGGAGCTCATTAGACAGTTGTTAGTTGTGTTCTCCTCTGTAGCCTCATTTTTGGGATATATATATATATATGTATGTATATTGAATGTTGTGGAACTTCAACATATTATATGAATGAAATGAAAAATGAATGGATATCCTTGTTGTTCAGTTCTGGTGCATTGTTTACTTCCGCTTTTGGTTTTCTTGTGGTTGTTTGCTTAGCCAAATTTAAATTTTGTGAATGCCATGTTTAAAAAGTGAAAAATTTCCCAAGGTTTTCGTAACAACGAATTAACTCTAAGCTAAGTAAGTAGGCGAATGACGTTTTTGACGGGTAACCTAAGGTCCTCGGGAGGAGGTCGTGACACATAATAACTCAGACACGAAATGTTAGTACTCATTTTGGGAAAAAATACACTTCTAACAATCCACATAAATCGGATAATAGTACGATATTTCCGCTCCTTATTTGGTACTCCCTCACCGCCAAACCAGTCAACCCACATACTACAACTGCTATAATTCTGAACTTGTTTAATCATCTCATGAGCAGTACTGTCAAAGACCCACCCCTAACAGATTCCTTGAAGTTGAAAAGATTCCAACTCCACTGAAGAAGAATGCCTCGAACATGCTTATCCAATCAACTACTTAGAACTCTGACAACATGGATCATTTTACACACCTACATGTTGATAAATCCCAAGTCTCAACCTTCTTTTCTTGCAGGACCACATATGATGACCACTTTATCATGTACTGTCTCACGACCGTTCTTGAGTGTTCTGCATCCCCCCACACGTAGGATATAGATGGCAACTCCCAATCCCATGACCCCGTCGACCCACCTCCCCCAACTTCATCTCCAAATCCGCAAAAAACAGTAGCTTTGAGGTGCGATACAGGTTTATTCTATTTTTGTTCTTCACCTTTTGTCTTTCCTTTGTTGGATTATTCTGCAATCCCACTTATATATATAACAAGCAAATGGGTGCAAGTACACCATATCTAAAAGGGCAGGTAAAAAAGATGTTTCTTCCCTTTCTCTCGTTCTTTAATATGAATGGAGCCTACCTTAGGTGTTGTTCTTCGCTAAAACCTTCATCCAAGATTCATGCAATATTGTCACATGAGATTGACAAATGCATGAGATTGCTAAGATTATCACCACACTTTGTCAGGCCCTCACAGGTTCTTGTAAGTCTTTGGCAAGACTTGCAGAAAGCTCGCCATACCTTGAATAATGCTTCATTATAGGGTTTAGAATAAAGCTTGGCTTACAAGTTACAACCCCTCCTCACCCCCACTTGAATAATCAGACAGACTAGTCGACTATTTTTTTTACAAGCTTTCATCTATTAAAATATCTAGAGACAATAAATTTAATATTTCAGTTGTACTAGTAGCATGCCTATCACTTAAGAAAGGATATATTGAACGTAGTTATTGTTAGAAACAACAGACTTAATTACCTTCTAGCCATATGTAAAATTCCTCAAGAACTCCATGTTAAAAGTGTGATGATATGAACATAAAATACAACCAAACAAGCAATAAAATATTATGTATACCTCGCCCGAGATGGTCAAGATGGCTACCTTATTCCACTGCTGAATGGACCAAATATTCGGACCAAAATATTCTATTCAAGGGATGACCAAATAAAATATTGCTATTTGATCAACATTCGAACCAACGACTAACTCAAATATTCTCGAATATTAAGCTTGAATATTCAGGTATTCTACTAACTATTGCAACAGACTAATGATTTTTTAAAAGTTTGCAATTATCTGGTATCACCACAAATGTTAAAGCTCCATATATGTAACTTGTTAATGGGTACTTTTATCTTGGATTCTTATTTATTGTTGAGCATATATTTATAAATATATAAGAATATATATAGGGATTAAGGAGCCTAAACCCATGTGTATGTAACTTTCCTACACTCACCCCTTTTCCACTCAATTATTTTTGATTTTTTTGAAATGTATCCTCAGGGGATTTACTTAGAATATTATGGAGAACATGACTTTCAAATTTCATGTAAAACAAACATTCCTAACATGTCTATCGGAATGGATCGGTTTAACAAATCTGAGACCGTTAAATTTGACGGTCTTAATGAATATTGTGATCTAAATCTCGGAATAAGTTGAAATTTGAATGATGCGACATTGATATATTGTGATCTAAATCCCCAAAGGATTCAATTCAAAAAAAATAAAAAAAATAGCGGGGAGAAGGGACGGGTGTAGGAAAGTTACCTACACATGAGTGTATGCTCCCTTTTCCCACATATATATTATATAGAATTTTTATATTTAAAATGTTTTTTAAAAAATAATAACCAAATAATTTCGAATATTCTCTCAAAAACTGGACATTCTTTATTCAGTGACATCTACGACTGAATACCGAACACAAACTTCTGCAACACTGCCCTGCTCCACAAGAGACCATCCCTAAGTATATGGTGATGCAAGCCTTCCACATTGTGAAATGCACATTAGCCTAGGTCCAATAGTTCGAATTTCAGGAAGGTCCCCCACCTTCCAAGATCTCCAAAAGAAGTAGAAAATCTGCAAAGTTTTGATACTTCAGAGCAATACAAAAGTGAGGAAGTCATCCATAATCATTTCCTCGCAACAAAGCACAACATATGCCAAAGAAAGGAGTCGAGGGAAACAAACCCAAAGCACCCAACCTAGTGCCATAGCGGAAAAACATGCTTCACAAATGGGGCTATACGAGGGAGAATTCAAACAAATGCTCCTTGATGAATACCCATTCATCACTCTTTATTCTTATATTTTAGCTACAAAAACCTTTGCAAATGCATGTAGATATATGTAAATATAAATAATTACCAAAAGCATGCATTGTGTAAAAACCTATAATTAGCATGTTTTTGTGCAAAAAATAAAAGAATAAAGATTAAAAAGAAAAAGAGGGAAATATTTAGAATAAATATTGAGCAACCTAACCCAAGGGAGGGCTCAGCATGGGCCTGACCGCATAAAAGCCAAGTAGAGGGAGATAGGGACTCATGTGTAAATATTTGTGTAAATAAATAAAACTATATTTTCCTCACCCAAAAATGTGCTTGTAGATATTTGTATATAGTTATAAAAGGTAAAAAAAAATAAAAATAAAATGTTAAAAATCAAAAAGATCAAAAAGACTCATTTCATCATGCACATAAACCACACCTATTTATTTATTTAGCTTTGTAAATATACAAAATTAATTTCTAAACTTTTTGTAAATAGTCTATATATTGTAAATAAAATAAAAATTAAAATCAAAACAAAATAAAAATCACAAAATCAAAAATACAAAAATACATGGTACACATACCTTGTATATAGTTGTATATACCTATTTATTTCACCTATGTACATAAATAATAAAAATAAAATAAAAACACCCTTTTATTCCTTATTTTATAATATAAATAAATAAAATATAAAATAGGAATAAAATTGCATAAAAATAATAATTAAAAATCAAAAAAAATTTCAAAAACCCTAATAGTGTACATATACCTATATATTACATACTATGTATAAAGCTTATTTTTATTTCCAAAAATTAATTAAAAATCACTAAAAAATAGAAAAAAATAAAATAAAAAGATTTTATGTTTTGAGTTTTTGCAAATTCGGCCCCTAGCTACCCTTATTTGTCACTTCAAGATCCAGCCACGTGGCCGAATCCCATTGGGTCCTGGGGATGTTGACCGCCCGGTCAACTACCCCCCCCAGGACCACCTTCCGCGGATATGAGCGCCCGACCCGATTTCTCGCAATTATACCCGCTCGATCCGACACCCATTTCCCTAAACCCCGGATCCTACTTCTTCTCCTTGCATCCGACATGCTCGCCGGAGCCCTTGCCTCGGGATCCGCGCTTTCCATTGCCCTGCCCGGCCAGCCCTAGTCGGACCTGCACCCACTTAAATACTGAGCTCCGCCACCTTCCCACGCATCTTTGGCTAATCCGCTCCACCCCCAGTGACCTCCAGTGCTCGAGCGTGAGTGACAGCTCGCTCCAGGTGCTGTCGCAGCGAGGAGAGGGGCCGGATACCACTGATCCGGCGAGTCAGCACCGCCGTGCTCCGCCCAGAGCAGGAGCTCGAGCCTCGGGCCGAGACGACCCTTGAGGCCACGACCGGGAGCTTCACCAGCTCCAGCACAGTCTATTCGACCACCCAGGTAACCCCTTAGGCTACCCATTTCCCTTAATTTCCAGTTTCGCCCAATTCGCGCTGCCGTCGATTTTCGCTGATTCCGACCACCTCACACCTCCAATCGATCATCGGAATCCATCGTCACCTCCGCCTTCCTCCCGCGCACGTTCTCCGCACCTCCGTTCAACCCAGCTCGCACAGGAGCTGGGAACCGAGCTCCTCCATCCACCCCCTTCGCCGGAGCTCGCCGTCCCGACGCACCAGCCACCCCCACTTCGCCTAACCGGGTCGAGGCAATTTGCCCTCGACCCGTGAGTCTTCTGGTGCTCTTTTCAGGCCGAAACGAGGGCTGTCTGAGGCCCTTCGCCACTCAGCCAGGAGACCCAGCTCCGCCGACGCCGTCCGAGCTCCCTGGAGCTTGGCTCGATCATCGGAGCCTTCCGGCAGAAGCGGGAGCCTTCCGCGATTCTTCTCCGACCTTCAGGAGGCTCCCCGGAGGACCCTAGCGCACGCACGAGTCCGGCGAAGCTCGCCGGGGACCTGTTCTTCGAGGATCCTCCATCGCCGTCGATTGCCCTCTCTCGCTCCAGTCTTAATCTGGGTCGTCCATCCCTGGAGCCACCAGCACCGCTCGATCTGAGGAGAGCCGATCCGGAGCGCCCACTGCCAGCCGCCGTCCGATCTACACGTGGCGCGCATCCATCCATTCGCTTAATAAAGGGTAATTTACCCTTAGGCCCCTGTCTTTATTTTATTTCGTTTTAGTCCTGTAATTATTTGAGTCAGTTGTTTAGTTTTAGGGTAATTTACATAGTGGACCCTGAGCTTTAGTTTATTTGCATTTATACCCCTGCCAGTTGTGGACACGTGCTTCGACACGTGATTTCTTTGGGTTATTTGCAGTAGATACCCTTGTAGTTCTGGACGTTATTAAATGAATGAAAGTTTTTAGATATTTGCAGTTATACCCCTGTGCGTGGCTTATTTGAGCATGTGCGATATTTTTTGGGTAATTTGCAGATAAGGCCCCTGGACTTTTGGTACCTGTTACCAATAAGTCCTCGGGACTTCTTTTTCTTACATATAGGTCCCTGAGTGCCCCAGGCACGCGTGTGGCGCGTGTTTGCTGGGTATTTTGCACCAGGACCCCCAGGACTTTGGGTATTTGCACTTTGGTCCCTGTGCACAGTGCCCTCTTGTCATGTTTGAATAAAATATCAAATCACCTCCAAATCCAACGAAAATTTGACACGTGGCTCCTGCCATGGTGTAAGATTTTTGTAGATTTTTGAGGACATTTCTGAATTCGTTTGTTATTTTTAAAAATTCAAAAACCTCTATTTTTGGCACTGTTTAACTTGAAAAATCACAAAAAAATTATAAAAACTCCCCTAAAAATTCTATAAAAATTAGGTACTGTTTATTCCGTGTTCCTTGATTTTCTAGCCAATTTTGGCTATTTTTCATCACTGGAAAACCTTAAAAAACTTCAAAACTCTCAAAAACCCCTAAAAATTCTAATAAATACATTAAAAAAACCAAAAACAATAATTTTGGTACTTAAATTTTCCTTGTGTTACGTAGTTTACAGGAAAAATACCTCCAGGTCCTTTCAAGATCCTTAGATATTTTATATAGGGATTTTGGTCCTGGCTGGACAGTACCTTGCATTTTCGTCACTGTTTGATTTTTAGAAATTAAAATAAATATCAGAAAAATCTCAAAAATTCACCAAAAACATAAAAAAAACATAAAAAACATAAAAATATTTTTGTTTGAATTTTTGCTTGATTTTTGACGCATTGAATAATTTGTCAAAGTTTGCTTGTTTTTGCTTTTCTTATTTTCTTCACATATTAGAAATCCAAAAAAAAAATTAAAAACAATTAAAAACCACTAAAAATGTTTTTCCTTTTTCTCTGATTATTTTTGACTACTTCGTAGGCCTCGCGGCCAATCCGTGCTCCTTGAGTTCGACCCTGGGAGCTATACCAGGTTAAACACATAGCAGGACCGCTTCGTGCTTGATTGATTTTATTTTTCAGTTGTGGTTCATTTTTTTTCTTGATTGACTCGTCCGAGTGATCGAGGTCGCAACGACCTATTTTCTGTACCTTTACCTCTGTCGCTTGGGCACGTCATCAGAATGGCGCCGTTGCCGGGGAGCACGGCTTAGTAGTCGCTTTTTGAGTTTCCGCGGCTTTTTGATTTTCGCGGCTTTTTGTATAGATTTTTGTATCTATATATTTTTCATATTTTCTGACAATAACATTGGACTGACCACTTGTCTCTGTTTCTTGCGAGAGCCCGAGGATCGAGGCGGCCGATTTCGAGAAGCCGACGCAACCGCGAGACTCGGAGGCGGCTCCCTTCTGCACGGAGCCGCAGGAGAGAGCGAGAGAGAGAGTTGAGTGGGTGAGATTAGATTAGGATTTATTTGACTATTATTGCTGTAATAATACAGGGACTCAGAGACTTGAACTTGGTTAACTTAGCGGGTCTGTTTCGCCGAGCACCGGTGTGCTCGGGGGACCCTTAGGAGTTTTTCGCGGTTTTTCGCGGTTTTCTTCTACTTTTTTTTCTGCCTTTTCCGGTGTTTACGCGGTTTTTGCTCGAGCCCCTAGACTTAGAAATTTCTGGTGCTTGTGACGTAATTAGTAGGATCCACACACCTAATTGATTTTCTGTTCCCATAGAACGTTAATTGGACCTACTTATAAATAAATAATAAAAATAACTTAGTCACTTTCCTGAGAGCCTACGCGCCGCGAGCCTGCCCCGTCAAGCGCTACTCCTGAACTCGACCTGTCGAGAAGAGGAGGGGTAGGTCTAGACCGGACTCTTTGGATCGAGGGCGAGTGTCTGAGTTAGACGGTTCTGCGCTGGAAATTGCTCATCTAGGACTCGGCTTTCCCGTTGCATCATATAGGTAGTTTCTTTTCTGTCTTTAAATTCTGCGCGGATCACTTGCATGTAGAGTGCTGGAGACAAGGTACGCATTTCTATCTCAGCATGCATCATTGATTTCTCGCGCATCGGCTTTTTCGACTTCTCCCCCCTGTTTTTGGATTAAATAATCAGGAGAACCGAAAAATTCGTTAGGCCGTTTGTTTGATATTTGAAAAAAATTAAAAAGAGAAACCATAAAATTGGGACTGGTTAACACTATTGATCTTAAAAACCGCTCACCCTAAAAATTCTGTCTTGGGGAGAGCAACCCCCTCATTGTATGGTTTGGATGCGCGAGAGAGTGACCCGCACCCTAGGTAGAGCCTCCCGGTGCTAGTCCCGACTGATTACCGACTTTTCTGTGCGGGCCAGTCGGTTGGGATAGCATCGGATATCCTAACAGGTCACGTAAGCGCTCTGATATTTTGTGTGTTCACCAAAATAAAAATAGACAAGATAATTTGACCGAACTTTCACGGTCTTCAGCTCGCGTTGCGTTGGTGAACCGGGGGTTTGTTTTTTATCATAGTTGCTCCAGATCTCATCCGCCTTACTCGCCCGATCAAGATGATGGGTAGACGGTCTCTTAGGCAGCCTCTGGCTGCACCGCTTTCGGGCACGACTACCCGATCATCTAGGTTGGCCCGCGAGAGCCGAGACCAGCTCTCCGAGCCCGAGTACGACTCCGCCCTGTTCCCCCTCGACCCCTTTTCTTCTGGTACTGAGAGACATGAGCCCGAGGAGAGATTAGCAGATTTGACAGCACCTGAGTTGGGCTCATTTGATTTTGCAGACGTCGCCATGGCCGGTAGTTCAGACGATCACCCCGGAGGTCCACGAGGAGACCAGCATTTTGTACTAGACCAGGGGGCGATCAACTCCACCCTGATCGCATCACTCGAGACAGTTCAGCAGCAGTTACGTGATCAGGGAGCATTCATGATAGAGATGAGGCGAGAGTTGGAGAGGCTCAGAACAGAGCGAGACCGAGGAGATACCTGATGCAGAGGCACGAGCCGCAGCAGCCGCAGCAGCAGCAGCAGCCGCCGCCGCAGCAACGGCAGCCGCTGCGGCAGGAGGACCACCACGACCGATGCGGGAGTTGCACAACCCCGGATCGACTTTGATGCATCACTGGGTAGTAGTGTCAGCGATCGTGGGGGACTTCAAGTTCCCCCCGAACACCTTGCAGTTGCTGCCCCGTTTCCACGAACTTGCCACAGAGGAGCCTCACCTCCACCTCCAGGAGTTCCTGATGATCTGCAGCACTGTCCATGATCGCCACGTGGATCAGGACACGATTCGGATGATAGCCTTCCCCTTTTCACTGGCAGATAGAGCAGCCACCTGGCTGAAACACTTGGGGAAGTTTGTCTACACCTGGGAGCAGCTCCGCACCGAGTACTTGAACAAGTACTATCCACTCGGGCGGACGAATGCAGCGAGGGCCCTGATTAGCAACTTCTCCATGTTTCCCAACGAGCAGTTTCACGAGGCATGGGAGAGGTTTCGAGAGCTCCTAGACAAATGCCCGCACCACGACATCTCCAAGCCGAACTTAGTTCAGAGCTTTTTCAGCGGGTTGACGCCAGAGCTTCAGGGTCTGGTGAACGCTTCTTGCGGCGGGTCCTACTTTGCTAAGGACCACGACCAGGTCTGGGCCATCTACGAGGAGATGGCCGAAAACTACATGGTGATGTCCCAGACCAGGTTGTATACTCAGAGACCCCGGCCACAGCAGTCAGGACCCGTGCAGTACCAGCGGATAGCACGGGTTGATGCAGGTCCATCCAGTTCGTCCGCAGTCGCAGCAGCACAGGCAGAGTCGTCCGCTGCGGACATGGGCATTATCAGCGAGAAGTTGGACCGCATGGAGCTGATTGAGAAGAAGCAGTGCCAGAGCATCACTCAGATGGAACAGATGGCACAAGTTCTGAGCGACATGAAGACCCAGCTCATGTGTCTCCAGGAGGCACAGACGGCTTCACAGCCCCGTCTTCTGTCGCGAGGCGATACCGGCAGCAGCAGCTCGTCCCAGCGCTCCAGCTCCTCACAGCAGCCTAGACAGGTTCACCTTGTACAGGCGGAGCCGTACCAGCAGCCACAGCCTACCTACCAGTCCCCACCATCTCCAGACATGCAGATGGTGGTCTACCAGCCGGATCAGCCTCTGGCAGTACTCCCGCCAGCCCACTACGATGCAGAGCCGTTGACGGATGTTAACGGGATTTGGTACGACCGCCCCCAGCCTGGGATCCAACGAGACCATCCCGGATTCAGGTGGGGGAATGGTGGTGCCCAGCCCCAGCAGCAGCTGTCTGGTCAGGGAGGGCAGTACTCCCAGCAGAGAGATCACCAGCAGTCGCAGCAGCAGCCCCCAGCATACCAGCAGCAGCAGCCATCATCCTTCGGTCAGCGTCCCTATCCGCAGCAGGGACAGTCGGGGAGACGTGAGCAGCAGGCTCACCCAGTTCAGCAGCAGCACCCTTCCTCATATCCCTCGCACCACCAGCAGCAGCTCCAGCAGCCTCAGCACCAGAGAGGCTACCCGTCGGGCTCCCACGAGAGTCCCGCTTTAGATGACATCGCCCGCCTCCTCACGGACCAGCAGGCCACATTCAGACGGGAAATGGATGAGTTCCGCCAGGAGATGCGGGACTTGGTGAGAGGGAAGGCCGCTATCCCTGCCCAGATCGAGCCGAACCCGAACAACCTCAAGAGGAAATCTGAGCAGGTAGTACACACTGAGTTCGTCGCTCCTAGTGACCCATGTGTTGATACATCTTCGGATCTATTTGATGCTGATTTTGTCACACTTAGGAGCGGTAGGACCCCAGCAGGCGGCGGCGCCTCATCTGAGCTTCACCACGAGGATACTCCAGAGGCGCCACATGAGGAAGAGGAGAGCGGTACTGAGGCCGCTCCAGATGATGATGGTGGTACTGATGCCACCAAGGATGCTGATTCCACCGGCGGTACTGAGGCCGCCGCTTCACCAGATCGAGGAGGTGGTACTGACGCCACCAGTAGAGCCGAGCCAGCCCGCGGTGGTACTGAGGCCACCGGTGTTTGTACTGAGAGAGATGTTGTTTTTCCTCGCTTTGATGTATCTCAGAACTTTGGTTTGAATAAAGGAAAAGGTTTAGTTTCTTCTGATCCCACTGTGGTGCATGATGTATGTGTGGATCCGGTCGTCGAACCGTCTAGGCCTTTTCCTAGTCCTTCATCTGCGAAGGACCCTGTGATCCCCTTCCCTAGAGCCCTTCAGATGGGGAAGGGGAAGAAAAAAGAAAATCCGAAAAAGAGAGAGCTTGAGGAGTTCAGCCAGAGCATGATCGATCGATTTCACATCCAGCTGACCCTCCAGGAGGCTTTGCAGCACATCCCCCTTCTCCAGCGTTCTTTGAGAGATAGGACTACGGTCAGGAGGAGGAGGAGGAACCACCCTTCAGAGATCCATGTGCTGACGAAAGCCACGTGTTTTGCGATCCAGAACCGACTGCCAGCCAAGAGGCCAGATTCAGGGGCCCCGTATGTCAGATGCCAGATCAGTGAGCAGAGGTTCGACCGTACTCTACTAGATAGCGGATCGTCGATCAACCTTCTTCCGGCAGCCCTTCTCGACCGCTTCGAGTTGGGCACTCTTCGGCAGAGCAGGACAGTCCTTCAGTTCGCTGATCGATCTGTCAAGAGGCCGAAGGGGTTATTACGAGATGTTATCGTCACGATTCAGGGCCTGAAATTCCCCGTGGACTTCGTAGTGTTGGACATGGAGATCCCTGAGTCAGTGGCCGATACCCCCATCATCCTTGGTCGTCCGTTTTTGGCCACAGCCAAGGCGGTGACTGATCATGATAGCGGGAAGGTGTACTTTCGCGTCGAGGGCGAGAGTATACAAATAGAGACGGTCGAGGACTACAGAGTTAGAGAAAGAGCCCGCTCAGATGCGAATACAGATTCGGAGCACCTGACAGACACAGAGCCAGACATCCACCAGGACTGTGATTTTGTGATCACAGACGATGAGGCAGTTTGGGCAGATCCTGCAGCACAGACCATCCTCTCATACTCAGATACAGCTGATGCCGAGATGATAGCAGAGGAGAGTCTGGAGAGCACAGCCCTGGTTCAGGATACCATAGAGGCAGCAGAGCCGGTCCTTGATCGTGACACGATGTGTGGTGATGGTGGTACTGATGCCACCGCGATTGATACAGATCCCTCAGATTCAAAGTCTGATTGGGCCGATTACTATGATGAGATGCCAGACCTGAGTCCACCTGAGCCTATAGATGAGGAGGAGGTAGATGCAGCGCCGAGCAGAGACAGTGCAGTTAAGCAGCCTTCTCCCGATTCAGTTTGCGAGAGTACGCTTTCACTATCCCAGGCAGATTTGGCAGACTTAGCAGCTTTCACTCAGTTTCTTCCGCAGCCAGATTTGCCAGCACCCAGCATTCCAGAGCTGAAGCCGCTCCCTACTTCGCTGAAGTATCGATTCCTTGCGGGCGATCCAGAGATGTACCCAGTCATCATCTCCGCCGAGTTGACTGGAGAGCAAGAATCCCGTTTGATGGGGGTTCTTGAAAAGAACCGCAAGGCAATCGGATGGAGCGTAGCAGATCTCCATGGGATTAGTCCATCAGTGTGCTCCCACCATATCTATCTCGAGGAGGGGGCGAAGCCGTCGCGTGAGTTCCAGCGGCGACTGAACCCCAACCTGAGAGAGGTCGTGATGAAGGAAATATCGAAATGGTGGAGTGCAGATTTTATTTATCCCATTTCTGACTCCAAGTGGGTCAGCCCCTTGCATGTGGTGCCCAAGAAGACGGGCATCACGACTGTGATCAGTGAGTCGGGAGAGGAGATTGCTACACGAGTACCCACCTCTTGGAGGGTCTGTGTTGACTACAGGAGACTCAACCAGGCCACCAAGAAGGACCATTTTCCCCTGCCTTTTATTGACCAGATCATTGAGAGACTGGCAGGGAAGAGCCATTATTGCTTCCTGGATGGATACTCGGGCTACAACCAAGTGGCCATCGCTCCTGAGGATCAGGAGAAGACCACCTTTACCTGTCCCTTCGGCACATATGCTTTTCGACGCATGCCATTTGGGCTATGCAATGCCCCTGCGACCTTTCAGAGGTGCATGCTGTCGATCTTTTCGGACATGGTAGGGGAGTGTTTAGAGGTCTTCATGGACGATTTCTCAGTCTACGGCGACGGATTCGACTCTTGTCTTGACTGCCTAGACCGAGTACTCCAGCGATGTATTGAGTATCATTTGGTTCTATCTTGGGAGAAGAGTCACTTCATGGTGACTCAAGGGACGGTGCTTGGCCACATCATCTCCAACAGGGGCATGGAGGTTGATCCGGCCAAGGTTGATGTCATAAAGAAACTCGCACCGCCGTCCAATTTGAAGCAGCTACGGTCATTCCTAGGGCACGTTGGATTTTATAGGAGATTTATTCAGGATTTCAGCAAGATTGCCCGACCGTTGACTAACCTCTTGACGAAAGACACCGAGTTCCTTGTCGATGACAAGTGCCTTTCGTCCTTTGCGACTCTCCAGCAGTGCGTGATTGAGGCTCCTGTCCTCCAGCCGCCTGATTGGTCTCTCCCATTCGAGATCATGACGGACGCCTCCGATTTGGCCGTGGGGGCAGTGCTGGGACAGAGGAGGGATGGAGTTCCGTTTGCCATACACTATGCTAGCCGCACATTGGATTCCGCTCAGCGGAATTACACGGTCACAGAGAAGGAGATGCTAGCCGTAGTGTTTTCCCTAGATAAGTTCAGATCGTATATCATCGGATCTAGAGTGACTTTGTTTACAGATTACACCGCCATCAGGTACCTCATGGCAAAGAAGGATGCCAAGGCCAGACTGACTAGATGGATCCTTCTACTCCAGGAGTTCGACATTGAGATCAAGGATAAGCCTGGAGTCAAGAATGTGGTGGCGGATCAGCTCTCCCATTTAGAGCAGCCTGAGGAGTCTGAGCAGATTGATCCTATTCGAGATACCTTCCCAGATGAGGCGATCCTTGCTATCGCCTCACTCCCGTGGTATGCCGATATTGTGAACTTTCTCGTTGCTGGGAAAGTCCCACAAGATTGGCCCAGGCAGAGGCTTGAGACCTTCCTTGCGAGGGCCAAGTCCTACCACTGGGAGGATCCCGTCCTTACCACGAAGGAGGGGACAGTGTCTGGCGTCGGTGTATTCCTCAGGAGGAGCACCATAGCGTCCTCACTTACTGCCACAAGCTTGAGGCAGGAGGACATCATTCTGGGAGGAGAACAGCACAGAAAGTGCTCCAATCCGGCTTGTGGTGGCCTACCCTCTTCAAGGACTCTGATGAGTTCGTGAAGAGGTGTACTGACTGTCAGAGGATGGGCACTTGGGGACAGCGTGATATGATGCCGATGCAGCCCATTCACTTCTGTGAGGTTTTTGACGCATGGGGCATCGATTTCATGGGTCCATTCCCTAAGAGTCAGGGATTTGAGTACATTCTGCTGGCCGTTGATTATGTGAGTCGTTGGGTGGAGGCTATCCCCGCCCGAGCCGCTGATGCGAGGACAGTTTGCAGATTTTTGAGGAAGCATATCATCACGCGGTTCGGGGTTCCACGAGTTCTGATTTCTGATGGGGGGTCTCATTTCATCAACGACCAGGTGAAGGCACTTGCTAGCGAGTTCAGTATAGACCATCGTGTTGCCACACCTTACCATCCGCAGACGAATGGTCTAGCTGAGGTGTCGAATAGGGAGATCAAGACCATTCTGCAGAAAGTCGTCCGCCCCGACCGAAAGAATTGGTCACAGCTTTTGGACTCGGTCTTGTGGGCATACAGGACGTCTTTCAAGACTCCATTGGGCACATCTCCCTTTCGCCTCGTTTATGGCAAGCCATGCCATTTACCTGTTGAACTGAGGCACAAGTCACTTTGGGCAGTTACAGATATTTTGATGGATCCAGATGGTATGAGAGACCAGAGAAGGGCAGAGCTAGCTGCCCTGGAGGAGCTTAGAGATGCAGCTTTCTCAAGCAGCCTACATTACAAGGAAAGAGTGAAGGAGTGGCATGATTCTCACATCAGCCACAAGCATTTTGAGATTGGACAGAGAGTATGGATGTTTGATGCAAGGCTACGATTATTTCCAGGGAAGCTACAGAGCAAATGGAAGGGACCATACTTGGTCAGAAAGGTACACGACAATGGTAGCATTGATATATCTGAGTTGTCTTCTGAGAGTACCTTTCGAGTGAACGGCCAGCGGCTCAAGCCATTTCTAGATCATGAGCCGCGGGACGTTATTGTCGCCCCTATTCATTTTGCGTGAGATGTGGTCTCTTGACTCACATCTTTTGCATCTCATGCCTAATTTTCACTGTTCCTCCGACTGTATAGATCCAGTTGTCCATATCATTCTATCCTTTAGTCCCACATCCCTTTTCTTATCTTATGATTATGCTATACTTAGGGTGTACTTTGCCCTAAGTATAGGGGGGATGTAGGACCTGCGAGTATCCTTTTCATTCGTTCTGCTCCTGCTTTGCTGCCTATACTTAGGGATATTTCACCCTAAGTATGGGGGGGGGGGGCAGACTCTGTATCTTCTTCACTCGAATTTCCCTTCATGTACAGCTTGCTATACTTAGGATTAATTAATCCTAAGTATAGGGGGAAACCACCGAGTCCCTCTCATTCTATTCATTCATTCATTCCTATACTTAGCCATTCCTTTTCACTCCCCTTTTACTAAGCACGAGTTATGTCTTCTTCATCGCTCTTGATCACTCTGGGGACATCGTTCGAGCTAAGTATAGGGGGTGTGTATATATTTCATATATACTTTAGCCATAACTCGTACTTTGTGTGAGTGTGTTAATAAATAAAATGGCTAAAAATCACAAAAATTAAAAAATTTTCATGTACATAAACTTCTTTTATCTTGCACATACATAGCTAGTGTACAAAGTATTTTTGTAAAAATGATTTCAAAAATCTTTTGTGTAAAGCCTGTGTAAATATTTTTGTATCAAAATTAGGTATATAGTACAAAATTTTTCCAAAATGTTTTGAAAATCAAAAGTTTGCAAAAATCTTGTGTAAATGTTTGTAAATACCTTTTTGCAAAACTTGCACCTCATGCATCATTAATCCATGATTTCAAAACATTTTTCAAAAATTTTGCATGATTGTAAAATATTTGTAAATAGCATCTTGTGTACATATATGTATATAGTTTTCCTGGATGAGAGTTGACATTTAAACCAAGCCTGGAATTAAATTGAGAAATGGAGCTTGAAAAAGATCTTAATCCACTTAACTTCAAGAGGAACCTTATAGGATTTAGGGTTAAGGCTTTTCAGGTCCATAAGGACTTAATTCTTTGAGTCCACTAGGCTATGAGCATATGTCATCTTGATGAGCCTAAGTAGAGCACTTAACAACACACGCATGACTCTTAGAGACAATGGCTTGACTTGCACCTGCACTTTACACATGGCTCTCCACGGATGAGGTGGTAAGGAGGCAGTTTCCTTTGGCTTGGGGTAGCATATGAGGGTAGTACTTCTAGGCGGAACCTCTCTTCTTCTTCTAGTGAAGGAAGTGCGTCTCAACTTGGTCTAGTGGTGATGAAGGCTAAAGACAGAAGCTGTGGGTTGCAATAAAGCTTCAAAAGAGGGATAGTCTACTGGCTCAAGAGGAAAATTTCTTGTAAATATGCTGCACCATGTAGATATGTTGTATAGAAGTCCTTGAAAAAAAAATTGCAAAATGCAAAAAGAACTCCAAAAAAGTGGTGGGTCGGATTGAAAATTTAATAACCCCACCGGAGTGTACTTAGTCAAATAAAGCAAAGCTTATGGTATCCATGTTACATCTCATGAAGCTTGCAGCGGGAGACTTAGCTACACTGGCTAAGCTTCCAAAAGTCTATACTTCTTCCCCCTCTTCTTGAGCCGGTTGCACTTGAACTTAGAAGGGAATACCCCGCTTCTCGAGGAAAGAGTTGCTAGACCGAGGCATTAGAGTTACTAGGTTGAGGGAGGTTGTTTCTTTGTTACTTCTGAGGTGGGGAGCCACATATCACTTACACTGCATGGAAAGATTCATGGTCATTAGAGTTTGTGTATGTAGACTTGTTCTGATCTGGTTTATTGAGGAGGCTTGCCCAAAGATTGGTGAAACTTAGAGACTGTTGAGTCTTAAGCCTAAGTCTAAATAAGGTTCCGACACATTAATAATCCAAAGATCTGATCGAGCTCCATATCCTAATTTAATGAAGGCAAGTTTAATAATCAACATTGATCCATGTACATCCTCTTTTTCTTTTTCTTTTTTTTCTTTTTCACTTCTTTTTCAAATAAGTGTTTGCTAAGGGACTAGCAAAGTTAAGTATAGGGGGGTGATGAATACCCATTCATCACTCTTTATTCTTATATTTTAGCTACAAAAACCTTTACAAATGCATGTAGATATATGTAAATATAAATAATTACCAAAAGCATGCATTGTGTAAAAACCTATAATTAGCATGTTTTGTGCAAAAAATAAAAGAATAAAGATTAAAAAGAAAAAGAGGGAAATATTTAGAATAAATATTGAGCAACCTAACCCAAGGGAGGGCTCAGCATGGGCCTGACCGCATAAAAGCCAAGTAGAGGAGATAGGGACTCATGTGTAAATATTTGTGTAAATAAATAAAACTATATTTTCCTCACCCAAAAATGTGCTTGTAGATATTTGTATATAGTAATAAAAGGTAAAAAAAATAAAAATAAAAATAAAAAGTTAAAAATCAAAAAGATCAAAAAGACTCATTTCATCATGCACATAAACCACACCTATTTATTTATTTAGCTTTGTAAATATACAAAATTAATTTCTAAACTTTTTGTAAATAGTCTATATATTGTAAATAAAATAAAAATTAAAATCAAAACAAAATAAAAATCACAAAATCAAAAATACAAAAATACATGGTACACATACCTTGTATATAGTTGTATATACCTATTTATTTCACCTATGTACATAAATAATAAAAATAAAATAAAAACACCCTTTTATTCCTTATTTTATAATATAAATAAATAAAATATAAAATAGGAATAAAATTGCATAAAAATAATAATTAAAAATCAAAAAAAAATTTCAAAAACCCTAATAGTGTACATATACCTATATATTACATACTATGTATAAAGCTTATTTTTATTTCCAAAAATTAATTAAAAATCACTAAAAAATAGAAAAAAATAAAATAAAAATATTTTATGTTTTGAGTTTTTGCAAATCCGGCCCCTAGCTACCCTTATTTGTCACTTCAAGATCCAGCCACGTGGCCGAATCCCATTGGGTCCTGGGGATGTTGACCGCCCGGTCAACTACCCCCCCCCAGGACCACCTTCCACGGATATGAGCGCCCGACCCGATTTCTCGCAATTATACCCGCTCGATCCGACACCCATTTCCCTAAACCCCGGATCCTACTTCTTCTCCTTGCATCCGACATGCTCGCCGGAGCCCTTGCCTCGGGATCCGCGCTTTCCATTGCCCTGCCCGGCCAGCCCTAGTCGGACCTGCACCCACTTAAATACTGAGCTCCGCCACCTTCCCACGCATCTTTGGCTAATCCGCTCCACCCCCAGTGACCTCCAGTGCTCGAGCGTGAGTGACAGCTCGCTCCAGGTGCTGTCGCAGCGAGGAGAGGGGCCGGATACCACTGATCCGGCGAGTCAGCACCGCCGTGCTCCGCCCAGAGCAGGAGCTCGAGCCTCGGGCCGAGACGACCCTTGAGGCCACGACCGGGAGCTTCACCAGCTCCAGCACAGTCTATTCGACCACCCAGGTAACCCCTTAGGCTACCCATTTCCCTTAATTTCCAGTTTCGCCCAATTCGCGCTGCCGTCGATTTTCGCTGATTCCGACCACCTCACACCTCCAATCGATCATCGGAATCCATCGTCACCTCCGCCTTCCTCCCGCGCACGTTCTCCGCACCTCCGTTCAACCCAGCTCGCACAGGAGCTGGGAACCGAGCTCCTCCGTCCACCCCCTTCGCCGGAGCTCGCCGTCCCGACGCACCAGCCACCCCCACTTCGCCTAACCGGGTCGAGGCAATTTGCCCTCGACCCGTGAGTCTTCTGGTGCTCTTTTCAGGCCGAAACGAGGGCTGTCTGAGGCCCTTCGCCACTCAGCCAGGAGACCCAGCTCCGCCGACGCCGTCCGAGCTCCCTGGAGCTTGGCTCGATCATCGGAGCCTTCCGGCAGAAGCGGGAGCCTTCCGCGATTCTTCTCCGACCTTCAGGAGGCTCCCCGGAGGACCCTAGCGCACGCACGAGTCCGGCGAAGCTCGCCGGGGACCTGTTCTTCGAGGATCCTCCATCGCCGTCGATTGCCCTCTCTCGCTCCAGTCTTAATCTGGGTCGTCCATCCCTGGAGCCACCAGCACCGCTCGATCTGAGGAGAGCCGATCCGGAGCGCCCACTGCCAGCCGCCGTCCGATCTACACGTGGCGCGCATCCATCCATTCGCTTAATAAAGGGTAATTTACCCTTAGGCCCCTGTCTTTATTTTATTTCGTTTTAGTCCTGTAATTATTTGAGTCAGTTGTTTAGTTTTAGGGTAATTTACATAGTGGACCCTGAGCTTTAGTTTATTTGCATTTATACCCCTGCCAGTTGTGGACACGTGCTTCGACACGTGATTTCTTTGGGTTATTTGCAGTAGATACCCTTGTAGTTCTGGACGTTATTAAATGAATGAAAGTTTTTAGATATTTGCAGTTATACCCCTGTGCGTGGCTTATTTGAGCATGTGCGATATTTTTTGGGTAATTTGCAGATAAGGCCCCTGGACTTTTGGTACCTGTTACCAATAAGTCCTCGGGACTTCTTTTTCTTACATATAGGTCCCTGAGTGCCCCAGGCACGCGTGTGGCGCGTGTTTGCTGGGTATTTTGCACCAGGACCCCCAGGACTTTGGGTATTTGCACTTTGGTCCCTGTGCACAGTGCCCTCTTGTCATGTTTGAATAAAATATCAAATCACCTCCAAATCCAACGAAAATTTGACACGTGGCTCCTGCCATGGTGTAAGATTTTTGTAGATTTTTGAGGACATTTCTGAATTCGTTTGTTATTTTTAAAAATTCAAAAACCTCTATTTTTGGCACTGTTTAACTTGAAAAATCACAAAAAAATTATA